>JZKD02S1637318.1:591430-633913 GCA_000966675.3 Picea glauca
TATATATATATATATATATATATATATATATGGCGTGACTGAAATGTTTGTATTACATCAAAAAAGTGTGTAGAAGAGCAAAATATTGGGTCTGTTCACCCATACAACATCACCTGACAAGGCATACAAAAAACATGATCACGGGGAGAGACTCTAATCTCCCTGCGCTATGTTGTGCTGTGAGTAACACACTACCGCGTGCACTATGCGCCTCAACAGAGAATTGACATTCTCTGGTACTCCTACAATGTGCCTCTGCAGATGTAAAGGCACTTCCCCCCTCCACAGAGGAGGGATACCCATCGTAAGGCCTTGGAGGTTCCTCTCAACCTCCTGGAGACCTACTGCTGGTACTGTCGAATCTGCTGCAACTGGGGTGCCTCCACGACACCCTGGTACTGGTATATCAGCCAAGTGCACTGCTCCCTTGTCTGCATGTTGTAAAAAATACATCTATTAGAACTCTTTTACATACCCAAAAAAATATATATACATCAAAAACTTAAAAAACAAAACTAGACAAGGTATGGCTTAGTCTCTTACTTGACTCGTCCCAGTCTTCCCCCGCAGGCAAAATCAAGTCCATACTCCCACGGAAGTCTACATCAGCATAAGGGAAGTCCTCTATCCAGAGGTATTGTCATCTCAAACAGGCAAAGAAATCACCATTGAAATGGAACTCTGACTCTGAAACTAGCCTTGGAGACAGACTACCGCTCCATCCTAGGTTCATCCACTGGCCATACCACCAGTGCTATCTGAGGCTACATTTGAGGGATGCGCTCTAGGAAAAATGAGACCAAAAACGAGCCATAGTCGAATTGCTTCTGACCAGTCCTACACCGTGAGATCTGTTCCTTCACATTCTGAAGGAACGCTGCACTACAGTTGAACAGTGTTGGTTCCAAACACTGAACACCATAGGCCACCTGTGATCTCTATGTCAGGTGAGCACTAGTACTGCCGGTCACGCTTGCGATAGTGAATAGTATAGACCGGAGGGGAAAATCTTGAATATCCTTGATAGGGATCCTGCCCCCTACCAACCTTGCTCCCGAGATGCAGTGGCGTGTGAGATACACATCCACTTGTTCAGGTAATGCCCTCTGCCCAGTGAAAGATATGGGGACCCCTCTTTTTGAGAGGCTGGTCAAAAAGTACACATCTTCTAACTCAATGGTTAAAAGTTGTGTGCCGATACGGAATCCTTGTTCCGCAACATCCCAAAGGCCAATCATATGCTCAAGCAATAACATCTCTCTATTCATTTTTTGTAACTTGAAGAACTTGAGAAAGCCACAAGATCGCAGAGAGGCCCACGTACGAGGACTCTATAGAGCGACTAAATCATCCATCTCATGTTCCCTCTCTTTCCATTCAATCATGATTTCCGAAGATACCTACAAAACAAAAAATCAAGAATTTCGTTATTCCTCGCATTTTGGTAATTTCGACGATTTTCAAAAAGAATTTTAAAACATGAAACAACATACCCATATCATCTAAAAGCAACCACTCACTCTTTTTAACCACCACGCCCTTTAATATTTGTCAAATAATGATAAAAACATTTTAAAAATGCAAAACGACTTTGGGGGTTGCGTGGGCATTTGGGGAGATTTTTTATGAGTTCTTTTACTAAGAATTACCTACCTAATTGATTTCAAGGGTGTAGACATCCTAATCACCCTTCTCTAAATCATTTTTTGTTAAAGAATCCCCCCATTTCATTAACTTTTAAAAGAGGTCGATTTGGTTCAAAGAGGGGCGACTTAGGGCTTTGTGTTTTAAAATAAATAATGCTATGAAAATGGATCTAAAACCATGCAATTGAAAGAGCAAAGGATGGACACCTACCTGGTTCGAACGGTGAGTGAAATGAACGATCGTAGCTCCGACAGCAAGAAAAACAAGATTTGCTTCAAAATGAGATTCTCCACTACAAAAATCCTTGCAAATGAAATGGTAAATGAATTTTCAAATCAATTGTTATTTATAAAATTTCATTTTTTATAAGGTATGGTCATTTTGGGTTTCTCTAATGATGTAATGGCTTCACTAAACTCTGGTTTGTAGCTTTGGCATCGCAGGTTTCCTGGCAGTTCTGATCGGTTATTCACCTTGTCGCACTTATGAGCATAGTCTTAGTTCAATCTCGAGCTCGACAATATGAGAACGTAACCGGGTAAAATTTTATCTCTTTTTTGGACCCGTACGGATACGAACACATGAAAAAGGAACCCCCTTGGAGTCTCTTTTAAACCCTTTTCAGACTCTCTAAATATGAAAAGATTGTCGAGTGATCTTGCTTCCTTTCACACTCGTTAAAAGGTCAGAAAGGGCGTCTTTCGAGTGATAGTTTAACCCTTTTTCGGTCTCGTTGGACTACTGTACGAAAAAGGAACTGAGAGAGTTCTCTTTTAAGTGTTTTTTCAAACTCTATAATCCCAAAAAACCTTCGAGTTTTCTGTCTTTGGACTCGTTAAAGCACACATCGACAGACCCATATGGGACCGAACCCTTACTTCTTTCGGTTCGTTAAAAAAAGGAAGAGGAACTTACCGAATGTGAGTTATATCGAGCATGTGTTATCCTCCTCAAGCTCATTAAATCAAAAAGAGGTACTCATCTATCGGGATGGGGGAAAAAATTGAAAGGAGCAAGCCAAGCAGTCTCTTGAGAACACCATCCAACACTTCTTAGAGTCGCCCTTGAACACGTCACTTTGTCACTTTGCATATATCATAATCCGCTAAACCTCTGCACTGAGCCAATCCTCCAAGTTCCTTTCACTCCTTTGGGTCACTTGACACAAGCCACAGTATCCATTGCATAAATTTGGTCCATGTCTTGTTTTGCTGTAGTGCCCCAGTGTTCAAGGGAAGTATCCACCTAGAGAGTCAGCCATCCCAAGTATCTTTCCTCAAAACCTGTGTCAGTCCATGTCTGTTCAATCTGCCAATCACATCTCCATGTTCGTTTCATGTTGTTGATGGGGGATACATCAAGGCCCTCCCTCAATGATTCTATTCCTGTCGACTCCAACACATTATCCAGGAATTAGACTTAGAAACCAGTTAGTACTTTGGGACCTGCATGCCTCAGTGGTAGGGCTCCTCACATCCGACAGTAGGTTTACATCATTGACCTCTAATTGGATGATTCCATGGATGTTCTACTTCAGCTCATCTATTCACATTCGCTGAGATGTACTAGGGTACCTTGGGAATCATTGACATTAATGGTGATCTCCCTCGCACTTGTTAACGGTTCACACCATTGACTGGTAATCAAGTGGTTTCTGCCGTGTTCGACATCAAGACACCTATTCACATGGTTAGAATCGTACCATGTTGGGATTGGTAAGAAGACCCTGGGTTGAGTGATCACTTTGATCTATGCTTTTCCCAGGCTGCGAAGGAATTTCCATTGGACAAAGAACACATACACTGTTACATAGATCCACTTTGTATTGGTCGTGGCTATGTCTTGTCATCTCGTAGATCCACTGTGTATTCTTCATGGCTACGATCAGTATGAGTCATCAAAGTATAGATCCACATTGTATCTTTGGTGGCTATACCCTTTTTTATCAATACAATTATGGATCCACAGTGTATTTTATGGCGGCCATATCCTGCTAAGTCTTGATCACCCAGGCATAGGTATGCCTGCCTTGGGTTTTGAAATATGTCATGATACTTGTTGGATGTTTGTGTGCAGCTTTTGTCAGGTTCTCTGAGTCTATACCCTTTTCTTGGACATCTACAAAGTATTTCAGTTATCAATTGGCATCTTCTAACTTCATACTTTGGGGGGCATTCTGTTACATGTCAAAATTACTCAACTGGATAAGTGTCGCATGTTCCTCTCAATCGTTGTAACTGTCGCATATTCCTTACAACTTTCGCAAGTGTTGCAAGTTGGTCACAAGTGTCACAAATGATATTTAGACATACTTCCATGAAAAACGACACTAAGGAGACACTTATAACATCTCATATTCTTGATTTGAAGAAGGAGAACTGGTTTACTGAAGTCAAATAACTCTTGACACATGAAGGGAGCCCTGAAACAAAGGTTTTGAGGAGGAGCGCTCCCCTATTTCAGCCCTAGAAGCACTGGCACTCCCCTACAAGGCTTCAGGGAGCGTTATAACGCTTACCAGCCCCCTTTGAAGGAGTTCTACTCATCTTGAAGGTGTTGGCACTCCCCTAAAGCTTACTAGGGAGCGCTACAATGCTCTGATGCCCCTTCTAAGGGAGCACTGCCTAATCTGAGGCAGTAGTTGGCCCGTTGAGGAGAATAAGGGGAGGATCTTTCAAGATTAGGAGGCAATTGTGTTCGAATTCTTGGTTTCATCTAGAGATCCCTAATCTATGGAGAAGGTTCCCAACTTGTTCTAAAGATAACTCAAGAGGTTAAGTTCCTCTTAACCTATATAAATAGGCTCTATAATGGTGGAAATGGGGGAAGAACTGAAGATATAAAACTTATGATCTTGGAGGAAACTCAAAGTTAGCCAAAGAAGAGTGATCGGTGAAGTTGTTGTTATCCAGGTTGTGGATCTTTCAGGCAAGGGTTAGACGAAGAGGACTTGACGAAGCTGTCGCATTCGCATCTATGATTATAAGTACTGTTGTCGTTATTCTCATCAATATGACACACTTGGCCTGTTTCTTTCTAGTTTGTGTCTAATGTCACATGAACTTATCATTTATTGAAAGATCTATTTTCAAGCTAATATCAATAGAGTAGGAAGTGGTCATATCTTGTTTTTTCCACAGAAGTCAGCAAGGAGCAAAGGATTGGAGCGCAACTCAGAGCGTGCAGGGACAAACGTCGATAAAAGGTACTTCTGTCATCCTTCCTTCTCATGTGTTAGTTTAGATGGATTTGAAAGGAAGTCAGTGACCATGTTAATCATTTTCTATCTAGAGTTAGGGTCAAGCTCTTAGAGGCAATCTACCTGTCTACAGGGAGATTTTCCTACAACACTATAAACCACAAGAATCCCTGGATAAAACTACCAAAACCAACTCCATCCACTATCGTATTAATCCACTAGGAAAAAATATTAGAAAAAACTATGCAAAGTTGGTAAAAGTTTTCTATAAATAGTGAAAATAACCAATTTTACTATACCATTTGTATTTTTTACCCAAATAGTGCATTTTGGACCAAATTGTCCCCAAATTTCAACAACGGATTGCGGGAGCCACGAGTGATGAAATCAACAACCATCTGGACCAAGTAATTCATATTTCTCCTCTATTTATTTCCATTGGATTATTAATTGCAATTATGTCTCATTTTTATTATTATTTCAAAGCGCAACTTAGAAACTAGGGTATACATGGGCTGTAGATCATCAGGTCATGTATACTCATCCCTATACATGACTATTTTCAAAACAACCAATGTATATGCAACCCTATATGCGATTGTGTAATATGCAACTCACGTACAAGTATGTGGATTTGATTTTTTAAAATGTTACTGACTCAAAAAATGATTTTAATCTTGCAGGATGATGCTAGAGTGAGAGAAAGAGAGTATGAAGAGGTGGAAGTTGCAGTGGAGAGAGATCCAGGGGCCCAAATGGCATTACAAATATGTGGGTTGTATAATTTTTGGGCTCTCAAAGGTATGAGGGATCAAGTGAGACTGCTCCAGATGTTAGTGAGCTATTGGGATTCGGATACGGAGACCTTCAACCTTGATGGGAAACCATTGAGGATTGAAGTTGAAAACGTATACTTTTTGATAGGATTGTCACGTTGGGGGTGAGGTGGTCAAAATAAAATCCTGGGGGTTTGGGAGTGGCATGAACATAGAGGAATACATAGCCACTCATTGCATTGTAGGGACTGAGAAGGTAGGGATCCACCTCCCGATCAGAGCGATCAACAAAGTAAGTCTCAATATTGTTGTCCTAGTGTTGACATGGATCACAGGTTGGCCTTGTTGCATCAGTAATTCAGACCACTTAGGTTATACTAAGTGGAGTGCTTGCAACCCATGTTTTACAACTGGTGCACCTCATTGTTGGCCAACATGAAGAGCCAGCTAATTGACTGTAAATTGGGTAGAAAGAGGAACTTCGGGTTCGCGTCTATCCTATGAAGTGTTTTCTTCAAGTGAGTTCTAGGATTGGGCCCTAGAGTTGATATTGTTCTGTATTGACTTCGCAATCCAAATATGGTACGGTGGACCGAGGTGATGAGGCGACAAGGGGGTGGTAGGGTACCAACACCCTACAACGACGAGTTTTTCTTCTGGTGGATTCAACAGGTGATGGCTCTGGAGGAATACCCTTATGTAGGGATTGACTTCAGAGGAGATCCGGACATGCCATTACCACCAAGTTTCTCCTATGGATACATAGGTATACAAAAGTTTTTGAATATTTCATTTTTCTGTATTTTTGTAGAAGAAAACAAAAATATTTTTGGATGATGTCAAGTACTAACTAACATGTATGTTACATAGATGTGGGTCCGCGATGACCGGATGAACTTCCACAACGCTGACGAAGGCACCGGGGGATGAGCCAGAGAGAGGGGACATTGATAGAGTGCTTCAAAACGTGTAGGGAAAACTGTCTCGTTTGATGCAAATAATTCCCATGGTTTAGGTAGAGGATCTGCTAGAGGTGATGCAATGACAGATGGTGGGTGTGCCCGTTCTTGGGTACGACTCTTTTAGACTCTTGAAAATGCCATAGTATGCTATCATGACACACATCTAGCGCCATAGGTGTAGATGTCATGATTATTGTATTGATCGGCCGTATATGTATTTTGAGGGTGTGAGCCCCAATTTTGTACTATAACACCATATTTTGGAGAGATGAAATATATATATAAAACATTGGTATTCAACTTCACTTATATTACAATGTGTACATTGATGAAATTGTTTTCTTTGCTTTAGTTATGTGAAAAATTCCAATCTAAAACAAAATTAGCATATGCATCAGATACATAATTAGAGCTTCTAGGTATGTGATGATAACTAATAAAATCAAAATGTCGTTCCAAAAGATGTACTTGTAAGAATCATCAGAGTATAGTAGGTTCTTGCACACGGTAAATTCCATTCAACTGACATACTACTAACTAGGAGTCCATGCGAACTTCTAAAGAATGAATACCATGTGAAATGGAATCGCATAAAATTTCTATAATGACGCTATATTCAGATACATTGTTCGTTGATGGCCCTAGGAAAATGACACCTGAAGACAGCAGTAGACCCTTGGGTGAGTAAACAACCCAAGCGACAGAAGCCAAGTTCCGTGTATGATGAACGGATTTGTCTATGAATCCTAATTAGATCAAAGACTCCGTTGACATCTGCTAACCAAGGGAAGAATCGATAAGAAAGTTGAATATTAAAAAATGGGGAAATATATATATATACACTAAAATACATTAGTATACAAAGAGTTACACCTAAGTTTGGGGCTCAAGTGTAATATATTTTCAAGTAGAGCCCATTCCTAGGCTTAGCCAGCATATTCCATTCATAATCTTCTAATTCATAAGATCCTTCTTCTAATTCATAAGTTTTGACTAAGATAGTAAATGACGTGCTCACAAACCTTCTCATCCTCCTGAACCAACACCAAACCAATCGTCTCTTCGGACGTAATGATATAAAGCAAGTAATATATGTTGTAGTCCAGAGGCTTCAATAGAGGCATTGATACCAAGGATTTATTCAAATCATCAAAGGATTCCTGGGCTCACTCATCCCAGATAAAAGGGGTGTCCTTGTTGGGCTCTAAAGATGTCCTAAAATATAACCTCTATGCATCATCCAAAGGTAGGCGCTGGCACAAGCGTTTTACTTGTCGCCTACGTAGGTTCTTACCTTTTGTTTTCAATATTCGCCCACTAGAGATGCAACCCCTGCAAAGGGACAACAATCGTAACAAAAGGAATAACAATCGTTTCGTTCAAATGAACAGAAAAAGGAAAAACAATCGTGACAAAAGGAAAAACAATTGTTCCATTCAAATGAACAACAAAAGGAACAACAATTGTGACAAGGGAATGATAGTCGTTATATTGGGCTGAACTAATGTTGTATTAATTGAGTTGTAGTACTTTCCTAACTATCTAATTTGTCAACCTGGGGTTCATAAACTGACGAAGCACACACAAAGTATATGCAAGATTGAAGCGGGAATAATGTAATCTAATGTTTAAACTACAACTGAAATTGAATCATTAATCTAACACATGACTGGAATAAAGTCATTAATCTAACACACGACTGAAATTGAATCATTAATCTAACACACGACTGAAATTGAATTAATCTAGTTGCGTAAATGAAATTAATCTAGGAATGGGAAATTGTGTGAAGGAAATTAATCTAGAAATCGAGAACTACATGAAGGAAGAGCAGATACAACACGTGAAGAGTTGAATGTCATAACAACATATGATATCTCTCACCAATGAATCAATCTTACATTCAATAATCAAATCAATCTTAATAACAGAATAATGAAAGCATGAAAACCAAATCATGAATCAAAGATAAGAATCCCTTTCTCTTTCGAATCCTAATGACTACCACTAAATGACTACAAAATAACTCTAATTAATTAAATCCTCTAATTCCTATTCTACTTGAATCCTCATGAAGAGAGAGAACTCTCTTTAATAGAGCCTTGAATATAAGATAACCATCTCATTATTACATATCCACTTTTCTCTCAACCTATTTCCCATTATTACAAAATATAATCCCTTCAAATCCTCACACATATCTCTTATATATCTTGGATAAGATATTCCAACCAAATCTCCATGATCTTCTCCTTGGAATGGGCTTGAATTATCTCCTCAAATATTGAAATGGTGGAGGAAATATTCAAGAAGTATTTTTTAATTAATCCTTCTCATATTCCTACACATTACAAAGATCACACATATTTGAGATATATATGAAAACATGTTGATTTTCTAACATTTAATCACAAATTCCCTTTTAATACTAAAATGAATAAAGTGGAGAACAATAAGGTGAAACCCAAGTATATTTATGGAAATGATATCATGAAAGGTTAATGGGGAGATGAAATGTGGAGAATGATGAAGGGAAAGATGGATGAGAATAGGACATTTCTGAGCCCCAACAGTCCTTCTTTAAGAGATGCATGAAACCCTTAGTAATATTGGCATAATTTACTATAATCCCTCATAAAACGTTAGCTTTCTCCTGCAAACCTTGAAGCTGAAAAATAGTACATGGGGGAGGAAATTGAAGTATTGCCTCAACCTTTAACGGATCCACCATGATCCCATTCTCAAAGACTAAGAATCCTATAAGACAACTTGACCTAACGCAAAATATGCATTTATGACGGTTCAAACGGATGTAGTAATGTCAACATTTTTCAAAAAATAGTCAAAGGTGGGTAGTGCGATCCACTCTCTTACGGGAGTGAGCAGCGAGATCGTCGAGATAGGCTTCAAATATATTCTTGAGATCATGAAACACGAAGGGCATAGCTCATTGGAAGGTTGATCCGACATTCTTAAGGCCAAAAGGAATTCTATGGTATGTGAAAGTACCCCAAGGAAAAATAAATTGTGTCTTATGTTGGTCCTCGGGATTAATATAAATTTGGTTATGCCCTGAAAATCTATTCATAAAAGAAAAAACTTCACTTCTCGCACACTCATCGAGAATATGATCAATGAAGGGTGTCACGAAGTTTTCTTTAGGATAGAACTTATTCAGGTCTCGAAAATCCATGCATACACAGATTGTTCCTTGCTTTTTATTCACAGGAACGAGATTAGATACCCATTCAGTCAAGGGAACCAGGTAGATAAAGCCAATGTTAAGCAGTTTTTCTACCTCTTCCTTAATAGCGGGGACCTTCCTAGGATTGACATCTCTAATTCATTGTTGAACAAGTTTAGCATCCATGTAGGTTTTGATCTCATGTTCGACAATTCAAGGGTTGATTCCTAGCATCTCTTCATATGACCAAGAGAATACGTCGTGCAATTCTTTGAAAAGCTTGGTGTATATCAGAATTTATTCCGACGAACAATCTACATCAATGTATACATTTTCAACCTTAGCGTGAATATGAGAGATATCGATCGTGATGGTAGGAGAGATACTCACCATGATTCCTTCTGCATAAATTCCATGCATATCAAGTGGAACTACGATGTGACCAACTATCTCGCTCAAGGTGGATCTAAAATCATCTTGTTTGATTCTAGCAAGCTCTGGGAAAAAATAAGAGTGATGGTGCATATCATCCCATGGCCTGTCATAACTGTTGTAGAAGAATCTTCCTACGGACAGGTAGAACGCCTCAAAGAGCTAGACCCTAACTCTAAGATATAAAGTGCTTAACGTGGACACTAACTTCCTTTCAAATCTATACAAACTAATACATGAGAAGGAAGGAGAATAACAATACCTCTTTATTGACGTTTGTCCCTGCACGCTCCAAATCGAGCTCCAAACTCTCACTCCTCGCTAAGTCCTGTAGAAAAACAAAGTACGACCACTTCCTACTCTATTGATATTAGCTTGAAAACAGATCTATCTATCAATGATAAGTTCATGTAAGATCAGACACAAACTAGAAAGAAACAGGCCAAGCGTGTCATATTAATGAGAATAACGACAACAGTACTTACAATCGTAGATGCGAATGTGACAGTTTTGTCAAGTCCCCTTCGTCTAACCCTTGCTCGAAAGATCCACAACCTGGATGATAGCAGCTTCACTGATAACTCTCCTTTGACTGACTATGTGTTTCCTATGAGATCATAGGTTTCATGCTAGTAATTCTTCCCCTTCCAATACTACTTATGAGATCATAAGTTTGGTGTGATTCTCTCTTTCTAGTCCCCTTTCACCATTAGAAATCTTGCTTATATAGGTTAAGAGAAGCTTAAACCACTTAAGATATCCTTGGGGAAGTTGAGGATTTTCCTCCTTCAGTTGAGGATCTGCCCTAAGATCATGGCTGGACTAGGGATTCGAATCCAACTGCCTTCCAAGAATGAAAGGATCCTTCCCCCATTCATCTCAACAACTTAAATACTACCCAGAATAGGTAGCACTCCCTTAAAAGGACCATCAGAGTGTTGTAGCGCTTCCTAGTAGGCTTTAGGGGGGCGCCAGTGCTCTCAAAATATATAGCGCTCCCTCAAAATGGCCAGGGGAGCTTTATAACGCTCTGCTTTATAACGCTCCCAGACAGTGTAAGGGGGAGCATCGGTGCTCCCAGGAGAGGTATAGGGGAGAGCTCTCCTTCAAAAGCTCAGTTTTTGAGGTGCTTTCAGATGGAAAAAGGTTTGCAAGCCTGCTGACTCATTTCTCCTCTTCCAAATCAAATGTTTGAGGTGTTTTAAGTGTCCTTCTCATGTCATTATAGGCATGACATAGGCATCATGGCAGTATGCTTCCCTGACACTTGCGACACTTGTGAGCAAAATGTGACACTTGTAATGATGACACTTGCAACACCATCGAAGTGAGTAATTTTGACATGTAACAATAACCATTCACGTCCTCTATGATTTCTTCATCTAAGGGTAAAGTATCATTGAGGCATTCACATTTAAGATGATGGAGTGGCGCATATAGGTTTGAGAACAAGATCCTCCTCATCCGTCTATGAGGTGACAGGGTACGAATCGGTAGAAGAGTCATTAGTGGCATATCCATTCCATTATGTGACTAAACTTCGCAAGACGCAGTCGAGGAAGGTAGGGTCCAAGGATCATTAAAATATGAAGTGCGGAAAGGAACGAACCTCATTGATGAAGAATACCTACTGGACATGGAATAGATATGATGAATCGGTGCCATGAAATCAAAGGTACCCATAAGGTATGAATACATTCTGACACCAATATTCTCAGTTGTCGGTTGAGAATTGTCGATCATGGGGATCAATGGTCCAATCGATGCATTGGGGATAGAATACACAAAGGACAACTAGTCGATTGTCACGATATTCCCATCACGAGCAAAACATAGAGTATGGAAGACAGACAATACGACTGCAGTCATAGCATAATTCCAGTTACATCCTAGTAACAAGTTATAGTTGAGGGGCACATCAACCACCTCGACATTCACCTCCACCATCTTCCCACCTAACTGGTCCAGGAAGGTAGGAAGAATACCATGAGGGAGAAAAGAACAACCATCAAAATAAATCAACACGGTCATAGCTTGAGAGAGGGTCGGAGAGCCAAGGGATTTCCAACAGACCAAGGAAATCACACATGTTGTAGCGCCTTCATAAATAACAATAGGTTTGATGGTATACTTTGACTAACCCATGTGGATTTGGAATTTCACATGGTAAGGAAAGTGAGGCTTCAAATACGTGACTTCAAACTTGATAACCTTAGAGCCACAGGGATCTAGAGCTCCTAATGTAGATAACAAGGAATTCCTCTGTGAAGGACACATCTAGAGTACCTATAGAGCTGACATCGTGCAAGGGGTTTGACCCAGATCTTCAACAATAGAGTAATTATGGGAGTCTCTAGCATTAGGGTTGTGGTTAGAGTTCTTGAGTACTCCTTTTAGTATACGAGGCATGGGCTCTATTTTTTTGATCTGTAAAGGTGTCTCCGGAGGAGGGGGAGAATCTATACCAGGTACATTCTGTAAAGAACTGTAATTGTGAGACCGAGTAGCCACATTAACCTGAGAATTAACCATATTGATGCATAAATGGTCACTGTATTGTGTCTGTGGGTTTTGACTTCCACTCACTGCATTTACGACATTTGAGGAGATCGAGGCCATGTGTTGATTATGTGGAAAAGTATTAGTCAACATAGCAGGTAGAAGAGATGAAAGCCTCACAACTTCCACAAGTTTGGGGCACAAGTGGGTGAGGTGATCATATGTACAAAGCTTACAGGGAAACTTCACCTTTTACATTTCTTTCTTTCCCTCACTAGCATTATTATTCAACTTCTCATTATTACCATTGTCCTTGGGTTTATTATTATTATTCCCACCCTTACGATTGTTACCATGTCCTTTCTTTCTATTCCCTCCTGGTTGTTGGTTATCATTCGGGTTGGTTGACGATTGCACAGAATGTACATCCACCGACTGAGTGGGAGTGGAAGACACAAAAGAAGTTGTCTCTCCTACAAACTGGTTTAGAGACAACTCTTTCAGCTGGCTTGTCATACAGTCTGCATATTTCACATTTGTAGAGCCTACAATGTCATGAACATGAGGCCCGATCTTTTTTCTAGGGTCATATTTTGACCTCAGTGAGTCTGGAGGAATTTCGTATAACATCCCATACTGAGCATATATAAGATCTAGCTATTGGGATTTAAAAATATCTTCTTCCTTAGATGTAACTTCAAATGTAGAAACAACCTTCGAAATATAAGGTTGTAGAGACTTAAGGAACCACTCTAGAAAGAAATTCGGAGGTATGTAAGCCTTGATCAACCTCTTCCATCTATGCCACTCTTGGATGTGATCTGAGATATGGGTAGCTTTGTCCTGACAAAAGCCCGATAGAATTTCTATGCCAGCATCATAAAAAATCGAAAATTGGAGGTGGTTGAGAAAGACTAAAACCATATGATTAAAAATTTTGTACGTACCCCCTGGTATCTCTATGTACCATTTTGTTGCAACCCATGTGAGGGTGTGTTGAAATAATATTAAAAAAATAGAATCATCGTTAAGGGAATTAGAAGAGCACCAAAGATGAAAAGTAGTGACGTGATCACCAGGATCCTCACCAATATTTCCTTTGAATTTCAGAATATCTGAAGAAATCTTGGTGGGGATAGGGGGCCATGTTATATCATGATGCATAGGGTCATTCATTAATCTATAAAATTATGGCAAATTGAGCGTGGCTAGACAAGGGAGACGGGGTTGCGACATCTAGCCCCAAGCTCCCAGGAAAGATTGTTTCTATGGAATCACAACCTATCCATGGTTCTAGTATGTACCATAGCCCTGTCTAGGATTGTGAAACCCTCCTATGAATTGATTCATGAGGGGTTGGTTGGGCACCATTCCAGTAGGAACATTATGGTGAGGGTTGTAAACATTTCCCCTAGCTGGAGTAGCTCCAGGATGGGGATTTCCCAAGGTATGTAATTGTCCTCCTCTGGGTGTGAATTTGGAGGATAGAGGTGGATTCATCATGCCAAATGTGTTGTTTGGAATCAATGCAAAGGAGGTAGGTGTAAAGGATGAACCATAAGTAGCAACTTGTCTTTCAGGTTGACCGGTCCATCTAGGAGCATTAAGACCAGGATTAGACCCGAGGTGAAAAGGAGGAAGGCCTCCAATCATAGGAGTCATTTGTGGGATATGAGAACCGCCAAAAAAAATGGATTATGTGGAGGAGCCATGCCCCCAAGTCCAATACTAGTATTCGTATTAGATGCTGGGATGGAGGATGAAAATTGTGATGTGAAATTAGGCATGCCATAAGAAAAAGGGATAGAGGTCGTAGGGATGGAATGAATATTGTAGCACGACGAGTGACAAAGGGACCCAAAAGGTTTCATGGCTATAGGTTTATTATTCACTATAGGTTGGACAAGAGTGATGATGGGAACTTATGGGACTACAACCAATGTGGTTGAAGGTGCCAAAGGAGTACCATTAACTATAGTGGGTATGGGAGTTGAAGGACTCCTAGTATTTTTCTGACTCGACTCATTACTCATCCTTGTATGATCACAAGTATGGTAGGTGGAGGTGTTTGTACCATGTTTTATAACTTTATGCCTTTTAGAAGGAAAATATTCAAGATGCAGTGGTAATCGTAACAAATGGTGAGACCTATGGAGAAGTTGGTCTGTCTCCACGATGAATCAAGAATTGAGATATAAAAAAAAAACCTAAATCCAACTAGTAATCAAAGAGCACACCAAAATAAATAAAAGGACAATATGCACACAAACAAGATAAAGTGGTTGAAAGGGGCCTCCCTCCCTAAATTAGGTATTCCTCACCTAAGAGGGTCTTGAGACTCTCTGCAAAAGATTGGAGGTATAAGAATTAGTTATAAGGGACCTCGTGAGCTTAAAAACTAGTCAGTTAAATTCCCCCAGAGAGGTAATCCTCCATAAAGGTTGTGTGTTATCTGACCCTTATCTGACCCGGGGTACTTGCAGAATAACCCCTACTAGTAACCTATGTGGTACATATATCAAAAAACTAAGCAACCACGATATAACTGATGCACAGGTGAACAATCGTAAGTCAAGTCTACCATATGGGCAGGGTAAAAAAGCCCGAAATCTCGAAAGAATCACCTCTCACAAAGGTAAAGTTACTAGCAAGATCACCATATATGAATAGATCCCCAAAAATATATCTGACGCTAAGAAGGTATTGGGGGGATATCCCCTCAACCAACTTCACGCAACCTTGTGCTTAGATCCAGTGTAAGCGGAGCCTCTTGACATCACCAATTATACAATGGATTTCACCACTCCCTTAGTCAGACACATATGTTGATTTTAATAGCCTTGGATAAGTTTACTCACAAAATCCTATTCCAAGGCTCTAAATCCTAAGCTAGTTTGTGCACCCTAAAAACAAAATCATTTCTAATCAATTTTAAATTTATCAACGTTGCTTTTAGTGGCCTTTATTACTCAAAAAGGTGCAGTCATGAAATTGATGATGTTATGACTCATCAAGTAAAATAAATGAATATGAATAAAATGCAAAGTCCTAACTTCAATTCCCAATAAATTACAATCTTTTCAAAATGAAAATTTCAATTTAATTCTGCAATTCAAAATAATATGCAATCTCTCCATACATGTACTAAGATCAATGATAAGAACCCAAAAGATCAAATTCCAACAATGAAAAATGTTTATTATTTTTGTATTTTCAATATAAAAGAATGAAAATGGAAGGATTGAACAACAACTTGATATAAAGATTCTACTATATGTAGACAAAGACAAACCAAGTAGGATATCAAGAAGCAAACACCCAGCCCAAGATGCAAGGACAATCAATGAAAAGGATGATGAGAAAGGAACCACCCAAAAATTCA
This sequence comes from Picea glauca, assembly GCA_000966675.3. Taxonomy (NCBI): domain Eukaryota; kingdom Viridiplantae; phylum Streptophyta; class Pinopsida; order Pinales; family Pinaceae; genus Picea; species Picea glauca. Next base: position 607,512 of record JZKD02S1637318.1, read on the forward strand.
ACCAAAGAAAGGTTTCCTATCACTTTGCATGTACTTAATAGTCATAACAGAAACCTAAGAAGACTCAACAACCATCAAAACTCACCCAACAAACATCAAACTCAACAACCAAGAAAACAAGAATGATGTATGCGATTGTTCAAGTGAAAACCGCGTATATAGGCTTCCTACAAAATGACAACTCGCGTATGTATGTGAGTTGTCAGGAAAAAACCCACGTATATGTATTGAAACACTACCAAGTTAAGGATAAGGATAAGAAACTCAGACTCAAACTGAATAGAGGCTATCAAGAAATCAAATGACAAGAAACTCGATATAAATAAGAGAAATCAAAGGATTAAAACACTTCAAACCTTGAAAAGAAGATTTTATCCCCAATATGGTCACCAATTCTGTTACGAGGAAAATCACTCTATGGCTTGTGGTAAACTACAACAGAAGGAAATGACTGTAGAAATCAACTCTAATATCAAGTATTCTATATAAACAAATGTGATAACCAGGCATGATAAAGATCCTACCTCATCTAGACGTTCGATGAATTCCATCATTGAGCAGTCAACTCAAAGAAATATAACAACAAATTTTCCTCAACAACCAAGATACGCAAGAATATGGTGATAATATATAAATTTAGCTCATTTAATAGAATAATCCTTCAATATTCATAACAAATATTCCCATGGAATAAAAATTCAAATATTTTCAAGACATTAATTGGACGAGAAAAAAGTATTTCTATTAAAATGTAATCAACAAAAGTATATGAATGACAAACTTCCATTTTGACACATTCAGAACTAAGAAACTAATTCCCTTCTAGCTGGGCTTCCACCACTTCAATCCTCCACCAAAGGAAAGCTCATATAAGAGAGAAAATGAGGTTCTCCATCAAGTAGAGAAGATCTTGGGGGCTTAACAATGTGTTTAGACTTAAAAGGACAAAGGGATGCAGACTCAATATGAAGTGAGTAATTTCTCTAGAGTAACTTTGCTCTCAAAGTTGAATTCTTCTTCTCTTTTCCACATCTTGCATATGGCCCATTTATATCCTTCAAATGGAATTGAAGGGCCGAGTCAGAACGTTTCTAGTATATGGAAGGTCAAGGATCATGGATCTCGTGACATGACATGGAAACCCAACACCATTTTTTAATTTTGGGCACAAAACCCAATGTACGCGGGTTGTAATGGTGCAACCTGCATACACGTATGTTGTATAATAGTTAGGGTGCGTATATGTGGAGAAATATTATTTTTATCTCTTGGAACTACAAAAAGGGACTTCAAGTCTGCATAGGGAAATGGAAAAGGCCTTCTGAGAAAATTTTCATAAGGTGAGGTAAATCTTTCCATAACAGATTCATATACCATATATCCCTCCACCATAGAACCCTTAGGACGTGCTCTTTGTCTAACCAAAGCCTTCAATGATTTCAAGTGCCTCTCCACCATCCACATTGACTTTGTGTGTATAGGTCCACACATTTCAATCTCCTCAACTTGGTGTACGAGGTAATGTTCTTGTGCATTGAGAAATGATGGAGTTAGATACTTTTTCATTTCACATATTAGCCAAGGAATTTATCTCTTCCAAAAATTTATATCATCTTCATGGATTTATTTCAATCACAACTACCTACAGATTATGACGCACAAAAATAACATGTTTCAACAAAACACAATACATATTGCATTACAAGTAAAACACATGTCATTAAGTACAACAAAAAATTGAAAAAGATTTTTGCATATAAATCACAACTACTTACCTCATGTATTTTTCAAGATCATATATAACTTGTTTTACGTTGTTTTCAATATTGTTTGGGAGAGATAGAGGTAGAACATACTGTAACAATAAAAACGAATCGTTACTTGTTTCAAAACTAGAAAAAAACAATAAAAATCTCAAAAAACGTATATGGCCAATATATAAATATCAATACTAAAATTATTAATTACCTTAATGAAGATATGCCAATCATGTGTTTTTACCCCACCAAATTCACCTTTCTTCATTAAGATAGTCTTTATGTTTGACCAAAAACCTGTGGGTAATTTAATTCTTTGAATGACCTCTTTTACATCATTTCTTTGCTACTCTATTAATAACCATGGAAGGTTATTTTGGTCTCCATCGTTATTTGATTGGGTCACAATTTGCATTGCATGATTGGCTTCCTGAATGTCATTAGAATTTTTGACATTTTTTTCTTTATCCCTCCTACCATCTATGATTCGCCATAATGTTTCTATCACATTCTTCCCAATATGCATTGTATCAAACAAATGAACTATTTTTGTCTCCTCATAGTAAGGAAACCTCATGAATTGAGTGGGATAACATTTAATTCCTTGTGGAAGCCCATTTTTACTATCTTCACGACGACAACATTGATGAAGCATAAAAAAAATCAGACCACTATTTATCAAATGTGGTAAAACAAATTGAATAATTAAAATAAAATTTCAAAACATGATTACATTTACGATACATAAAAAAAATGTGTACCTCGAGGATTAATTATGTCATATGCCAACTTCCATAGGCAATGTATCATTCTTTGTGGTTTTAGTCTAGTCTCTTGTTTCCCATTGAAAGTATATTTTTCAGTAGTATGATACTTGTGGTTCTTAGAGAGGAAGTGTCTGTACTCATCAAAAATCTCCTTTCCTAAACTTTTTAACCAATGAGATTTCATCTTAGGACCACAAACCAGACATGCAAATTTACCGTTTGTTTGAAGACCTGCAACAGATAGATTAATGTGGATTAATATATGAAGGGATTATTTAAACAACATGCATGATATCTTCAATTAATTATATACTATTCAAGTGTGCAATATGGAATGTTACATACCACAAAAATATGTTAGTCCCGAGGTATCATGAATTGTCCATAAAAGTATTCCACGACATTGAAATATCTTCTTCCCAATTGGTTTACAGATATCATACATAGTGATGCCCTCCCATAAATTTAGCAGCTCATCGATAAATTCTGGCCATTTTGCCTCAATTTCCCTAAATTCATAACCATTTGCAGGCATTCGAAGAATGCCATCTTAAACTCTCTTTTGTGCATGGTAATCCATAAATTGTGCTATTCTTTGGCACCTGAACAATCACTACAAATCTAGAATTATGGGAATATGACGAAGAAACTATCGAGGCACCATTTTTGTTACTTGATCGGTTCGATATCTACTGATACCACATACAGAGCATTTTGTTTTTGACGCATGTTGTACATAATATATAATATGATCATAAGGACATGCATCTATACTTTTATACTCCATTCCAATGTCTTTCACAATGGCATGTAAATATCGATATGTGTGAGGTAAAATATTTGATGAGGGTAACGAAAATTCACCTAACAATCTAAAACACAAAAAATAACTAGTTAATGTAAATAATAGTAATTGTAAATATTGCATTTTTATTTTACACATTAATTAACACTAAAACAAAGGGGAGAAATTCAACCTTTATGTAGATGTGATGAAACATATTACATACCTTAGGATCTGTTTCATACAAGTGTTCGACAAATGATTCGTGACCTTTAAGTTCACCAACAAAAATGTAGTGGAGAGAGGATTTTCTCTTGACCCTTTATAAAGTTGTTTATTTTCCTTTTCCATCAGAGGTTCATCATAAATACCATCACTACTGTCCCCATGATCCTCATCTGGATGACCAAATAAGTCTTGGATCATTTGATTTGTCCCATCAACTTGAACTATGTTATTGTCGTCATCTACTTCCATGGGATCGTTAACTTGATCTTCGTTATCTACTTCATGTTCCTCATCTTGTACAACATCATTTTTTCTACTACTTAGTGCTTTCTGCAGAAAGTTAGGGGGCAACTCTAGCTTTATAATTACAAACAATCATGCAAAATTAGTGCATGTATAAAACCATATAAAAGTTGGAGAATAAAATCAATACTAAAACAGATGATATATATATATATATAGTTAATTACCATAGGATGATATTCATTTGATCCCCCATCCACGTGCCCATATTTTTTACAATGCTTTTTAGTTGTTGCTATTAAAACTCTTTCGAGACGTCTAATACAATGATTTTTGCAAGGGAAATAACATTTACCATCACCCTTTTCACCCTCTTTAATTTTTTTCCCACCTCTAATGTTTTCTGGCATTCTTCCCCATAGACATATACTGATGATTATCTTATAAAATTGAGTGGTGTATAATATAATATCTATTATTTTTTATATTATAATATATGAAAAAAAAACCTATTTTTTGTTCGCCAAGAAGACCTTATACCATTTTTAAACCATCGTTGTTATAGAAAACCTGTCACAACATCCCTAAAACAAAAAATATTTATCTATTTTATAACATGCAATTCCGACGAAAGTTGACCAAGTCAATGTTGACTTTTTCAAATAGTGGGTGACCATTAGAGGGGGGGGAAATCAGTGTTCACACCATCACAAGAGCAATGATCATTTGATGTTGTCACTCTTGTGACGACCTTTAGAAGATGTGGATCTTGTAACGAGTTGCAACATTCATCGTAATTGCGACGATATCAGTAAGGATGGAGAAAAAAACTTAAATTCCCTCTGTTCTTCGATAGTGTGGCCAATTTTGTCCATAATGTTGCAAGTAGAACGTCAAAATTTTTCCAATATGTAGTAGTGAATGTGTAGAGAGAAAATGATGAAATTTGCAGTAGCGGGATTGGATTTTTTTATCTAAGAGATCAAGGAAATGTCCTAGGCTCACTTCACTAAATTAGAGAAGCCCAATACATGGGATAAAGACTTGGTTCAAAGGTTGCAAGTTTTGATAGACCAAGCAACAGTGTATCTTCAACCTAAGTTGGGATCTTTATAAGTATTGGAGGGCACCCGAGATGATGGACATATTGCAACAAAAAAGCAATAGAAAATTCCCAAGTGTAGAGGTAGGAGTGTTTCTTTCTTTCTTTTTTATTAGAACCATTTTTCTAGAAATTTCCCTTTAAAGTAAAAGTTGGAAGCCTTGGAATAAATCCAAGAACAAAAAAATTCAAAGGTAGAGTTGTTGGTTTTGGGTGCCTTGACAATAGGTCTAGGCGAGTTCACAAAAGGATATTAAGAACATGCTTTGCAAGGAAAATATAGGGATGAACTTTATTTTTTGAATGGAACAATGGGTGGATTGAATGTGGAAGCATTTCTAGACACCAGTGTGACCCACAACTTTATAAGTGATCTCTTAGATCAAAAATCCCAATCCCACTACTGCAACTTTCAACCTTTAATTCCAAGATTCATTCTCTAAACACTCCATCTTGCAACCTAAAATGTGTAATGTACCTAGCCCCCAGCTGGCTCATGTCATTACTAAAACAACACAATAAAAGCTTATAATACCAATTTATAATGCAGAAATAAAACACAACATGACATTCAAGCTCATGAAATTGTCTATGATATTGAAAAACATAATTACAGTTACTTTAAATTTGCACAACAGAAACTAAACAACTTACAATAAAATTCAATCACATAAATAGATATTTGAATTCATCATTCTTCCCACAATAAGTATCATCTAACCAAGATCATTGTTGGTTTTTTGTTCCACGCTTGTGCACGTCCTTCTTAACGTTGGGGAGTTTAGACCTAGGGTTTTTCCAGAGTTGATAAAAAAACACCCCATAGCATCGACATATCAATCCTCAACCAAGGTCGAGGAAGGTATCACCCAAGATGAAAATAGGATCAAAGAGACCATAAGGTCAAGTGATAGGGATAAAGGCTAAACACACAAATATCCGTCTGGGCTAGCATCTATGCAACTCATATCTGACAACTTACTAGGACTAAGAAGTAAAAAAATACACACACATATCCAAATAACACATGATAGAAACAAAATAGATCAGAATTGTCATGAATTTATTATTCCTTTCATTCCATAAAACACAATATACATTAAACATACTATAATAGACAACAAAAGATATTCATATATTCTTTTATATAAATTCCCAAAAATACAACACATTGTGCAATGTGCATTATAAGACATCATACATATGATAGACTGAAATTTACATTTAGAAGAATTACAAAATTGAACATGCTTAGAGTGATCTCTACACCAACAACTCAAAGGATCTCATCTAACCATATAACTCTATTTTGGATTTCGTTGCTTCCTTTTATAGATTTATCTTCTCGTGAGATTTGTCTCTTTAATCTCTACTCCACTCGTTCTATTGAAAAAAATGCCTCACATGCTTTTGGAACCTACTTGAAATCCAGGTAACCTTTAGGACTCAGGGAAATATTAACTTCCTTTCCAACTCATCTTTTTTCAGCTCCATGATCCCTTGTATTGTTGTCAGTAATAATTCGAGAGGATTTCCTGATGATTCCTTTCTTTATTTTGGTGGGTGTCTTCTTGATTTCCAGTGCACATCAAAACTGGGACTGGTGCAAATTTTATATCCTTTTATGGATGGAGTACACTATCAAAACTTGGTTTGGCACACACTCCTTTCCATTCTCTATGCATTCAGCTTCAACTCACACAAAAATGCAACGGGTGCACACAAAATTTGGAATTGAGAACGCAAAACTTTCCTTGTGCGCACACATGAAATGAACTCAAAATTTTGGGTTCCAAGATGTCACTACCACTATTATTTGGTTCATCATCAAATCAATATGTTCATGGAATTACTGCCTCAACAAACGACATGGTGCTTTTGATTTCCTATACAAATTCCTTAAATTGTCACTTAATCTCATTAAATTATCCCTGGAGTTGTTGTGTAAGATGAATAGTCACCTTAGTTTCCATCAGTGTAACCTGAGAGGTTATTAGGTCTGCATTATTGAGTTTCTCAATGAAAGGGTCTAAAGAAACTTGCACGTCGAAGAGCTGAGTAAACCATACCAATGCCTTATTGGCCATAGAAGTGATCATGTTTTTCATATCCTACTACTCAAACTGAGTTGTAGTGATCTCCTTTATTTTTACTGCAATTGATAGCATCACAATGGTGCACTCCTTGGGAGGAAAATTAGTCAAATATCTCTTTTGTTGTGCAACCTCCAATTCTTTGTGAAAACCCGATCTTCAAATGTAGATGGGTTCATAGGGTGAAGTTGTAGTCGACCATGTTGGAGAATGCTTCCACCTAATGTTGGCTATTGTGGAGAGTTGTTTTGGCTGAATCAAGCCTTTGTTGTAAATGATTCATGGTGGGATTTTCTAGGTGAATTGGTGGACAAAGGGCGGTGAGTTGTTCCTCTAGATTCTATAGGAGGGATTTTACAACCGAAATTTTAAATCCTAGAGGGACGTCGCACCCTTGCATAGAATTAGTGAGAATATATGAAAATAAATTGTCCACAATGACCAGAAGATCAGTGAATGTTTTTTTGAGCTCTGTGTATTGAGCTCATGAGATCGAAAGTGTTGCTCTATCGGTATCATACCTCCTCTGTAATGTTTGATTAAATCTTCTTTTTTTATTGATCACACATATGATTGTGCATGTTGATTTCTACTTGGTGCTGGAGATATAATTGTGCATGGGCTTGGCCCAACCTTTTGTTGCTCTCACCCAAATCAGAGAGCGGGGTGGCAGCACGATCCTGTATTAGGGGAGTGGGTTTTGATGCCAACGAGATACCACCACGGTTGGAATCTATCGAAAGTAATGTTGGGGGGTCCACTCTAAGGACATGAACAAAAGTGATAGAATTAATTCTAGAAGCCCTTGGTTGTGGATTATTGTTTGGTACTAGTGTTGCGCCCCCGAGTTGTCGAGAAATATGCTCAATGTTGCGCATAGCCTTGAAATGCACTTTTTGTTGCTATTGAAACAATTCTTAAAATGTTTATCCCTAATACCTAAACTTTCCTTTTTCGGGTTTCGGCTTTTCATAAAACGCAAGTTTCGTTATCATTCCCAAACGCACGGTACCGATTTCCCGAAGAACTCAATTATTTAAATAATAAAAGGCTAAAAACCTAAAAGTATTATAAGAATCCCGACGCATTTTCTATAAAATTAGTTTAATCATGATAAATTTTAAACCTAATGGATTTAAGGTTAACTTTAAAGAGTTTTCGGAATTCGGGGTTTCCTGAAAACATATTTTTCAATACAAATTGAATCGTGAAATCCCAATCCCCGATTTCCTGAAATAAAGAGAGTTAGTTAAAATGCTAATTAATTAATTATCTAATGCAAAAAGTTAAGGCTTAAGTTAATCATTTCACTATTTCAGGATTCGAGGTTCAGTGATAACACATCTCTTGTCAAAACGATCCTCGAAATCCCGAATCGCAAAATCCCGACCCATAATTTGTGTTAAACCGAACTAACTCTGTTTTGTCTTTAACCTTGATTAGTTAGTTAATTAAGATGAATTTAAGTCCTATGTCTAAACACGTCGCGATTTTGCAACTTCGGAAATTGGGAGTCATCAATGACATACTTCTTGTCAAAATGATCCCCGAAATCCCAAAACACTTAATATCAATCAATTACTTTGCTAAAACATTTAAGTATTAATTAACCTTGTTGCAATTTCGTGATTTTGGAGATCAGATTTCGAGATAACATACCTTTCGACAACACTATCCCTGAAATCCTGAAAAAACAAAATCTTTACTCTTAATCTGTGATTAGCACAAATTAACCTTTTTTCCAAAGCATGATTAATGATAAAAAAAAAAATTAGGGTTTCATTCATGTTTCAGTTTCTGATTGAGTAAAATGTTCTGAGTTTTCTTTAAAATTCAAAGGCGCCAAAATACGGCCATTTTAAATAAAGAATAACTGGTGATACATGGTACTAATGTGTATCTCAGTAAAATATCTACTGCATTAAATGTCTTAAATTCTTGTTAGTTGTGTCAATCACGTCATTGTTAAATGAATTAAAAGAGCATTTGAATGTCCGTGTTTTCATTTTATCAAGTGCAAGAAGCATTCAAATGAGCTCATTCATTCCTTTTCTATGGCATGTTTTCCATTTAACGTAAAGCCATGGCACCGAAAAAGGCACCAAAGAAGAGTGAAGAAACATAGGAAGGAGATATCATCTCCGACACCACACCACACGCTATAGACTCCATTAAATCTTGGACTCAAATCTCTAAATTTCTGGAATGTGAATTCAAGAATGCTCATACTGATTCTAAGAATCACCATCAGGACATAGCAGAATTAGAGCTTCATAAGATCATTGCATGCCCTCGGCTCATGGAATACAATGATATTATCAGTTGGGCCCTGGAAAAGGTCGATATCTCGACGAGGAGAATCTTAAATGATCAAGGAATCATCGTCATCTCATTCAGGCCAGAACATATACAAGTAATGTATAAACTCTCGCCAAATCCTAAACATACTTTTAATGCCAAGTTTTTAGCAGAATTTCAGAGGAAAGAATGCACTGAGGTAGATCGGACTTATCCTGATATAATTAGAGACTGGTGGATATGTCCATCAAAATCTAGGGCTGATACCCATGGGGTTTATGCTACAGCGTCCTTGAATGAATACATGGTCTACGTAGCGATTATGTTGTGTAGACTTTTCGGGAGAAAAGATCCTTGCCATTTTCATGCAGATTGGGTGCCCTTTTTAGAAGAAGCTTCAGAAGGATATGCTTTTAATTGGAGTAAGATTTTGTCGGATAACCTAACACAAGAAATATCAAACTATAGAGTTGCAAAATCAAAGGGACAACTAGTGGCCTTTACATGTCAGCATACATTATCAATGCAATCTGCTATGTGACTCCTTTTCCCTTAATGAATTGGAGTTGGAACAAAACCTGTCCAGAACCCATTCATGAATATCATTCTGCCCTTTGGGAAGAAAATGCTAAGGACGCATTTTATGAAATTTGTCATTTTGTTATAATTTCGATGCATAAAATATTTTTTGGATGCGAACCCCCTCGCATTTTTTATGCAGTCACAAAAAATCTTAAAGCAATAGCCGAATGGTTTATTGACGAGAATTTTTCCTACATTAGGGTTTATGGTTGTTCTATTCCCCCCTCATGCACTCCCTAAATTCCTATCGGATAGATTGGTGTGTAGAGAGGTAGCCCACCAGATAGTAAAAGGCAGCATTGGATTAGAGCTAAAGGCAACTCAGAATAAGTCATGGCCAACTTTCCCTGTACATATCGGGAAATTTTCATTACTGAATCTAGGACATTCTAAAGTAGAGGTTGAATCACTAGAAGAAGTAAAATTTGTAGATATTGAACACAAAAAGCATGACCCCTATCAATTAGTAAGCAAACATTTGATGCATTGTAATTTAAAATCCTATGAGCACGAAACATCTATTTATGATGACATATTCAAAGAGGTTAAATTCTATGAAGAGGTATTGAATAGAGTACAGGCCCTGCTACATGACTCACAGATTGGTTTCGCATCATTCCAGAGCCATAGGCGAAGCTGTTTACCCAAAATTTTGCAGGGCGAAGCTACGACCCCACCTCCAGAGCAGGAAGGGCCTCCCCTAGGATTTGAAACAAATATACAGGACAAAGAAAATACTAAAGGCAAGATGAAGGATACTAGAATACCTTCACAAGACACAAACATTTCTGAGACAAAAGAATCAGAGGCAGGGAAGGGAAAGGAGCTAGAAACATCCCTAGAAATCCCTAAGGATGTTCCAGAAAAGATAGGAGGAACAACATCGAAAGAACTTGGAAGTCCCATTACTCCCTTGACTCCATTGCAGTCCACTTATGGAAACCCCCACGAGGGAGCTCTGTATGTCAGTGATCTGGAGCCAATTTCTAGGGATGGGATTCCTTCATCAGATTATTTTTTCAGTAAAAAGAGAAGAGCAATCTTGAAACAAGAAATCCATCCAAGAGGATATGGGATGGTTAAAAAGCATAGGGTAATTATAGATGGAAATAAACTTAAAGATGGAGATTTTTCTACAAATATAGCAGGCACGATGGGAGCTATAGGGTCGGCAAATTTATATTCTGTGGGAAGTTTGACAACTATGTTGGAACAAAAAGACCAAATGATAGCTCAACTACAGGGTAAATTGAAATAAACCGAAAGAAATATCAGTTGGAGAATAAAAAAGGGTCTAGAACAAGCTAGATTAAAATATATTCAAGAGATTCAGAAAATGAAAACAAGCTTAGAGGAGGCAAATCAAATAATACAAGTCACTCAAGCATAGGTCCTAAAGCAAGAATAAGTAAATAAACAATTACGAGATAAGATTAGCACTATTTCAAATCAAGTGGTAGAGATTTAAATTTTCCAGGCTCAGGTATTGGGAATACATTTGAAGATAGAAGAAGAACAACAAAAAGTGTTTTTAAATCTGGAAGTTGTTCAGAATTACTTTCAGGAAACAAATAAATATTTGGAGAATGTTCTCCAGAAAGAAAGAGAAGTGAAAGCGGCCAGAATGACTTTCCAAAAAGAAGTAGCCTTTTAACAAAGGAAGAGGTCGGAAAGATTCAGAAACTATCCATTTCAGAACAGGTTAAAGAAGATCTAATACTCAAAGTGTCGGAAGCAGACCTGGACGAAAATAAAAGAATAACTAGAGATGTCAATGATGATTGTCAAGGAATTTTTTATCTCTTAGAAAACATTTCATTGAATATTGGAAAAAATGATTGTTTTGGGTTATTAGGAGAGATTAACATTGTCAAGCACCAGCTAAGGTTCAAGGAAGATTTGAAGGAAATGAAGGTAGAGATCCCCAAAATTAAGGTAATCAATATCACCAAAATCAACAAATGGATAATGATACCGAACTTAAAGTTGGAAACTATTAAGTTCACAAGGAAGATAATAGAAGATCGTTTGCTCGAATTAGAGAAAAGATTCTTCATATTTGAAGCAAAAGAGATACCAGACGTTCCCAGATTTTTGGTGAAGTTTTTGGGAAAGTGTATTCATTGTCTTGAGGCAAAAGAAGGAAGTTCATCAACACAAACATAAAAATACTCATTTGAATATTTTCATCATTAGAATAATAAAGCAGTTAGAAAAGAAATGTAAACGATTTGACATTATTCATCCATGTAATCGTAGTCTTAGGAAGTTGGTTAATCAGCAACAGGAAAATATTTGATGATCATGTATAAATATATTTTCAGAAGACTAAGAAAGGGCTTTTGGTTTTTTGAGAGAGCCGATTGTATTAAAAGTTTTCCAATCCACTATGATATATTATATATATGAGATTTTGAATCCTGCCAACTTGTAGCTATGTGATCTTTAACCTTGTTTACCATATTTTTCTATGTTTCCCTTTCATTGTCTTTCTAATGAATGATCAATTTGAATTTTATTTTATACATCTTTTATAGTTTTGATTGATTTGGTTATCAAATTATTTACAACTTTTCCTCTGAAATTGCTATCAGTGATTTTAAGACCTGTGGATCATTTGAAACTTGATATTTAACACTTCATTAGAAATCTCATTTTCTTCTTTATTTCCTGTTACAATATCAGATTCTTTCTTGATTAAAGCCTCATATTTTTCAGTAGTATTTCTTTGTTATTTTACGATTCTCAAATTGTTTCAAGTCTAGGAAATGGCCTCAACTGTACTTATGTTATTATTTTGAATTTCAAAACTATTTTTCCTATTCCCATCTCTTAAAAAACTGAAGTACCAATTTATCGAATTCTTTCACAACTAAATAAAATTTTACTCCTCATGACTATCCCAAATAATAGACAACCCAACATAGAACCTAGTCTCCAAGATAAAACTAGTATTTCTTTAAACCTATTTAATATTATTCTACAAACAACGACTAACTGGGCTGAATTAGAACATTCATGGGTTGTTATTGAGAGAGATATCAGCATCCAAGAACAACGAGAAGCTAGACAAAGACAGTTAAGAAACTAATTATGCTTTACCCTTCTTTTTGATTCTTATCCTTTAATTGCCTTTACCTTTACAAATGCCTTGACAATATACTTTACAGCCTTAAAGTATAAACTTAGGAACAACATATTTTTGGCACCGTTGTCAAGGATGAAGAAACAAATCTTTTCCTTGGGAAGAACGACATTAACATTTTATTACTTTGATAGTGAACAAGGATAGAAAACCTTTTAAGGCTACCTTTATTTTTCACTTGGCGACTCCATGATAAGTAAACTGGCTATTAGCTGAAAGAACACCAGAAAGAACCCAGACAACAAGCAGACCTCGCCAGTCTCTGATCCAGAAAATATTTTAAAATCACAAAGATCACTTAGACAAGTCTTTCTACCAATACGTACTATTTGTCAACCTGACTTTACGCAGTTGAACGTTTCGGAAACACTTGAAATATCTGTCTCGCTTCCCCTCTCATACGATACATTCTCTTTTCCTGATGTTTTCTCCCCAGATTTACTAGAATCTTCTCCTCACGCATTCTGAGCTTCAGCCTCAAATCTACTAATGGCCACACAAGGAGGTGATGGAGCTGGAGGTGGTGCCCCAAGAGGAACAGAAGGTGGTCAAGTATCACTTCCTAGAATCTTCGTTAAAGTAGCTACTAGATATGCTCCCCTTATCCTCCCAGTTCCCCTACACGATCTCCCTGAAAATTATATGAAGAGACTTCTGAAATTTACAGGGGAAGGGGATTTTACCACCCAAGAACATATAAACTTCTTTGACCAATTTTTTGACATCCTCGGAATAGAACATGAAGATGTCTATTCTAGACTCCTCGTTCAGACTTTTGAAGGACAAGTGAGGACCTGGTTCTGATCCTTAGCAGTCAGATCTCTAAGATCTTACAAGGAACTTGAAAGCGCTTTTATTAGAAAATGGGGAGAGAGTAAGGACCACCTCTACTACCTGACTGAATTTCAAGCCCTTAGAAAGAAAAAATCAGAATTTGTTATAGAATTCACACAAAGGTTCAACAATTTGTATAATAAAATCCCGGTTGAGGTAAAACCTTCACAACCCGTAGCAAAGGTGACTTTTGCTGGCGCTTTTGATCCTGATTTTTCCTTATTATTGAGAGAAAGGAGATCAACAGATCTCATGAAAATGCAGGATGATTCTCTTGAGATTGAATCGAGCATGATGGCATCAAGGAAATTAAAAGCAAAAATAGAAACCGGGAACAAAGAAAATAGGAAATTCAAAGACCAAGGTGGACCCTCAGGATTGGGGAAATCCTTGGGAGATAAAATAGATGATATGGCTAGGGTAATTAGAGAACTTTCAAACAAGATCTCAAAAATGGAACTAGAGAAATAAAAAAGAGATAATTTCCCCAGGAAGGATTTTAGAATGAATCTTGATCCTCATGCCCCACAGAAAATAATTAAAAATGAAGATCAAAAGATCCCAACCCCCTTCAAAAGTTAAAAATTCATTGGAGAGGAAGATTTTGAAGATTTTGAAGAGATTGATGAGGATATTAATAATATTGGTGACGATAATAAATCACCTTATTTATCGAGACAAGATTACAAAAAATCCTTAAATAAAGAAATTACATCGAAAGACAATGTTAGCAATGACACGTCTGAAAATTTGTCCTATCAGGGTATTGCAGATGATATTATAGTTGAACTACAGGAAAAATATAATTTAAGACCTAGGAACAAAAGTCTCCCAACTGTTCCAACAAAAAAAATCTTGCCAAGGAGCGAAACTGATGAGGTGACTCCAAAAGTAGCTGACAAACAGACTGCAAAAACTCACACCGCTGACACGCAACCTGTCCAATTGAAGCCAGTAGGAACACTCGCTGTGAAGACACAGGCTCCTGTAAATGAAAAAAAGTCTGCACCACAAAGAAAAGATGAAAAGAAAGGAATGGAGGCCCCGTACATAGAAAACGACAAGGCCCTGGGAAATTTTAATCTGGAAAATGAAATAAATAAAATCAAAATTCCTATTCCCCTTGTTGAACTAGCTAAAAATCCCATATACAGGAAACAAATTGCCAAGATGATTATCTTTTTTGAAGATGAAAGCCAAGCTGATGTCATCAACTTAGAAGATGACAAACCAAACATAGTCTTTGGTCCACATTTCGAAGGCGCGAGAGACACTATGGCCCCCTTTTATATCATGTTAACCTTGTTTGACCACCTACTCCATAACTGTATGCTAGATTCCAGAGCTTCCCACAATGTGATGCCAAAGGAAATTATGGAGAAACTCGGTCTCAAAATTACAAGGCCCTATGGCGACTTATATTCTTTTGATTCAAGGAAAGTCAATTTCATAGGCATGATTAAAGACCCGGTGGTAGGTCTGGCACAAATACCTGCAAAAAGAATTCTTATGGATGTAGTGGTCGCTGACATCCCTCCGAAGTATCGTATGCTATTATATAGGTCATGGGGTGCCAAGCTTGGAGGATCTCTCCAACTAGACATGACATATGCTACAATTCCAGTTTTTGGAGGAAAATACATGTGTCTTTACAGAGAGACTAGGTTGGCATTCATGGTAGGTGATCCACATAACCCAAATAATCATCCTGTTTATATTGTTGACCAAGATTTAGGAAATTGTATATTATCTATTGATGATATTTTGAAGTAGATGTAGACGAAAGTTGTATAGAAGAAAAAACTGCAAAAGAAGAAATAAAAAAAAATGTATATAGCACTGGTGTATGGAAGATGTATTTTGATGGTGCTTCATCTTTCCTTGGAGCTAGAGCAGGGGCACTCCTTGTGGCTCCTGATGATCAATTTGTAATCCCCTTTTCATATAGGCTTCAGTGGAATGTGGATTGTACAAATAATGTATGCAAGTATGAAGCTTTAGTGCTAGGATTAGAAGCCGCTAGGAGGATGAAAATAAAGAAACTCGAAGTCTCTTGCGACGCCGAGTTAATCATAAAACAGGTGAATCGATAGTACCAGGCCAAACATCCTAGGTTGAGGTCCTATAGGAATTGTGTCTGGGATCTGATCAAGAATTTATTCTCCTTTTTGAATGTTCATTTCATCCCAAGGACTAAAACCAACAGGCCGATGCATTAGCCAAAGCAGCATCAACTTTCACACCTCCTACCGCGTTTAAATTAAAGTATCGCATACAAATGAGACATCGATATTCAATACTGAATAACATACAACATTGGCAAGTCTTTGAGGACAATGAATAGCTTCGAAAATTTTTAGAATCAATAGATGAATTTGCAGAAACGCATATTGATCAAGAAAATCAAAATGATCCTATTTGGATCATGCAAGAGGGGGAGGATTCTAAAGAGTTTCACGATAAAATTGTGAATCACCGAATGCTCATTCTCAAGAATAACCAGATTCGCAAGGGCCTAATTCCCTTGGAAAGATTATTCAATCAAGATGATATCCCTTCAAAAACCACCCTACAGCCCCAACCTGAAGAGGTTGAGGACTGTGACATAGGAACTAAAGAAAACCCTTGGATGGTAAAACTATCCAAATATCTATCTACAGAAACCAAAAATAAATACACAGAGTTGCTTAGAAAGTACAAAGACATTTTTGCTTGGTTGTATGAAGAACTAAGAAACTATGAAACCTCTGTGATCGAACATAAGATACCCTTGAAGCCTGGTGTAAAACCCTTTAAACAAAAACTCTGACAAATCAACCCCATCTTATTACCTGTTATCGAACGGGAAGTCAAAAAAATCCTTGATGCAAAGATAATTGTACCACTGAGATATTCTGATTGGGTAGCAAACCTAGTCTCGGTTAGGAAGAAAAATGGGGAAATTAGATTGTGTGTCGATTTCAAAAATCTTAATAAATCCTCTCTCAAAGATAATTACCCCCTACCTAAAATGGATCACATTTTAGAAAAAGTAGTAGGAGATAATAGAATGTCGATGATCGACGAATTTTCAGGTTACAATCAAATTGTCGTCAGCGATCACGATAAAGAAAAAACAACCTTTACCACTCCTTGGGGTACATTTATGTATGATAAGATGTTGTTTGGTTTGATGAATGCAGGTGTTACTTTTCAACGGACAATGGATATCGCTTTCGTCGGCGAACAAGACAAATTTGTAGTTATTTATTTGGATGATCTAACTGTTTTTTCTAAATCGGATGAAGATCATCTAAGGGTTGCAAGCTCGTACCTTGGCATTGACGTCTGAGAAAATTTTGGGCCAATAATACCCAGCCCTCAGGATCTTATAAGCTGGGTATTATTGGCCCAAACTTTTCTCAGACGTCAATGCCAAGGTACGAGCTTGCAACCCTTGCCAATTTTTTGCAGGCAAACATAAACAAGCAGCAAGGCCATTGATTCCAGTCAAAATGGAAGCTCCTTTTCAACAATGGGGATTAGATTTCATAGGAAAAATTAATCCTCATTCTAGTTCTCAACACAGATGGATCCTGACCGCTACAGACTACTTCACCAAATGGGTGGAAGATATTCCAATGAGAAAGGCTACTGATTCAATGGTAATAGATTTCTTAGAAGAAAATATTTTGTCTAGGTTCAGCTGTCCCAGAAAGATAGTCACAGACAACGCACAGGATTTTAAATCTATGGCTATGGTCAGTTTTTGCCAAAAATATAATATTGTGCTTGGTCACTCCACAACATACTACCCTCAGGGAAATGGTCTAGCCAAATCTTCAAACAAGATCTTAATTAGTATAATTAAGAAAGTGTTAAGAGAAAATAAAAAGTCTTGGCATGTGCATTTGAAATACGCTCTGTGGGAAAATTGGATAGGCACGAAAAATTCTATCGGCACTTCTCCCTTCCAAATGGTATATGGGACAGATGTAGTGTTTCCTATAAACCTAGCACTTCCTGTAATGAAACTGTGGCAAGATGAGAAGGAAGAACCAAATCTAGTCATAAGAAGGACAAATCAACTGATTGAAGTTCAACAACACAGGGCAGTAGTGGATGAAAGGCTGCAGAAATACCAGGATGACATGAAAGTGTTATTTGATCATAAAGCCAAAGACATAAATTTTCTCCCCTAAGATTTGGTTTTGAAATGGGATGCTAGGAAGGACAATTCCGGAAAAAATGGTAAATTCGATCACATATGGTATGGACCATTCAAGGTTGCATCTCTTGATGGAAAGAATTCATTTCTGCTAGAAAATTTGGATTGTAAAATCCTGAACACCCCCGTCAACGGGCATTTTTTAAAACATTATATGGAATAATTGATTTCCAGAATTCCCATTGTATATACCATTTTTTGTAATCTTTTATTTCATAATTTTCTTTGGGAAGTCTACTTTCATTCTGTAAATAAAGAAAAATAAAATAAAATTGGTTTATGTCTCTTTTAGAAATAAGGATACAAAATTATTAATGTATCCAATTTCTTAAAACCCTGATACTTTTCATATTGTTCTTTCACAGGATTCTGGCTGATAGCCTGACAAGTAAAAGCAACAAACGAACAAGCTTAAAGCGGAAGATAAATTTGCCAAAAATAGGTGATAGATAAGATTTTCTGTTATTTCAAAAAGAGAACGAAAATGGTAAGGCAAAGGTGTGAGTCCCAGCAAAGTTTATTTTTTGAAAACAAAGATTTTGTATCAAAAAGTGCGTTGATTATCTCGTAAGTTTGATAGGTCAAAAAAAAAAAAAATTCAAAATCTAGGCCTTAAGGGTTTCACTTAGAACAAGATAGGAGGTAAATAAAGTAAAAATATTTAAGAGAGAGTTCCAAGAGTTGGGTTTAATTTATGACCTCTATTTTTCAACTTCCATATCATTCTACGTCTCCTCTTTCCACCCTCAATTCTGAATCAAGCTTATTTTTCGGGTTTCCCATAGAGGGAGAAGAGATTACATCTTAATTTTTGAAATTGAAAAACAGTTCTTCATCAGTAAGACCAGTCCTCATATTTCTTATTGTTCGACTAAACATGGTTATGCTTAGGCCAATCCTAACTCTCCTAGGACTCTTAACAATTTTTCTGAGGATTTAAGCTTGCTCAAAGGAAGACCCCTGAAATTAATCTCCCCCTTTTTCTCTACAGACTAAGGTGTTTTGAAAGTTGAGAAAAGGTTGGTCTAGAGTAATCAAAATAGGTTGAAAAACCTCCATTGCAGTTTTTACATAGATACCACCCCTAGTATATTAAGTATCACTGATTGCTCTTGCTTCGTATTCATAAAGTAAATATAAGACAGATGGTGAAAGGAAATTCATATTTGATTGCCCCCATCTAGTCCAAAAGACGATGAAAGGAAATTCATTTAAATGATTTCCCTTGTCTAGTCTAAAAAGACAGATAACTTCATCGGGGTACTAAATAGGCTCGCTGGTAGTGAAGCAATATCTGAGGTTAAATGTATAATCAGCATTCGAAGCAGTGAAAGGAAATTCAGTAAAAAGGGACAGATAACTTCACCGGGGTACTGAATAGGCTCGTTGGAAGTGAAGCAATATCTAAGGTATCTGTAAGGTTGTCATACTTAAATACCACTCTACTCTAGTTACCATTTTTTTCGAAACCGGATTTGCATCCCAAGTCCAGACAGGGATCCCCAATTAAAAATATGAATTTTGCTTCGTTTGATGCAAGTCGAAAGCCACAAATCTATTGAGTTTCCTAAGATTGTTTTGACCTTATTAATGCTAACTTAATTTCAGTAAGGAGAAGGATAATATCATGAATGAGACCACAACTGAGTTTACAACAAATGAGAACTTTGAAAAGATTTTCAGAAGTAAAAATGAAATCTCATTTTTCCTCTATATCCCCTTCCTTAGCAATTTCTGCGGGGATAAACCCTTGACCCCATTAATCCAATAAAAGCACTAAGTCTACATGTTCTCCTCGTCCCACAAGGAGACGAGGTCCCCAGTTGGAGCCTATGTTGAAACAATTCTTAAAATTTTTATCCCTAAGACCTAAACTTTCCTTTTTCGGGTTTCGGATTTTCATAAAACGCAAGTTTCATTATCATTCCCAAACGCATGGTACCGATTTCCCAAAGAACTCAATTATTTAAATAATAAAAGGAAAAAAACCTAAAAGTATTATAAGAATCCCGACGCATTTTCTATAAAATTATTTTAATCATGATAAGTTTTAAACCTAATGGATTTAAGGTTAACTTTAAAGAGTTTTCGGAATTCGGGGTTTGCTGAAAATTTTTCAATACAAATTGAATCGCTAAATCCCGATCCCCGATTTCTCGAAATAATGAGAGTTAGTTAAAATGCTCATTAATTAATTATCTAATGAAAAAATTTAAGGCTTAATTTAATCATTTCTCGATTTCAAGATTCGAGGTTCAGTGATAACACATCTCTTGTCAAAACGATCCCCGAAATCCCGAATCGCGAAATCCCAACCCATAATTTGTGTTAAACCAAACTAACTTTGTTTTGTCTTTAACCCTGATTAGTTAGTTAATTAAGATTAATTTAATTCGTATTTTTAAACACGTCGGGATTTCTCAACGTCAGAAATCGGGATTCATCAATGACATACTTCTTGTCAAAATGATTCCCAAAATCCTGAAACGCTTAATATCAATCAATTACTTTGCTAAAATGTTTAAGTCTTAATTAACCTGGTCACGATTTCGCGATTTCAGAGATTATATTTTGAGATAACATACCTTTCGACAACACTATCCCCGAAATCCCGAAAAAAACAAAAGCTTGACTCTTAATCTGTGATTAGCACAAATTAACCTTTTTTCCAAAGCATGATTAATGATAATTTATTTTTTTAGGGTTTCATTCATGTTTCAGTTTCCGATTGAGTAAAATGTTCCAAGTTTTATTTAAAATTCAAAGGTGCCAAAATACGGCCATTTTAAATAAAGAATAACTGGTGATACGTGGTACTAATGCATATCTCAGTAAAATATCTACTGCATTAAATGTCTTAAATTCTTGTCAGTTGCGTCAATCCCGTCATTGTTAAATGAATTAAAAGAGTGTTTGAATGTCTGTGTTTTCATTTTATCAAGCGCAAGAAGCATTCATCTAAGCTCATTCATTCCTTTTCTGTGATAGGTTTTCCATTTAACGTAAAGCCATGGCACCGAAAAAGGCACTGAAGAAGAGTGAAGATACACAGGAAGGAGATATCATCTCTGACACCACGCCACACTCTATAGACTCCATTAAATCTTGGACTCAAATCTCTGAATTTCTAGAATGTGAATTCAAGAATGCTCATACTGATTTTGAGAATCACTATCGGGACATAGCAGAATCAGAGCTTCATAAGATCGTCGCGCGACCTTGGCTCATGGAATACAATGATATGATCAATTAGGCCATGGAAAAGGTCGATATCCCAACAAGGATCATATTAAACAATCAAGGAGTCATCGTCGTCTCATTCAGGCCAGAACATATACAAGTAATGTATAAACTCTCGCCAAATCCTAAACATACTTTTAATGCTGATTTTTTAGCAGAATTTCAGAGGAAAGAATGCACCGAGGTAGACCAGACTTATCCTGATATAATTAGAGACTGGTGGAGATGTCCATCAAAATTTAGGGACGATACCCATGGGGTTTATGCTACAACATCCTTGAATGAATACATGGTCTACATAGCCATTATGTTGTGTAGACTTTTCGGGAGAAAAGATCCCTGCCATTTTCATGCAGATTGGGTGCCCTTTTTAGAAGAAGCTTAAGAAGGATATGCTTTTAACTGGAGTAAGATTTTGTTGTATAACCTAACACAAGAAATCTCAAACTACAGAGTTGCAAAATCAAAGGGACAACCAGTGGCCTTTTACATGTCAGCATACATTATGGATGCAATCTTCTATGTGACTCGTTTTCCCTTAATGAATTGGAGTTGGAACATAACCTGTCCAGAACCCATTCATGAATATCATTCTTCCCTTTGGGAAGAAAATGCTACGGATTCATTTTATGAAATTTGTCATTTTGTTATAATTCTGATGCATAAAATATTTTTTGGATGCGAACCCCCTTGCATTTCTGATACAGTCACAGAAAATCTTAAAGAAATAGCCGACTGGTTATTGATGAGAATTTTTCCTACATTAGGGTTTATGGTTGTTTTATTCCCCCTCATGCACTCCCTAAATTCCTACCGAATAGATTGGTGTGTAGAGAGGTAGTCCACCATAAAGTAAAAGGTGACATTGGATTAGAGCTAAAGGAAGCTCAGAAGAAGTCATGGCCAACTTTCCTTGTACATATCGGGAAATTTTCATTACTGAATCTAGGCCATTCTAAAGTAGAGGTTGAATCACTAGAAGAAGTAAAATTGGTATATATTGAACATAGAAAGCATGACCCCTATCAATTGGTAAGCAAACATTTGATGCATTATAATTTAAAAGCCTATGAGCATGAAACATCTATTTATGATGACGTATTCAAAGAGGTTAAATCCTATGAAGAGGTATTGAACAGAGTATAGGCCCTACCACATGACTCACAGATTGGTTTCACGTCATTCCAGAGCCATAGGTGAAGCTGTTTACCCAAAATTTTGCAGGGCGAAGCTATGACCCCACCTCCAAAGCAGGAAGGGCCTCCCCCAAGATTTGAAAAAAATATACAGGACAAAGAAAATACTAAATGAAAGATGAAGGATACTGGAATACCTTCACAAGACACAGAAATTTCCCAGACAAAAGAATCAGAGGCAGGGAAGGGAAAGGAGCTAGAAACATCCCCAGAAATCCCTAAGGATGTTCCAGAAAAGACAGGAGGAACAACATCGACAGAACTTGGAAGTCCCATTACTTCCTTGACTCCATTGAAATCCACTTATGGAAACCCCCACGAGGGAGCTTTGTATGTCAGTGATCTGGAGCCAATTTCTAGGGATGAGATTCTTTCATCAGATTATTTTTCCAGTAAAAAGAGAAGGGAAATATTGAAACAGGAAATCCATCCAAGAGGAGATGGGATGGTTAAAAAGCATAGGGTCATTATAGATGGAAAGAAACTTAAAGATGGAGAATTTTCTATAGAGATAGCAGGCGCGATGGGAGCTATAGCATCGGCAAATTTATATTTTGTGGGTAGTTTGACAAATATGTTGGAACAAAAATACCAAACGATAGCTCAGCTACAGGGTAAATTGAAAGAAACCGAAAGAAATATCAGTTGGAGAATAAAAAAGGGTCTAGAACAAGATAGATTAAAAGATATTCAAGAGATTCAGAAAATGAAAACAACCTTAGAGGAGGCAAATCAGATAATACAGGTCACTCAGGCACAGGTCCTAAAGCAAGAAGAAGTAAATAAACAATTACGAGATAAGATTAGCACTATTTCAAATCAAGTGGTAGAGCTTGAAATTTTCCAGGCTCGGGTATTGGGAATACATTTGAAGATAGAAGAAGAACAACAGAAAATGTTTTTAAATCTGGAAGTTGTCCATAATTACTTTCAGGAAACAAATAAATCTTTGGAGAATGTTCTCTAGAAATAAGGAGAAGTGAAAGCGTCCATAACGAATTTCTAAAAAGAAGTAGCCCTTTCAACAAAGGAAGAGGTCGGAAAGATTCAGAAACTATCCATTTTAGAACAGGTTAAAGGAGATCTAATTCTCAAAGTGTGGGAAGTAGACCTAGCCGAAAATAAAAGAATAACCAGAGATGTCAATGATGATTGTCAAGGAATTTTTATCTCTTAGAAAAAACTTCATTGAATATTGGAAAAAATGATTGTTTTGGGTTATTAGGAGAGATTAACATTGTCAAGCACCAGCTAAGGTTCAAGGAAGATTTGGAGGAAATGAAGGTAGAGATCCCAAAAATTAAGGTAATCAATATCACCGAAATCGACAAATGGATAGTGATACCGAACTTAAATTTGCAAACTATTAAGTTCACAAGGAACATAATACAAGATCGTTTGCCCGAATTACTGAAAAGATTCTTCATATTTGAAGCAAAAGAGATACTAGACGTTCCCAGAATTTTGGTGAAGTTTTTGGGAAAGTGTATTCATTGTCTTGAGGCAGAAGAAGGAAGTTCGTCAACACAAACATAAAAATACTCTTTTGAATATTTTCATCATTAGAATAATAAAGCATTTAGAAAAGAAATGTAAATGGTTTGACATTATTCATCCATGTAACCGTAGTCTTAGGAAGTTGGTTAATCACCAACGGGAAAATATTTGATGATCATGTATAAATATATTTTCAGAAGACTGAGAAAGGGATTTTGGTTTTTTGAGAGAGTTGATTGTATTAAAAGTTTTCCAATCCACTGTGATATACGATACAGATGAGATTTTGAATCCTGCCAACTTGTAGCTATGTGCTTTTTAACCTTGTTTACCATATTTTTCTATGTTTCCCTTTCAATGTATTTCTAATGAATGATCAATTTGAAGTTTATTTTATACATCTTTTATAGTTTTGATTGATTTGGTTATCAAATTATTTACATATTTTCCTCTAGAATTGCTATCAGTAATTTTAAGACCTGTGGATCATTTGAAACTTGATATTTAACACTTCATTAGAAATCTCATTTTCTTCTTTATTTTCTGTTACAATATGAGATTCTTTCATGATTAAAGCCTCATATTTTTCAGTAGTATTTCTTTGTTATTTTACAATTCTCAAATTGTTTCAAGTCCAGGAAACGACCTCAACTGTATTTATGTTATTATTTTGAATTTCGAAACTATTTTTCCTATTCCCATCTCTTAAAAAACCGAAGTAACAATTTATCGAATTCTTTCACAACTAAATAAAATTTTACTCCTCATGACTGTCCCAAATAATAGACAACCCAACATATAACCTAGTCTCCAGGATCAAACCAATATTTCTTTAAACCTATTTAATACTATTCTACAAACAATGACTAACCAGGCTGAATTAGAACGTTCATGGGCTGCTATTGAGAGAGATATCAGGATCCAAGAACAACGGGAAGCTAGACAGAGACAGTTAAGAAATCGAGTATGCTTTACCCTTCTTTTTTATTCTTATCCTTTAATTACCATTACCTTTACAGATGCCTTGATAGTATACTTTACAGCCTTAAATTATAAACTGAGGAACAACAATTGCATCAATTTTTTTTTTTAAAGGAATCTATTAATGTGGTGATGTCAACGTCATATGGAAAGATCCTAGCTATGTGGAGGGAATGGTATTGTGGATAGATGAGTCAGTCCACTATCACTTGGCGCCAATCGAGGTGGATTGGACTTGTTGTTGCATGGGTTGGGGGTCCTAAGAGCGCTTGTTTGCCACATTAGTATTGGAACCCCTACATTGGGAGACCACACATTGCATCTTATTCCATGTGACTTTATCCTTCCTTCGATCTTGATTATGCTTAGTGTGTGTCTCTAGAGTAGCAATGTCCTCATTTGGAAGTGGTTGGAGATGTGTGGTCCATTCAACCATGCTTTATTATATGTCTTCTTCGATAATGAAGAAAGGAAGGAGTTCCATTGTAGTTCCCTAATCATCATTGGGATAGATGAACATGTTATGGAAAGTACATTCAAATAAAAGGTAACCATCATACATGTCCATAAGTGAGCGTTGGATGCGTTCTTGCGAAGTAGTGACCTGAATGAGTTGTTTGTACCAATTATGAAATAGCTCATTGTTGGATTATTTGGTGTGAGGATCCTTACTCTCATGCAGTCACAAGAAATGGGGGTCCTCAAAGGCATATTGAATTCCAGCAGCTCAATAAAATCCCCTAGGGGGCTTCTAAAGCACCATGGTGAGGAGCAGTAGAATCCAACCATAGTGAAACTATTTCCTGATGTTTTGGGCTTCTAAGAAATCGTGAATGAATTCATTTAGCACATATCAATCCCATGTCATATTAACCCCGGTGACACATCATTCAGCTACAATAATGACCTCGGGTGGGCACTCCTCCTTTATACAATTGCGCATGATTTTACAAGATATCAAATGCATATAAAAGAGAACCAACTAGGTGCTTATTTATGAAATGAGTACCCCACACCTACCATGACAGGCACTACATGTGCCATATATTTCTTGTTGGAAATCATTGTTAGCAGCTAAGGCTTTCTCCAGCTCATCACCCTACATGGGTAGGATTGTAATGTGACAATTTGTGGGTTCATTGACCAGATAGTTCCCCCTCAACCACAAGTACCCACCATGTAGTCAGGTGTTTAACAGATGAATGCACAATGTGATTACCCCAATATGCCCAAAGTGAGGGAAATTAATTAGAGGGAGAATGTATGTTTGTTTGAGAGGTTGGGCCCACTGTTCTATGAGTACTAACAACTTACCTTCTGCGTTGTGAATGTTGCGGGCATAATGGTGGAAGGCAAAGGTGGGGAAATACTTAAGGTCACCGACATCATAATCATAAAATTGGAGATCCTGTAGTCTCCCTATCCAAGAACCCATGTGTTGGACAACT
>JZKD02S1637318.1:651653-703600 GCA_000966675.3 Picea glauca
TAAACAAACATTAAATAACATAAAAAAAATTAAATATTAAAATACATTAAACATTATATAATACAAATCAAACAAAACATAAAATACAAAAACATATAATAAAACATTAAATATAAAAAAAAACAAAATATAAAACTTTAAAACAAAAAACAAACATAAATCAAAACAAAATATATTAAAAATATATATATATATATATATATATATACAAAAATCAAAATAACACTACCCTAAGTCTTCTCACCCAAATCTCTCGTACACTCATCTCAAAAAACATTTAAATCAACGGCCTCTAAAAATTCCGGACCCACCCTCACTATCCCAAACATAACGAGAGGGGGGGCCCGGAATGATGGTTTTCCAAGACCACCCCCTGGACAGGTGTCTTTTCCCCATTCCAGCGGACACCCCCAAAAAAAAATTGCTTACCACCTCAGGGGGGGTCCGGAATACCACTCTGCCCCCAAAAAAACTGCTTTCGCAGCATTTTGACCAGTCAAATTTCAAAGCATTTTCTGGGAAGAATAATTCAAATTTTGAAAAACCGAGAGAGGTTTTTCTCCATAACGGGATGAAGAACAAAAACCTATCTCATTTTTTTCACAGGTTCCATGAGAAGGGATAATAAAATCCATCTTCAAGGCCCTTTTTCTAGATTTTCACTTTTCTGTTACAGTCCTGATTTTACGGGAGCTGTTACGGCCAGTTGGAGGCGAATTTGGTGAAACCGAAGGAGGTTTTTGTCCACCACATTCCCATATATAATAACCTCCTTCATTGTTTTCCCAGGTGTCATCATTGAAGAGAAACAAACGTTTTTCTGGACCCCCTTTTTCGTAGAAAACCGGTCCATCTTTCATGGCGGACAATTCCAAATTTTTGGGGATGTATGGCTATTTTTGGCCGAGGAGGTTGAAACCAACTTTCGAAACTTATGGGAAGACCTATCCTATTTATGGAGATGATTTTTAATGTAAAAGGGTTGATCAATCGAGGACCATGATTTAAATTTTGTAAAACAGCTCGCTGAGCTTTCTATGTTTTATCATCAATTCAATTAGACAGTGTTATGCTGCAGGATTCTTGTGACTATTTAGACTGGTGATGTGCATCCCTCTGTGTTCATTTGTTTCTTTTTTAATCATAATTAATGTCTTCCTCTGAATTATTCCAAGAAGATTAAGAACAGAATTGGTTTTAATGCACCCTCTGTCTCTGGCTTGGTATAGTTTTTTATGTTTTCCACTGAAGATTAAACTCAGAATTCTTAGTTGCTCTGTGTTTAATTGGATTTCTGGACCTGTTTCGTCTCACCAATTTCATTTAAATTAAATTATCTAGTGAGTTTTCTACCTTGCCCTGCAAATATTAGCCAGTTGATATAGATTTTTGATTATTCGTTGCAGTGACTCCATAGCCCAATGGCCCTTTTCTCCTGCTCCAACCAAACCAATTAAAAAATCCGAACTCTGAACCCATTAACTAGCCTAATATCTCTTCAAACAAAGTTATATCAGACAAAGGGATCCCTCTCTGAGTCTCGAAGGGCTAGATCCAAGACTTGAAGTGGTTTTGATGTTGCCTTTGTGACTGCCTCTTCAGCCTTGGGAAAATTACAGAGTGCTAACACCCATCAACATATAAATGATCGAACATTTCATGGGACAATACCTACAATGTTCATGATCTGAAAAATGTATCAATATTTGTGCATTAAATAGCATATGATGACCAATTTTATCACCAAACATGTGGAACCTCTAGGAAGGTCATAGAATTTACTGTTGATGGCCATGTTAAAGATATGTTTTCATGTATCGTATAATGGACACATCACCATATTAATTTGTGAGAAGACTGGGGCCACGGGGCCTAAAGTGTGACAAGGACATCTCCATACATGTGCACAAGGTATCCTTTAGGGGAATCACGCATGTTTCATGTTCCCCCCGACCTATTTTCCTATTGGTTATTTAAGTGTAGTGGCCCCTGGTGGGCCACAACGCCTCTTCACTAATATCCATCTCACCTGTGTTATCCACTGAATATCCTGGACTATGGTATTCTTATGGGTGTCATTTCTTCTCTCAATGGGGTTAGTTATGGCAGGACGAACCGATGATCTCTCTTCTACCACATCCTTCGGAGCAGGATCCATTTCTTTCACATTTGACTCTTTTTTATGTGATGTGTAAATTCCATGCTTCAAGAGAATAACCTTATTTTGAATCCTCTTGCATGGGCCCTACAAGTATTTTTTGTGCCTCTGACACTGATGCATGGCTATCCACTGTTGTTCACAAGAACATGTGTATCAACTAATATCTATATTGGTTTTGAAACTTTCCCGCATGAATTCCTCGACAACTTCCCATTCATGATAAGGTTCCCAATGTGCATCCCACCATCGTGCATGAATTTCTAAGAGTATTGTATCAAGTGCACGAGTCCTATGATTCTTGGGAATGTGTTGTATCCATGTAATAAATTTTTCCATCGAATTGGATTCCATCATACCGATATGATCCAAAATATTCCTTGTGCTTCTCCACAGATATATACACACACCTCCTCATTGACACTTCATATAGCTTGTTTTTCTACCTATTAATGGAATCCTAGGAATATGTGTCATAATACTTGAGACGTCTCCAAATTAATCCTCCATCTACGGTGGATTGATGTAATATTCCATGTGCCCCATGATCTTATATATGTTTTCAATAGCTGAGATTTGCACATCCTCCTCCACTAGCTCATTGTACATGTCTCCTTCATATGGATCCATAGGTGCAACTATGTGCAGGGTGTCTGTTTCAAACGAGATATGTCTCTTCTTTAAATTCAAAATTGAATTATTATAAAAGGTCCAATCGGTGCCAAGAAATGAAGGATATGAATCAAATTCATCCATAATGTCTATGACCTCAAAGTCATACTTTCTTTTTACTCCTTATTTATTCACTTCCACTTGCTCCAATCATCCTATTGGGTATATCTTGTATTGATTTTCCAACCGCAAATGGATGGGTGACCAAACCAATTTTGGTTTACCCATGACCTCCCAATATTTCTTGGGCAGAAAATTCACATTGGAACCTAGATCCAACATGACTCCATCGGTGGCATAGCCACCAAGCTCTGTTGTCATCTTGAACTCTTGACCAATGTGTTTTTTCTTGCTGACCTGACATATATCTCTTTCTAGAAGAGGATCTTATATGTTTGTTTCCACTCCTTGTTCCCTCATGCAAGTAGCTAACATTTGTTTCAACTTACTTCCATCCTCTGGATCATTCGATAATTGCAATCATAAACACAAGAAATAAATCACTTGGTATTAAGGTTCTTCCTTACAAACCAAGTTGTGCAAGGCTTCTACGCACACTCCACATTGCAATTCCTCCAAGCATCATTATTCATGTGTTTTGTTCTCAACACGTCGTAGCTAGTTCTCTCTACAAGCTTCTTCCAATGATCATTGTGTCACACATTGTATTTTTTTTCACATGCAAGCTTCCTCCAAATCTCATTGTGTCACATGTTTTAATTATCCATGGGAATAAGCCTCTTCTAGCGACCTCTGTGTCACACAATGTACCTCTTCGTAGATATGAGATTTCTCCAGGGACCTTTGTGTTTAACTATGCACTTACTCTCATATCATAGCCTCCTCAACTAACCTCTAAGTCACACATTGTGGCTCCTCGTGCACCCTGTCTTCTGTCGTAGCTCTCTTTGCATCGCACAAGAACTGTTTTTTATGGGAAACATCAAATGTTAGAGGGCGTTGTGTTACCTTCCTTATATTCCCCTTCAACTTCTGACCTCATCCTTCACCATGCTCAAAGTCTACTCATGTCTTCACTCCTCCTCAAGTTACCACCCAGAAATCAACATCCTCATTCTTCTTCTTATTCTTGCATGGCTCCACATGCACCATGTTCCAATTGGACTTCTTGTCTTCCCACTTTTTCAACAAGCCGAGAAAGTCTTTAGTGACATTCTTGGGATTGTATAATTATTCACAAATCATGTGTGGTTTGGAAGAAAACCTTAATACATGACCAATGTTCTCTCCGCAATTGAAACATGTGGGGACTCTACCTTCGCCTTCGCCATATTTGATCCAGGAGAATCCGGGAATGCTCAAAGAGGTCCAAAAATATATAAAACATTCACAAAGGTCAAGAATGGTTCACAAATGCTCAAAATTAAAATTATTCAGATCTTCCTAAAATTTCCATCATTGCGTAGATCTCGGTGATATATTTCCAATGGCATAAATTTTACCTCAAATAGAGTTCATATGAAAAAGTTATGAGCACTCAAAGTTGTAGTCAAACCTGAAAAAAAGTCAAAGGTCAAAGCACTTGGGAAAATAAAGAGGTGACATGTGTCACCACTGCAAGGGTGACACATGGCACCTAATTGGAAACTAACTGGGAAGACTGTACCTCTAGGTGGACAAATGGTAGGTTGACAAGTGGCAAACAATTGGTTCAATCAAATGTTGACATGTGGCATTGGAGATCCAATGAGAGGTTTCCACGTGGCATCTTCCCATTGTCCTATAATGGCTAATGCATATTAAAAATTATGGAGTCGATAGGGTTCAAACCCACGACCTCCATAACTTCTATAATCCTTAACATAGCCCCCATTACCAATGAGCCACTGCAACAATTCTTAACATATTATGGTTGCATATATATTTAAATTGTAATGAAGTTTCATTTGGGTGGCTAAAGGGCCAAGGGCCTAAGCCCTCGACCCTTATCCCTTGATCCATTGCATGCCATGCAACCACACATGTTCGCGCAAGGGATAAATCTATGGGATATCTTATATAACCATCTGTTATATGGTTATAACATTACACATAACCATATTCCAAAAATCACGCAGAGGGTTTAAACTATATATATAGTAAATATATAACGATATAAAAAATTTCCATGGATAATACCAAGGGTTGTGGGGAATAGAACTCTTGACCTCTAACTTTTATGCCATGTTTCAACCAACCAACCATATATATGGTTTGTTTTAAAAAACCAACTTTGTATTTAAAGCCTACCATAAATTTCACAAGTGGTTAAGGGGGAGTGCCCTATTTAATGGTGCACAAACCAAGGATTGTACACTCAATTTTATGCATATAATTTCCTCGTAATCTGTGCCTAGGGTACAAGGCATATGAGGCTACACCATAAAGCATGTCGAGGGGCACCTTGACAAAATTTTAAGTATCTTATATCAATTTTACACGATTTTTCACCAGGAATTTAACGATGCACTCCATTTGTTCATTTGAAAAAACATGTAAAAAGGTCATTGTAAAACAAAAGCATTTGAGCATAATAAAATAAGTCTCTATTGGAAGTGGACCTGAAGAGGAAGCCCAAATTGGGTGAAATCCATTTTTTCCAAATTGTGCATGTGATTATATTATTGTTGTTCATTTCAAGTTCAATAATTTGCAATTCATTTATCATTAAAGTGGATTTGGTTAGATAAGTTCTTCACATGTAATTTACAACACAGTCAAGCGATCATTTTATTTCTAAGATCAAGTATATGTTTATGTGTATTTAAAATTATCAACATGTAAGGATTTTTCTGATCAAGTTGGTATTAGAGAAGGTTTCACAACTATTTTTCTTGTGAATGCTTACAAGAGCTAAACTAAAACTTGGTAAAGGAAAAATTGCAAGTTATAAGTCTGGAATAGGAAAGATATTTCGATGACATAAGATGGCTTCTGAAAAAGGAGAAGAAGAAGACTGGCCCATGAGCCATGAAGAGATCAAAGATACACTTCAATTACTAAAATAAATAATAGATGAGTTATAACGAAGAATTCAAAATCCTACAAGCGGATAATCTTTGGTAAAATGAGAAGGAGGATATGAAGGTCATAGACCTTTTGATCCTCCTTCCTCTTCATCATCATCATCAATTTATTCTGAATTAAGTAAATATTCTTCTCATTGAAATAATTCCCCTAACAAGTCTAAGCATAATCTTCCATTACTAAAATTGGATGTTAAGTTTTAGTTTCCAACCTATGATGGAGAATTGAATGCCAAGAAACTGTACAATTTTATCAAGTAAATAGAGGTATATTGCAAGGTTCAGAAAATTATGGATAAGGTTGCAAAGATACAGTTAGCTTCTCTTCGAATAAGTGGAAATGCCTTAATATGGTGGGAGATTAATATGCAAGTTGACCTTATTCAAAAGGGTAAAGTAATATCTTGTTGGGATAAGTTTACTAAGGCTATAAGGAAACAATTATATCCATTAGAACATATGTAGACGACAATGATCGAGTGGCAACATATGAGATAGGGTAATGGCCAGAATATTTAGGTATATACACATGAATTCAAAAAGAAGGCATTATCCCCAAAAATTCCATTGTATACTCATGAAACTCTTCTGAAGTATATTGGTGGTATGCACTCATATCTTCGTCACACTATTCTAATGTTTATCCATACTAACATTGATAAGGTTTTAATACAAGCTACACATATATAGGATAGTAAGGGTAAGAATGGGAGTGAAGATAAGAATCCATTCAAGTTTGAGAAGAAACTAAAAGGTAAATGAAAGAGCAAGAAATCATCAATAGTGAAGCAAGATAAGGGAAGACCTACATGTTTCCACTATAAGAGAAAGGGACATGAGGCATCACCGTGTTGGAAGATGCATATAGATCTACAACCAAAGAAATTCAAGGATGAAGGGAGGTAGAAGAATGTTGCATCAACTCATCTAGATCTAGGTTCAGATTTCAAAGATGAATCCAAGATCATTTCCATAAGAAGAAAATATATATCAGATATCAATTCATTTTTTTCAGTTCAATCTGCCAAGATGGAAAGTGATATTGATCATAAGAAAAGGAGCAATCTTTTTCATGTCAGAGTTATAGTCAAGCATACAAAGGTAGATACTTTATTTGATAGTGGATATCAAGTTAATATAATATCTGAAGAAATTGTTAAGAAGATCGGATTGAAGATGAAACCTCATAAAAATACATATCCAATATTAGGTTGGGTGTGTGAAGATGATAAGTTTCAAATGGAAAAGAAATGTAAGATCAGGTTTGAAATTTGTTAGCACATAGTGTTGTTAGGTGGTTGTTTTCCCAAGAAATGGACCCCTCTGGCGAAGAATGGCACAAAGTGGATTAAAAACCCACTTATCCTAAGTTTTGGGCGTCGGGGCACGTTGTGCTAAGAGGTAAGAGGATCTGGGTGGCCAAGATTTGCACACCCGGATCTATGGCCAAGGATCGATTCTAGAACCCCCCCGTCATTCTTCCTTTAATGGGCTGGGGGGGGTCTGACATGATGCTTAAGAAGTAAGTAGATCTGGGCGGCCAGGATCTATGCACCTAGATCTACAAACAACATCCAATTCTGGAGCCCCCCTGTCATTTTTCCTTTAATGGATGGGAGGGTTCGATGTGAGTTCAATGACCGGGATTTAAGCGCCCAGATCGATGGCTTAGGTCTCATTCCGGACCCCCTTGTCATTATTCCTTTAATGGGGGGGGGAGGGGGGATTCGATATGGGTAGTTTCATGTGCCCCCCCTAAATATCCTTACTGTTTCCTCCTCTGCTTACCGCTTATGCCTCCTGGTGACAAGTGTCCCCCACTCTACCACTCTTATTCCCCTGTCACATCTCCCGCTTCCCTCCTACCTTTCACCACCGCAAACCTGTCCTCTACTCTCCCAGGTGTCATGTCCTCTTTTCCTTCATCCCTCTTATCTCCCGACACTTGTACCCCCATGCTCCATGCCACTTCCACTTGTGCCTGATCCATTTTCTTGTGGAACTTCTTGTTTGGTGTCACATCCCCCATGTCTCCACCACCTAGTGTTCCCACCTCAATGCCCCTCGTCTCACCTTCACATTGTTGGCGCCATTGACCTCCCTGTCAAATATTCATCCATGTTCACAGGTCGGTCCCCCTCATAGTAGTCCAGTGAAGTAGCAGTGGCCAAGGAAAGGCTACCACATTGTCCAAGAGAAGAGTTGATCGGGCCTTACCTAATCCTGAGAAAGAAGTTATTAATGTGGTTGATGATGGTTGAACGTTGTCTCCTTCCATAAATAGAAGGTCAAAAAGGGAAAAAGCACAAAAGGTGACTATCAGTCCATCCTGACAAAGATTGTGTCTAAAAGCCGATTGCATGGGAAGTCTGACCAACGTTTGCATCCACATCCTGATAGGGAAACTCACCTACGCAAAGCATTGAACTCATGATATGATCGTGCCTTCGGCGATTGAGCCAGATCCAAGTATTTAGAGGTATTTTTTCCATTTTTGTTAGGGTCAATGGTTGAGCTTAGCTCCCAATTGTAAATTTTTGATGAAGAATTGGTTTCCTGGTTATGTATTAGCATTTGAGACTTATTGTTTAATGAAAGTCAACTTCTTGTCATCTCTCTGTAAACTCTATATTAAGACACTTGAAATTGGAAAATCCAGTCGAGGGTTTCCATGTTGTAGGATGATGTATGGTTGATCACTGCAATATTTACACTAGTTTTAGTTAGTTTCCTGTGTTACCTTTCCCTCTCACCATGAATATCTTGGAATTGGAGGATCTGGTCAAGCTGTTACAACAGTATTGCGATGCTCAGAATTGGGGGATCCAGTCGAGCCATCACTTTGTTGTTGTAGCTTTGTCAGTTTGACATATTTGAATGTCTTGTTTTTCTTCCACGATCTGCTGGAAGGCTGAATTCCCATAGAAGACTAGTTCATCTTCTCACCAAGTCTTCCATCTTCTCACCTTAAATTCAAATTACTAACAGAAGTTAGATCAGGACCTCACCTGTTCGTGCATTCCTGGGCCAGTTTTATGAGTTAAAATGATATTCTCCTGGGTATCCATCCATTCAACCACCTTAATTCAATTATCATGACATATAAAACTGATGGGTATCAGGCTTACTCCTGCCGCAATCCAGGAGTGACTTCTGGTTCTAACATTTCTGGACTCGTTGCTGAGGATGAAGTTGAATATTTTCCTCGGGATTGAATGACATTGAGCCTCTGATTCTGAAGGTGCATCAGACATCAGAGCCCTCCAATATTTCTACTATGCACCTGGAAAATCCACTGTGGCAACTTCATCGATGCGAACCCATAGGCGACCCCACTGTTTCAACTGTGGCTTCTAGAGGCAAACATACAAGGTCTACTCCACAGCTGCCTTTAGTGACACCTAAAGTCGACCCAGAAAATATTATCAGAAAGGGAAAGGCCTTTGGAGGAGGTACTTCTACTGCAAAACTAGGTATTTCTAATGATTTTTATTGTCCTATAGGAACTCCAAACCCTGCATATCATTCTATTTTATTGCCCTCTGTTGGATTTTCCCGAAGTCTAAAGTTTGGGAGTGTTCCAGCTGAGTTTTATCCTCCTGGTCTTGGATGGGAGGGAGAAAGCCTTGTCACTCCCATTTCTCTTGAGGTTGTACCCTGGTTCAGACCCAACACCTCAGAAGATTTTCCTACGTTGGGTTTTACCACCCCTCCTCCTATTACTGCTGCTACTGAAGAGAGGGAAACTTTTGTCCCTTTAAGCCCTGAAGCTCCTTATCCAAATTCCCTGCGGTTTCCCTTTCCTCCTGTAAGCTCAGTTCCAGTTTCTCCTGGTTGAACCCATTCTCCTCCACCTCTTATCCCTATGGCAAGTTCTACTCCCCTTGTAAATTGAATGGATGCCATAGTGGCTACCAAGTATTCCCCCTTAATCCTACCTCAGCCCATGAATCCTCTCCCTGCTCGAGATTACTTGAAGTATATGCCTACATTCACTGGAGAGGAGGACATAATTGTTGAAGAGCACCTTACTACCTTATACAATTATGCAAACAACCTGAACATTGAAAATGAAGTTGTTTGGATGAGGGTCTTCGTCTAGAGCCTTGACGGTGAAGTTAGGAAATGGTTTAGGGGATTTAGTCCTAGATATATTGCTAGGATTGAAGCTATAGATTATGCCCTGTTGAGACAGTGGGGAGATAAAAAATATTTCATGTATTACATGATAGAGTTTGGGTCCTTGAAGAAAAAGGAAGCAGATTCTATCTCTGACTTCTCCAAAAGATTTAATAAAATGTACAATAATATCCCTACTGAGATCAAGCCCACATAAGCCTCTACCAAAATCTCTTATTCTAACACATTTGACCCTAACTTCTACCTCTTGTTGAGAGAGGGAAGAGATACTTCCTTATCTCAAATGAAAGATGCGGCCATAGAATTTGAATCTAATGTGTTGGTTCTTGACAAGCTCAGAAATAAGGTTGTTACAGATGGAAGAAAGGGAAGATCAGAGGCCTCAACCTCTGGTTCCTCTGTGCCTTACCCTCAAGTGGATGAATTGAACAAGATGGTGAAATATCTTTCTACAGAGATGGAGAAGATGAAATTTGAGGGGAAGCAGACATACAAAACTCCCCAAAACATTGATAGCAGAGGCAGCTTCAGGAGGCCGAATAATAATGTTCCTCAAATTCTCCCACAAGAGCCCAGGAATAGAGACAAAGACGATCAAAAAATCCAGACTCCTCTTCAGAAAAACCTGTATGCTGGTGAGGAATGAGAGGAAATAGATGATATTGATCTTGAGATCCATTGTTTTGGATACACCCCCCCTTTTCCTCATTTGACTCAATCAGAATATGAGGAGTCTCTCATGAATATTCATCTCAATGAGATGAGAAAGGGAGATAAGGCTAGCAGCAGCCAAAATATATTCAACTTCATATCCAAGAAGAAGACGGGAGCACCTGATGTTCCTGAGCAACCTACTAGAGCAGAGAGGACTGCCAAAGATATGGAAGACATTGACAAAGCTAAGAATACACAGACCCCTCCTCCAATGGTAGAAGCCCCTGTTACCGAAGTAAAAGAAATCCCAAAGCCCCCCTCCTCTTTTAATTTTGAACATGAAATTCAGAAAATCAGAATCTCTGTACCCCTCTCTGAACTGGTTAAACATGAAGATTTCAAAAATATCCCCTCCAAGCTATTGCAGTCTGAACCCTCATATAGTCCCATAGATTCAATCAATTTGCAAGATGAAAAGACTGCAGTAATCCTAGGTCCTATGGTAGAAGACAAAGATGATTCATCCCCTCCCTTATACACATCCCTGAACATACATGACAAGGTGATGCATAACTATTTGATGGACTCTGGGGCCTCCCATAATCTCATGCCTAAAAATGTCATGGAAGAACTTGTGTTGGAGGTCACAAAAGCTTACCATGACTTGTATTCTTTTGATTCTAGAAGATTCCAATGTCTAGGAGTCGTCAAAGATCTAGTAGTGACGTTGTTCCAGTTGCCCATGAAGAGTATGGTCATGGACATTGTAGTGGTTGATGTTCCCCCCAAGTTTGGCATGTTGTTGTCAAGATCTTGGATAAAAATACTTGGGGGAACCCTGCAAATGGACCTCACCTATGCTACTATTCCAGTTTTTGGAGGGAAACATAGAAGGTTGTACATAGAGGCCCAATTGGCTTATATCATCAGTGATGAAAACAACCCCACCAACCATCCTATATTTTCCCTTGACACCGAATTGGGGTCCAGTTTACTATAGCTCACTGATGCCCCCGAACCTCCTTTAAAACTTAGAAAGAATCCCTCTGCCTATCATGGATTTTCCCCCACAACCTCTATTTGGAAAATGTTTTTCGATGGATCCTCCTCCAAGGAAGGTGCAGGTGATGGATTGGTGTTTATCTCACCAGCCCAAGAGACCATAGCTCTGTCTTGCAAATTAGAATTTGAGACTACCAATAATGTGGCAAAGTATGAAGCTCTTATGTTGGGTTTGAGGGCTACAAAGGAAATGGGAATCAAAGAAGTGTCTGTGTTTGGAGATTCCAAGTTGGTTGTAAATAAAGTCATAAATCTCTACCAAGCTAAGCATTCGAGGTTGAGATCGTATAGGAATGAAGTGTGGGATTTCATAGACAGTTTCTTATCGGCTTTTAAAATTTCATTCATTCCTAGAGAAGGGAATACAGTGATCGATTCCTTAGCCACTTTAGAAAGCAAATTCAAAGTTCCCCTGCCACCCAAGCTCAGGTATGATACTAAAGTAAAGTACATGCCCTCCATACCTGACAATGTCAAGCATTGGAAGGATTTTGAGGATGATCTTGAAATCAAAATATTCCTAGACACTGTTGAGGATTTTTCAGCACTGCACATTGATCAAGACCCTGCTTCCGAAGCTGACCCTTATACTGATGATATTCTAAACAATATTTCTAATCATCATATTGTGCAGTTTCCTAGCAATCACATTACAAAGGGACTAGTTCCTTTAGAAATATTGTTCGATGGGAATGATGTAGAAGTAAAGGGTAAGGTTTCAAATGGGGATGCTGATGTAACTGAGTGCAACATTGGCACATAGGAGGAGCCAAAGTTTATCAAATTATCAGGTAGCCTGAAAAAGGAGCAAAGGACCGAGTATGTTGAGTTATTAAGGGAATTTTCCGATGTGTTTGCTTGGACTTATGAAGATATCAAGACATACGGCACAACTATCAATGAGCACAAGATCCCATTGAAAGAGGAGTCCAAGCCATTCAGGAAGAATCTAAGACAAATCAATCCTATGTTGTTGCCTATCATGGAAAAAGAAGTAAAGAAGTTGTTGGATGCCCAAATCATTATCCCTTTGAGATATTCTAAATGGGTGGCCAATTTGGTCCCAGTGAGGAAGAAAAGTGGAGAAATCATACTCTATGTTGATTTCAGAAATCTGAATAGAAGCTCAAAGAAGGACAATTAAACCTTGCTCAAGATGGAACATATATTGCAAAGGGTAACAAGAGCATCTAGGATTTCTATGATTGATGGCTTCTTTGGCTACAATCAGATTTTTGTCCTGCCGGAGGATAGAGAAAAGACAACATTCACCACTCCTTGGGGTACATTCATGTATGCCAAAATGCCCTTTGGTTTGATGAATGTAGAGGAAACCTTTCAGTGAGCCATGGATATCACTTTCATTGGAGAAAGGGACATGTTTGTGGTCATCTATTTGGATGACATCACAGTCTTCTCCAAGTCTGATAGAGAGCACCGTGAACATATAAAAAGGGTTTTCCTTAAATGCATGAAGTTTGGCCTCTCCTTAAACCTCAAGAAGTCTCTGTTTTCCATGAAGGAGGGAAATTTGTTGGGCCCCTTAGTATCGGTTGAAGGGTTCATGATTGATCCCAACAGAGTCGAAGCAATCCAAACCCTATCACTCCCGATATCCAGAAAAGAAGTCCAGGCTTTCCTGGGAAAAATTAATTTTCTGAGGAGGTTTGTTTCCAACTTTGTTGAGATGGTAAAGATTATAACAACCATGTTGAGGAAAGGAAATGAATTTAAATGGACTGTTGAGTCTCAAAATTCCTTTGATCAGATAAAGAAAGCCTTGAATGAAGCTCATGTGCTTATCAATCTTGATTACTCAAAGGATTTCCTTATTTTCTCTTTTGCTTCATTCGATACTATTGCAATTGTCTTAATACAAAAAAATGATGAGGGTTTGTATCATCCCATTTCTTTCTTCAGTCGAGCATTGAGAGATGCAGAGATAAAATATGACATTATGGAGAAGCAGGCTTATGCCTTGGTGAAATCTCTCAAATCTTTCAGAGTCTATGTCTTGCATTCAAAAATCATTGCATATGTCCCTTCAATTGTTGTGAAGGAGATCCTCATTCAGCTAGACATAGATGGAAGGAGGAGAAGATGGATCGCCAAGATCCTTGAATTTGACCTAGAGATAAATCCCACCAAATTGATCAAAGGTCAAGTCTTGGCCAAGTTGTTGGCTAAAGAAAATTGCATAGCTTTGGGGGTGAAATTTGCCAAAAAATGCTCAGAATATCAGTTGGCCAAACTGTCTGATACAAATGTTTGGGCAGACCCCCAATTAGCAGGATGTCCTTGGTACAAGTATGTCATATATTTTCTACAAGAGTTGTGGCCCCCTGATGGCTTGCATAGGAACAAGGTAAGAGATCTGAAGCTCAAAGCAACTAGATATTGCCTTGTTAATAAAATTTTATATTGGAAAGAGCCCCTGGAGGTTCTTTTGAGATCTCTAGACCCACAGGAGGCACAAAGGGTTATGTTGGATTTTCATGACAGCATGTATGGAGGGAATCATTTATGGAAAACAACAACCTACAAAATTTTCAGGGATGGGTATTTCTAGCCCACTTTATTCACTAATGTTTGCAGAAAGATCAGAGCCTGCATCAAGTGCTAAAAATTCTTAGGAAAGCAACAACTCAAAT
This sequence comes from Picea glauca, assembly GCA_000966675.3. Classification (NCBI taxonomy): domain Eukaryota; kingdom Viridiplantae; phylum Streptophyta; class Pinopsida; order Pinales; family Pinaceae; genus Picea; species Picea glauca. Next base: position 666,017 of record JZKD02S1637318.1, read on the forward strand.
CCCTACCACTAAATCCTGTAGTAGCTTCAAGACCCTTTCGATAATGGATGTTGGAATTCATTGGGGAAATTCATCCTGCTTCAAGTGGTCAACACAGGTGGATCCTAACTACCACATATTACTTTACTAAGTGGATCGAAGCTATCCCCACCATAAGTGCTTATCATAAGGTAATCATTGGATTCCTGGAGAACATCATTGCAAGATTTGGCTGCCCAAGAAAGATTGTCACTGATAATGAAACATCCTTCAAAGTCGATCCATTGATTTGATTCTGTGGCCAATTTGGAATCAGATTGATTCACTCTAACCCATACTATCCCTAGGGAAATGGTTTAGTAGAGTCCTCTAAGAAGAGTATAATAAGGATCATCAAAATACTGCTAGAAGACAACAAGAAATCCTGGGATTCAAAGCTTAAATTCGCTCTGTGGGCTAATCGAGTGACACCGAAGAGGTCCCTAGGCATCTCCCCTTTCCAACTTGTTTCTGGGACTAAAGTTGTTTTTCCTTCTAATCTGGATTTACCTGTAGAAAAATTCTTTCAGGACTACCAAGAGGAGCCTGATGGCATGATCAGAAGAATACATCAACTGGTATAAGTCCAGCAGGTTAGAGAGTAGGTGATGGACAAAACACTTGAGCATCAACAGAAGATCAAGCAGGAGTTTGATAGGAAAGTCAGAAAGGAATATTTCCAACTGGGAGATCTACTACTTAAGTGGGATGCACCCAGGAAAGATAGAGGAAAACACAAAAAGTTTGAAGCTCTGTGGATCAGGCCCTTCAAAATATCTAAAGTATTTTCAAATATTACCTATGGGTTACAGGATTTGGAGGGTGAAGAAGTTTTTAATGGCCCTATGAATGGGCATTTTTTGAAGAAGTTTTTCTTTTGAGCCATATGTGGGTCCTCTGTATTTGTAAATTTGGTTTTCCTATTTTTTTTTTCAGTTTAATAAGTGACTCCATAGACCAACAACAAGGCACTGAAGTTGCAAAGAGTTCTTGGCTTCTCACAGGGAGCAAGCCATCCCCCATGGAGCCTAATGTTATCACATAGTGTTGTTAGGTGGTTTTTTTCCTAAGAAATGGACCCCTCTGGCGAAGAATGGCACATAGTGGATTAAAAACCCACTTATACTAAGTTTGGGTTGTCGAGGTATGTTGCTCTAAGAGGTAAGTGGATCTAGGCGGCCAAGATCTATGCATCTGGATATACAACCAAGGATCAATTCCAGACCCCCCCCCCCCATTTTTCCTTTAATGGGTGGGGGGAGGTCCAACATGATGGTTAAGTAGTAAGCAGATATCGGCGGCCAAGATCTATGCACCTAGATCTACGGATAGGGTCCAATTTCGGACCCCCCCCCCTCGTCGTTCTACCTTTAATGGGCGGGGATCCGATGTGAGCATGCACAAATTTCAACAACTGGGATTTAAGCACCCATATCGATGACTAAGGTCTCATTCGAGACCCCCTTGTCATTCTACCTTTAATGGGGGGGGGGTATGATATGGGAAGTTTTAAGTGGGTCCCCCCTAAAGCTCTTTATTTCTTCCTCCTCCACTTACTGCTTACACCTCCTAGTGACAAGTGTCCCCCACTCTGCCTCTCTTATTCCCCTATCACATCTCTCGCTTCCTTCCTACCTTTCACCACCGCACACCTGTCCTATACTCTCCCAGGTGTCATGTCCTCTTTTCTTTCATCCCTCTTATCTTTCGACACCTGTACCTCCATGCTCCATGCCACTTCCACTTGTGCTCGGTCCATTTTCTCGTGGAACTTCTCATCTGGTGTCATAGCCCCTGTGTCTCTGTCACTTGGTGTTCCCACCTCAGAACCCCTCATCTCACCTTCGCATTGTTGGTGCCATTGGCCTCCTTGTCAGATCTTCTTCCACATTCATAGGTCGATCCCCCTCGTAGCAATCCAACGAAGTAGCAGTGGCCAAGGAAAGTTCGTCACGTTGTCCAAGAGTAGATTTTACTGGGCCTTACCTAATCCTGAGAAAGAAGTTATTAAGGTGGTTGATGGTGGTTGAATTTCGTCTCCTTCCATAAATAGAAGGTTAGAAAGGGACAAAGCTCAGAAGGTGACTGTCATTCCATCCTGACAAAGATTGCATCTGACAGTCGACTGCATGGGCAGTCTAATCGACATCTTCATGCATAGCTTGACAGGGAAACTCGCTTACGCGAAGCATTGAACTCATTATATGATTGTGCCTTCGACGATCGAGCTAACTCCAAGTATTTAGAGGCATTTTTCGATTTGTTTTAGGGCCAATGGTTGAGATTGGATCCCGATTGTAAAGTTTTGATGAAGCATTGGTTTCTTGGTTATGTATTAGCATTTGAGACTTCTTGTCATCTCTCTGTAAACTCTGTATTAAGACACTCTGAATTGGAGGATCCAGTCGAGGGTTGCCATGCTGTAGGATGATGTATGGTTGATCACTGCAATATTTACACCAGTTTTAGTCAGTTTCCTTTGTTACCTTTCCCTCTCACATTGAATAGCTTGGAATTGGAGGATCCAGTCAAGTTGTTATAGAAGTATTGCGATGCTCAAAATTGGAGGATCCAGTCGAGCCATCATTGTGTTGTTGTAGCTTTGTCAGTTTGACATATTTTAGTGTCTCATTTTTCTTCCCCGAGCTGCTGGAAGGCCAGATGCCCATAGAAGACTAGTTCATATTCTCACCAAGTCTTCCATCTCTCACCTTAAATTCAACTTATTGACGGAAGTTAGATTAGGACCTTACCTATTCGTGCATGCCTAGCCCAGTTTTCTGAGTTAAAACGATATTCTCCTGGGTCTGCATCCATTCGACCACCTTAATTCAATTATTGTGACATATAAAACTGATGGGTATTATACTTATTCCTGCTACAATCCAAGAGTGACTTATGGTGCTAACACAATTAAAACTAAGTTCTTTGATGAGGTCGAGTTAGATGTTGTGCCTCTTGAAATTTTTTGCATTGTCTTGGGTATTCCATATCTATTTGATAGGAAGGTTGTGTTCTAAAATAAATATCACCTTCTTAAGAATAGGGTTGAATATCTTGTCAGATCTCATTGCATCAAAAATAATGTTTCTTTAGTGAGCATAGGGAAAATGAAGAGACTCGTGAGTGCAAGTAAATATTTTGTTCTCATGATAGTGAAATAGAAAGAAGAATATATAATAGATTATTTAGCAGGTTTTGATAAAAATCATAAATAGGAATTGATCAACATCATATCTAATTATGATTAGTTGTTTCAAGAACCTACAAAGTTGCCTCCTAAAAGGGAGGTTGAACATGAAATATATTTACATCAAGATGCTCCTCTTCCAAACATTGGAATGTACATGTCATCAGTTATTGAGAATGAAAAAATCAAGAAGAAATTTTAGGAGTTCTAGAAGGGAAAATCCCCCTATTACTATATTGGGTCAAGGTACATGTAAAGCACTGACTTCCTTAAAATACAGTCCTATTCCTAAGCTATCCCAAAACTATCTAACCTAAAATACAAGAGAGAGGAAGGAATATCAATAGGTGTAACTTTGGTCCTAACGTAGGACGCATATTTCCTTCACCTTTGTATCTTCCTAGGCTATGGGTCTCTTCCCAAATATGACCTGCAAGAACACTTAGGCAAAAAATTCTACAAATATACAATCTCTACTTGTTACTTTCAATATTAAAATATAAGCATATATGCATTAATCAATAAATACAAAAAGAAACAATGTGTTGGGGAAGGAGAGAACTCTTTTATTCAATATGAAGATCGGAAAAATTACAACCTTCTTATCAGCAAACACTCTGCGAACTAGGTTCAGGATCCTCTTATTGTTTCTCCAAGTGCATCATTCCCATACTTTCCTTTCAAAACCAATTGATCTATTTGGGAAATGGAAATGGTTGTATAAGGAGAAAGGTTTGGAGGGGGAATGTTGAAGCCAAATCTCAGAAAGGGATTCAAAAATTGGGCTAGAAGGGGAAGGGATTTTGGCAGAGATTAGTTGATATCTTTATTGTTCTTGTAAATGGGACCCTAAGACCTCTTTTTATCTGAGAAAAAGATAGTTATTCAGTTTGGGGACGGGATACAATGGGTGAAATGGTTGAGAAACCCTTGATAGCCTGTAAACTCCGCCAAATTCCTTGCAATTATATATTTTTTGCAAATTTTGGAGGTAAACACGAGTTGGTTAGAATGAAACTTGCTTATGTATGTGGGATGTCTAGTATGAAACATGCATGTGTACACAAGATTTAGTTCATCAGGGCACATACATGTTCCAAAAAACTAGATTTTAAAGAAGCGTCCTCAGCAATAATTTTGAAAATTGTGTAAGTGGAAAGGCCAATGCCATGTATGCATAGGTAAAGAAGTTTTGGACAATAACATATTCCCCCTAATGTGTGAGGTCAGAAGAGAATCTGATGGATGAAATAATTTACAATATATTTACCAGAGGGAAGGCACAAAGTTGAGTTAGCCCAAGACTAGAGTTAGGGAGGTTCCATCTGGAAAACAATGATAATCTCTCTGAGGCAGGCATACCCATGCCTGGGATAAACTAATAATGGATTCCAATCAAATAAAATGCAGATTCATGTCATATAAATGTATTATGTAAAGTGTAGCCACGATCAATACACATCAGATCTACATCCCAAAATCATTTGATGATATTTAAGTACAATATAATATGCATCTTCAAGAAGCATCAATTCCTATGGCTGGAAATGAGGAGCTTCATAACTCTAGAAACAACTTCAATATCTTCAAAACTCAGGTAGGAGTACAATAGGAGTGTAAGAATCCCTACCCTGAGGTCTTCGACATGTTGTCAGGGAAATACTGGAGGATCTCGATCATCAGGAATAGAACTTCATCAAATTTGAATTTAAACTTGACTGGATTCTCGGGATGGCTAACTCATGAAAGTCAAGAGACAAATTGCAGAATGGTTGAATCATAAAAGTTAAGATAAAAATTCCAAAAGGGCCAACTCAGGTTGGATAAAACTTCCCTTAGACAAAAGAACAAAAAATGATGAGACTCAGACATCGTAATATTGACATAATTATGTGATATAGGAGGCACCACAAACTCTCCATGTGTTTGGAAGAGTAACCAAATAGAGGAGGTCACAACTCTATGTAACAAGAACAACTTCCTAAGGTCATACTAGATCCCAATGCTTGGACAACAAGAGAAAGGATGTGCTTTGTCCAAGGGTGACTATCTTGTTGCTAAATAAAAGAGAATGTATATCATGTCCCCTCTTTTTCAAATATTTGATTTTTTTTTGTATTTTTCAAATTTTTTAACGAGCATGAAAAAGAATAAAAGAATTCTACGTTACAAAGGAGGAAGGAGTGTCGCGAGCAAGATAACTAGTTCCAAGCTCATGGAACATATTGATTCTCAGTGCAAAGAGACATGTGCAGGCTAAGGACACTCAAGAAAATTCCTCTATGGGTCAAGGTGTCAAATTGCAAGGGAAAAATTATTACAAGGCTTGCATTTAAGGAATCCTTTGAAGTTTCAGTTGAATAGAAACATGGAGCTGACATTAGGCCAAAGATGCAAGGATGATACATGTGATGCGATTAAGTGTGAAACAACAAGACTCCCTCCATGTTAAGTTTTACAAGCCCTCAGAAGGTAATATCGATGGGTTTTCAAGTTTAGAGAGTCTGAAAAACACTAAAAGATGACTCTAGAATGTTCATTTTTCATAGTTAGTCTAGTCGGTTTGAAAAATGGTTAAAATTATACCCGAAAGGACGTCTCTTCAAAACCATTTTAATGAGTGTGATAGAGACAAGATCACTCATCTATATTTTTCAATTTTAAGGATTCTAAAAAGAGCTTAACTATGGACTCACAACCTTTTTCTGAGTTTAGTCTCCTTAGCCCAAAAAAGTATATAATATAACTTATGATAACTCTCCCAACTAAACGTATCTCCTGAGGCGTACCTTTTTCCTGGATAATCTATTGGTCAGAAAAGGGTTAAACTTATGCCAAATAGATGTTCTTTCTGGACCAATTAACGAGTGTGAAAGGAACAAGGTCACTCAGAGATCTTTTCATATTTAGGGAGTCTGAAAAGAGATTAACTATGGACTCTGAGGGGGTTCCTTTTTCTTCAGTAATATCCAAGGCCTGAAAAAGAGATAAACCAAAATGAAGGAGAATGTTCCTTTTTCAAAAATTTAGTCCCTCAAGCCCAAAAAAGGGTTAAACTTACACCTGAGAATACTCTCCTAGTGAACCGAAGCTCCTGGGGCATACCTTTATTGGTAAAGTTAACTGTCCAGACCGAATAAGGGGTAAACTACCGTTGGACAGATTTTCCTTCAAATTTGATTTTGGCGAGCATGAAGGGCAACAGGATTGCTCAAAAATATTTTCATTTTTAGAGAGTTTGAAAAGGGATTAAAGAAGACTCAAGGGGGAGTCTTTTCTTAATTAATCTAAATCAGACCGAAAAGAATAAATAATATCTCATTAGATACTACTTTCAAAGTTTAAGCAATCTTGAAAGACAATAAACTATGCTCATGGGGAGTCCCATGGGAAAGGCCAAGAATGATGACTAGGAAGAAGAATGAGGCTTCATTGGAAATTCATGGCCAGACTAAAAGGACTCACGTGTCTATGAAGTAGTTTGGCATGGGAACCAAATGGAAAACAAGCCTCTAACTAGGATGCACATGGAAGGAAGGCTCTACCACATAAAGTATGACACACTTATCAGTAAGGAAGGTTAGTAACTCAATTCAGTGGGATCAATCCTAAGGATAAATGAAACATGAAATGGATAATGAAAAAAATAAAAGTAGGGGGGGAAATAACTTTTATACCAATTTCAAGGTCAATACCTATCAGAACGGATCAATACAATGAACAAAATTCAAAAGAAAAACTATCTCCAAGATCCTACATATAAGGCCAATAACACTCATCCAGAAGTTAATAAATACAATATAGATAGAAAATTTGAAAAATAAGAGGTTTTATTGGATACAAAGCTTGAAAACAAAAAACCTAGACTGTACAATATGTACAAGGTACCACACAACCTTATGACTCATGTGTGGTAGTATCTCAGGTAGATCTTGCTACTAGGCTCTGACCAAGAGTCTCTTCGATAGTCAACCCAGAAAGTCTCCCAAAAGGGAAGAAAACACAAACCATGGTGTAAGTCTTCCCACGGTACAAAAATCATAGTCATGGCTTCAAGGATAGCCTCATCTAAAGGATATTCAATATCCGTTAAATCACGTGAATGAGGAGGGTCGATAATTCCAAAGGCTGAAGAAAACATACTATATTCCATATGATGATGAAGGTTATGGCCATTACTGGCAGAGTCTATCAATGAAGAATCACAAGCAGGAGGGCTTGATGATATACAAATAGTGATATCGGACTCAAAAGGAGACTCAAGATCACTCAGACCAAGAGGGGGAAGCAAGGGATCCCATGCCCCCGTTGGATAACAAAACTGATCAATTGACAAGACCATGTCTTGAGAAGGAAAACATGATTGCACATGTTCCTTCTTAGAAGCAATTGAAAATTGAGGATAAGACACCAAATAATTAACCTGTGGCGAGGTAGATTATACACGAACACTAGGAAAATATAAAGGGGAAGCTTGAACTAATGTCGAATTAGGATGGTGATTATCAGATGCCAACTGGTCGATAGTGAAAATGTGTTGGTGCAGGACAATTTTGGGAGAAAATCAAGGAAGTTTTGAAGCAATCAAGTCATAAATCAGAAAATATAAGGCAACAACGAACAATTGTGAGCATGTCAGAAAAAGAGGAAAACCAACACCAAGGAAAAGTAGTTAAAAAGTGGACAAATTGTTGTGGAGTAGTTTGAAATTGGACAAGCGCCAACTTGGAGAACAGTTGGATCATGGACCAGCCAAGATTGAGTCAGTTGGAATGTGGACAAACCTAATCCACTTAGGGTTAGGGTTTTTGTAAGGGCTTAGTTCCATTTTTGGTATAAGTAGAACGTATTAGGACTATGAAAATGGTTTTTGTTATTGTTGTTGTTGTTTTTTGGTTGGTTGTTTGGTTATAATTTCTCAGTTTTGTGAAGACTATTGCAATCTGTGGAGATCGATTGTAATGGAGGAACAAATGTATAGTGCGCGAAACTAGATTTTGTAGGAAGATTAATAAAGAGATGAAATTACTCATCTTTGTGGGCATATCCCTTGGAGGGGGTAAACCATGGTATATATGGGTTATGTGTGAATTTTTTTAGTACTTGTGGTTATATTTTCTTTAATGAGTTTTATAATGAACATGTTAAAATGAGAAAGGAAATAATATTGCGCACTAAGGATAAATTGATGAAATCTGTAGAACAACACTAAATGGATGAATGTCATAGTTAGTATTCAAATATGAATCTTATGTTACAGTAAATGAATATATGTCATTGGGTATATGTTGTTATAATGGTTAATTAAGTTCTATTGGAATAGTTGTGTCACTGGTCAAAACTAAGATCCATCTAGGGATATAATAATAAATGGGTATTCGAGGGTTAACAATTGATTAGATCTAATGCCCATAAGATAGAACCACATCCCATCCCATGGTTCCAAACACCTGAGTCCTGTGGCCACCCATTGAATCTATTTCAGGTGAGAATCCACAGTGCACTCTATGTGTTGTGTTTCGTTTTGGTATCCAAAAGGGCCGATGGTTGAAGGGTTGTTGGTAATAATGTAGTTAGAACCTAGTTCAACCCATAAAGTCAACAATGGTTCCGTTGCCAATTGGAACTCAAAAGATTAGATCAAGAGGGATATATCATGCAATATAGTGTGAGGGTTTAAGAAAGGATATTTTTTTAGGTTGGAATCCCATGAAAGAGGAGATTGAAATATGGGTGACAATTCAGGGACTAGATTTTTCCCACAAAGATAATAGAATCCCAAGGTTTAAGCCAAGATAGTACTTGGAGAGATAGGTATTCAGTGAAATAAATGAGAGTTTATTTAGTGAGTTTACCATGCTATTGAAAGAGTGGATAGCATGGTTGAAATATACCCATCCGATAAATAGAGTTAGATCAGAGGAGTGGATAGAAGAGAGTATCGTGCAGTTGAAGAGGGTGAATAAAAAATTCACCCATGCAATAGATTTTTGGCTAGACAACATTGTAGTGGGGTATATCACTAAGTTTGTAGTAGATACAACGAAGTATTATAGTCTATAAGAGAAGAAGTTTCTTAAGGTTCCAAGAGGAAGGTACATTATGTCATTGTACACTTCAATTAAGAGATTATTGCATGATAAAAGGGATATTAACCATGGAATTAGAAAGCTAAACTACCCTGTGTGCATGGGGGAGTTAGGGGAAACAATGAGGAAGGTATGAGATGGAGAGGGAAATGGATAGAGGAGAGTGGAGTAAAGAGAAATATCCCATTATGATGGATCAAGTGGAGATCTAGGAAATTTTGTAGAAGGCGAGAATGAGGCACAGTGGCAGACCCTACCAGTATAATCTCAATAAGAAGAAAAGAGAAGTAGCTGAGAGGGAGGGATTGGAAAGTGATGAGGAAGAGGTAGAGTATCTTCATGTTTTGGAGAAAATTGAATAAAAATTTCATGCCACATATAAAATAAAGACTAGAGAATCATGATTTAATGTGGAAGCAAGTAACGTTGTCCAAATCCAAATCAGGGTAGAACCTACAACCCCATGTAGGATTAACACATCAACAAAGAAATATTTTTTTAGAAAACTAGTGACTACCAATCATAGGAATATAGGAGATCAGAATATAAATGAGGGTACAAGTGGAAGTACCAGCAGAAGTGCAAGTAGTGGTACAAGCGGAATTACCAGTAGCAATACCAGTGGGTGTTCAAGTCCAAATAATAGTACACAGATAGTAGTATCGCATGGAGCAGGTACAAAACATTTTACAATGGAAGGTTTAGATCCATCGATAAGGTTACCAGAGTTCCATTGGGATGGATAATAAGACCCAGATAAGAACCTATTCATGTGTGAGCGAATATGGGAAGTGAAAAGAGACACTTATGAGGAAGCAAAAGTAGCGCAAATATCCACAGGCAGTTGTTTATAAATTATTTGTTACCACATTTCAAATATCCATTGAGACAAAAAAGTTTGAAACTTAGGAAGAGGAACTACAAGAAGCGATACAATTAGAGGAGAATCAGTATAATCAAACAGATCTATCTATACAGGAGCTGAAGGAGGACCTAAAGAACTTTACAGTGCAATTAAACTAGAATAAAAGTAGGGAGAAAAGATAAGCAGTGTGGTGTACCTTGTGCATATCAGAGGTAATTTTGGTTACTCTCCTCTATTATACTCTAATATTATTATTGACCTAAAGTTCATGTCTTTCAGGTTTCCAAAAAAGCCTCTAAAACTACCATCCCTCCTGGTAAACCAGAAGGCAACACAATGCACAGAATGTGTTGCGCAGTCTCACCTGAGATAGTTTTAATGAGTGGTTGTAAGACTCAGGTGTTTATAGCCTGGGATTGAGTATGAGATATGAGATCTGTATTCATATCCATTTACTATAACTTGTAATTGTAACCTACTGTTATTCACGACTGTGCATTACCTTCAGCAATTTATTTCCTTAATAACACAAACTTATTTCATAGAAATATAATAACCCATTCATTCATTAAGCACAATATTTAACTACTGAAAAGAGGATAAATATATGCATGCATTCATCACATTACACAGATATTACTGTGGTTCAACCCCTCCTAGGCTACATCCCCAAAGATTTGGATCTCTTCTCTTTTATTATGGTAGTTTTTCATCTACAGTGCCACGCTCTTATAATTCCCCTCATATGGGTAAGATCTATACGAGGAAAACTAGAACACACCAAGCTCCTCAGCCTACGATATAATCCTCAAGATATACCTTCTCTCCTCTCCTCTAGCTCAACAACTTACAAAAGTAGTTCATACAAGAAACATTACATATCGCATCAACTCATGCATATCTACGATAATGCAAAGCCAACTACTAACTAAATCAGAACAACTACAAAATAAATAAAAAATACAGAACTCTTCCACAATACCTCAGTATCGATATTTATACATCTTTGTCTCTTCATCCATTACAATTCATTACCAAAATCCTAAACCTACCGATGTTAGGTCTTCCTCCCATGTGCGCATGTTGTTCCTCCATCCATCTATCTCTTTCATTGTGCACACTTTCTTACATGCACGCATGGTGTGTTTCCCTCCAACTGTTGCTTGACTTTCCGCACTCTTTCTTTCCCCATGATCATCCTTCTTTCCACTTCGACCTGCTTCCAATAGGCCCCAACACTGACATGTGGCTCATCCTGAGCCACCTAATCCCTTTGAGCTTCCTCGATCTCCTTGGTGATCATCTGGAACTTTTCCTTGAGCTCTATTGCTTGTGTCAGCGCATGCGTGGTATTCTCCTTGATTGTGTCCACTACTTGCATTTCCACTTTGTCGTTGATCAATCCTACACATTCTACCTGGGTCTGCGCTATCAGTGTCTTAGCTTCCTCTTCATGTGCCAGTACTTCTGCTACCCACTCCTACAATGGCTCCATTTGAGCCTGACACTCTTTTTTCTACATTTGTAAAGTGATGATTTATGCCTGCAGCTTCTTCATCTCCTGCGTCCCTCTGAATCATTCTGGGATTGGTATTGTATTTTGCTTCTTCTTGAGCTCTTGGATCGCGGAATTGATCCTTTCCTCCAACCTGGTTCAAAGCTATGTTTCTTTGTCAAACAAGTCAGTGATTGTGCTGACCTACTGCTCTATCTCCTGTAGTTGCATTGTTTATTGTTGATTCCTTTGCTCCTTCACTGTTGGTGGTGTGGTTGGTATGAGCTGCTCTCAGAGATTCTCAATCTATTTCTGGTATTGTTTGATTTCCTACACAATTTGATCAATCTTTTTTTCTACTACAAGTTCATTCCCCTGTGCAGTGTTTGGAAGCTTCTCAAAAAATCCTCCTACTCTTCATTCCAGTTCATTCTTGCATTCTCTTTCCTCCTAAGTTTCATACTTGGCCTACTCATAGACTTTTTCCAACACCTCTCACTTCTTTGTTGCTTGTTGTAATTCGATTAATTCTTTATGTGCATGAGACTGTACCTTGTGGTCAACGTTAACCTGCAACTTGTGTAGTTCCATGGATGGCATCCACGTCAAGACCCATTGGATGTGGCTTAAATCCTTCAAGGGTGTCTGCCCCATGATTTCATCCATGTTCAACATACTAGGCATGATGTAGAATGTTTTGTTTGCGTGTGGTAATGAGTAGAATGGATCTCATTCTTTTACCTCCACTCTTTCCTCGGTCTGTGGTGCTGATGGTTCTATGCCCCTACTGTTGCTTGTTATCTTCCCTTCCCCGATTTGTTTGATGAGTTTTTGTATGTCTCCCAAATCCTCTTGGATCTTGTCCCTATGACGTGTAGCATGGTCAAAGTCCTCATCTAGACAATCTTGGACCATTCTGATGATCATCTCCCCATCATCATCCGTGATCATATATTCTGGTGGTGTTCGTTGTGCCTTTTATTTCTTGCACGCACCTCCTATCTGTGTGGCTGGTCTTTTATTTCCCCTTGGTTCCTATGTGTTGAGATTTGAGGTGGTCTCTTGCGCTCCCTCAGCCTATTTATGTTGTTCCCTGGTTGGTTGTGTATTCTCCTTCTTCCCGTTCTAGGTCCCTTTCTTCTTTGGCCCTTCGTCTACCTATGTTGGCTTGCCTTCGCCCGTTCTTGGTTTCTTGGGCACTTGGATTTTTGGAGGCTGTGTTTCTCCCTGCTCTGCCTCTTCCTCTACAGTTCTTTCTGGCACTTCATGGGTAATGGTTGGAATCCTCCATTCCTAGGGCCATTCGTTGATGACCATGTCAATATCACCCTCTGTGATGGAGTAGTGCATCTGTAGCCACTGTTTTTCTAGATCATTCTTTGCCTTTATTCACATTGTTTGTCGTGTTGCCTGGAATTTGGCGATGTATTCATATCACGCGACAACTTCTGGTGTAATTCTCCACATCTTGGAGATGGCTTCATGTAGGTTTCATAGGTATCCCTCAAAAATGGATTCGTTCACCTTCTTGTTCCTTGAGTCTGGCCTGGAACTGAGCAACAAGTACCTCACTCCTTGTGGCTTTGGTCTGGTACAAAAAACTACATACCTTGGCTCTTTCCATCCCATGAAGGCTATTAAGGTTGTTGGGGTCCTATAATCATAGGAACTTGATTCTTCAACTGCTTATTTGATGTTTCTCCCACGATGATGACAACTGTCTTACTGGGCTCGGTTGATTCCATTTTCCCCTCCACCCGTTTTGCCCGATCCTTCATCACCCTACTGCATCCTTCATCCACCACTGCGCCTTTCAGTCCCTCACCTTTGCACCCTCACTTCCTTATCCATTCGTCCCATTGGCTACATATCGCCCGCCACCCATCCATGAATAAACAAACTTAGGCTAAAAAGAACAATAAATTAATAAGGTTGGTAGTTAGTAAATAGGTTAATAAAGTTAGTGTAATTATACCAATAAGCTAAGTTAGTTTTGTTAGTAATTGACTAATTATTAATTAATCAATTAGCTAATAATTAAGTTAGTGTTTAGGTGAATTTAGGTTAGTGTTAAACATTAAAATAAAGTTAATTAATATAAAACCCATTTAATAAAACAAAAAACAATATAAAACATTTAAATAAAAACATGTAATAATTAATTAAAAAAAAACTAAACTAAAATAAATAAATTATAATAAAACTTCATAAAACATATCATATAAAAACAAAACATATTTTAAATAAAACTAATAAACAAAAATGTAAAACATATAAACATAAATAATTAAAACAAAACTAAAACATTTATGCTAAGTTCACTACACCACATCCCAAATAAAACCAAATCAAATGGCCATAAATAATTCTGGATCCCCCCTTGCCATACGAAGTTTAACGAGAGGGGGGGTCCAAAATGAAGTAGTTTCCTGATACCATTCATGGACACGTGGTGACTCCACAAGCCAGCAGACCCCCCCCCCTCCCTAGAAAACCACTTACCACCTCAGGGGGGGTCCAGAATACCACCCTTCCACAAAAACACCACTTTCGTAGCGTTTTCAACCAATCGTTTTCCGAAGGTATTTCTGGGATAACGGAGATGAATTTTAAAAAACCAAAAGAGGTTTTTGTTCAGAACGGGCTGAAGAACAAAAAAATATCCCAGTGTTTTTACAAGTGCCATGAGCAGGGATAATCAAATCCATCTTCGAGCTCCATTTTTTTCGTTTTTCATTTTTCTGTTACAGTCTTGATTTTGTAGGGGCTATTTCGGTGAGTTGGAGGCGAATTTGGTGAAACCAAAGGAGGTTTTTGTCCAGAACATGCTCATATACAATAACCTATTTATTTTTTCTTAGGTTTCATAATTTAAGAGAAACATACATCTGAGCATACCTCTATTTTTAGCGAATTCGACCCGGTTTTATGGAAGACAGTTCAGGATTTTCAGCGATTTATTACTATTTTTGGCCCAGACGGTTGAATCTGACTTCCGAAACTTGAGGGGGGATATATCCTATTATTGATATGATTTTAATGTAAAAGGTTTGTTGATATTTACGCCCTAGCAAGTTGTAAGCACTGTAACTTTTATCAAGAGATCTTCAAGTAATACAAAGAGACGTTTCAAAGGATTCCCATGTGTTAGTTGTTGGTGAAGTTTTTCTCTTCTTCGTTGAATGTTTATCTCTCTCAGTTATCATATTGTTTTCTTATCTGATCATTTAAAAGGAGTTAAAGTTGCAGAATTTACCTTTGTGTACTCTGTTTCTAGCTTTTAAAGATCTAAATGTCCATCCTATGATGTTACAGTAAAGAAATTCTTAGTTGCTTCTTTACTCTAATTGATAATCTCATCTTTTTTGTTGTCCATCACTTTATCTCTAAATAATCCAATAGTTGCATTATCCTTCCCTATGAAAAGAATATTTATATCTATTCTTTGATCTTTACCTTTATAACACAGACCCCATAGCTCAATGGTCCTATTTTGTTGTCTCAACCAAAAAACTTCAATAACATATTGTATTCTGCATAGATAGCCTAATATCATATTCTAAACAAATCTAAATTTGACAAAGAGATCCATCTCTGAGTCTTGGAGGGATAGATCCCTTACTCGAAGTGGTTTTGATGTTGCCTATGTGACTGCCTCTACAACCTTGGGCAAATTACAAAGTGCTAACAAAGGTAATCAACCATGAGTAGTGGAAATATATGCCTAGGTCTCATGCATCCTTGCAGTCCTCTAGGAACAAGTTCAATAAGTATGACACCCAAATCATTGAGGTGCCTTATATGCACTGGGTTTCAACTGCAACAACTCCAACTAGGACTTTCTCCCTGCGACATTTTCTTAGTAGCTTGGAGGCTAAGATTTTCATGCCTAATTGTGTGGCTACATTGTTGATTAGTTTGATGATGATCCCTCTTGTCCCTCTGGAAGTGTCATACTTATTCTTCATATCTTCTGCTAGCGCTTTCTCCTTGCTTTTGTCATCCAAAAATAACATGGGATCCATACCCCAGATTGGTAATCCTGTTGTTTGGGCAATAAGCTCAATGGTTATGGGGACAGGCTTGTCCATCCATATGTCCCCTCCATGTGTGACTTCTAATAGTTGTTTGACGCATGTTGTTTCTTATTGGCCTATGCCAAAATGTGGTAGGTCCAGTAGACCTATAATTCCCATTTTCTCCAGCCTAGTTGCCCACTAGTGTGGCTGGTTGATCGGTTCTCCAACTCGAGTTGTACATGTGGTCTATATAGAGACCCTCTGTACAAGTTTCGGTAACTTGGCTTCATCTACTACATCGTGGTCTAAATATTTGAGCTTCTCGACATGGCCTAGTAGCTCTGGTCCTACTTGTACCCCAGCTGGTATGTGTAGTAGAACAATTTATGCTGCAGGTTTCTTACAAGGTGACATTGGTATCTGTATTTTGTCTTTCTGATGCAGTGGTGGATGGCTTGAAGTTCTAGCGGATTTCAATTACTCCTCCGTAACCCATTCCAGCCAAGACGAGACATATTCACCCATCTCCCCTACTGGGTGTTCTAAGATGGTCATTTGAGACTCATCTCGATCCACTATTGTTGTCGGCTTCAGCGTCATGCCATTGAATTTTAGAGCTTCTTATGTATTCTCTGGTTGCATCTCTTTGAGGGTTTCTTCTTTCTGGTTCTGTGGCTCCTGCACCACTAATAGCGTATCTATATTCATGGCCTCTACTACTGGATATTGGATTTCCTCCAGTATCAGTGTGGATTGTACTGGTATCGTTTATGGGGATGGGATTTCGTCGACATTTATGACCTCCGACGGCTATTGTTCACCTTCTTCTGCCTGTCCTTGTGACCTAGTTTGAACTCTTGTCTTCTTGGTGGTTTGGCTTGTTTATTCTTTCTTAGGCAGTGCCATGGTGGTGATTTTCAAATGTCTGCCAGACTGGAATGATCTTTGTGGTCTCTGTGAACTCTCTTTGTGTTCTTTAGCCTCTATCGCTCTTTGTTTGTTCTCTCTTCATGAATAGAATATGGGCTCCCTCACCCATGTGTTGTATGGTTTTCCCACGAAACTTTTTGAGGATGCTTCCTTGAGCATGGGTTTAATGCACCTTGATCACTGGCTCAATGCATATTTGGTGGTTTCATACTTGCCATTACTCCTGCTGTGACATCTCTAGTTGGCACGATCAATGTGGCATCCCATCGGTCCTTTCCGTCATTTAATTCTTCCCAGTGATGTCATGTTGTCCTACTTTTGTTGGCTCTACTTTTCCCACTTGTTTGCCTTTGGATGTGACCATTATCCTTTGTTGAATTTGTGTTTCTAAACTCGTTTGGCCTTTCTACCTCTAGTGCACTGCGCCCTCTTTGGTTTTGTTTCCTTTATGTTCTTTTTTGTTTTTGTTTTTTTTTTACTGCACGGTGGATGGTCGAATGTCCTTGTACATCTTCATTCAACTCTCATTGATCATTCCTCTAAGTTCTTCACCTGCTAAATCTCTTAACTATACAACTCGTCTATCTGTGAAAATTTTTACCTCATACGGTCCTAATTAATGCATTCTAAGCTTTCCCAGGTGTTGAAATGATTTGTTGTCATACATCAATACTAGATCTCCTTCCTTGAATGTTTTCTTCTTGGTGTGTCTATCGTGCCAAGCCTTTTATCTAGCCTTCTGAAATTTTTGGTGGAATCCTACTAAGATTCAGTCTTCCTCCATGGTCAGTAACTAATTCAGTCTCTCCTATATTGTGCCTCATTCGTTCATTTGTGTGATGGCTTCTACACGCAAGCTTGGTACTAAGAATTCTAATGGCACCACTGCTTCTTGGCCATAAGCCAATTTAAATGGTGTGTGCCCTATCAACTTTTTGCATTTAGTCCTGTATGCCCATAATACTGCTAGTACTTTGAGTCCCAGTCATCTCTGTTGATGTTACATATCTTTTTCAGCGTATTCTCCAGAATTTTGTTGAAGGCTTCCAATGTGCCATTTTCCTATGGATGATACAATGTTCTCTTTTGATGATAGACTTCAAAATCTTCAGTCATCGCGCGTATGGTGATGTTTATGAAGTCCATTCCTTGGTCGCTCATAAAAACTCTTGGGCACCCAAATTTGGTGATTACGTGTTCAAAAAAAAGTGTGGTGTTATTTATGCACTGCAATCTTTTACTGGTGCGGCTTCCACCCATCTTGTTAAATATTTCATCGTGGTGATAATGTATCGAGCCCCTATTCTTTTTGTGGGTGGGTTGATTGGTCCCGCAAAGTCTATTGCCCACTTTTCAAATTCTTGTAATGTTACTTGCGGTCGTAATGGAATATCACCCCTTCTCTTATGTTTGCCTACCCTTTGACAGACATTGCATCCTTGACAGTACTCCGAGTCTCTGTGAATTGTTGGCCACCATAGTCCTGTGCACAATACCTTCTACGCAGTAGATTTACCTACATAATTCTCTCCTTCTATTCTCTCATGTGATTCTTCTAAGACTCTTGATATTTTATTTTCTAACACGTATCGTCACAAGATGCTATCCGCGCCCATATTATATAAATGTCCTGCAATCAATTGATAGTCGACCGTGCGGACTACCAGGTTTTTCTTCTGCACAGTGCTATATTCTTGCAGCGTAGTACATGTACTCAAGTACTGAATGATGTCTATGAATTATTCATCAACAATCTATATTGAGAATAGTTGTGCATCCGAAAATTTGTCTTCTAAATTCGTAGGTTCTTCTCCATTCGTGACCCTTGATAGGTGGTCAGGTCGTGTGTGCAATTTTCCCAGTTTAACTATTACTTCCAAGTCAAATTATTTAAATAGAAATAACCATCGACATATTCTCCCCCCCAACACTGGCTTGTTGACTAGATATTTCAAGGCTGAGTGATCTATGAACATATTAAAGTGTTTTCCCAATAAGTAATGCCTGAACTTCTGCAGTGCATAGACCATGGCTAGGCCTTCTCTTTCTGTAGTGTTGTAGTTCTATTATGAGTCTGATAGTTTTATTCTTTCAAATGCTATTGGGTGATCCAAGTATGTCACTCTTGGCTATGCCAAGATATCTCCAAGTGCTATCGCAGATGCATACACATGCACATGGAATATCTTCTCCCGGTCTGGAAATACTAATATCGGCACGGTAAACATCTTTCCTTCAAGGTATCCAGACCGTGTTGACACTCGTCATTCCACTAAAACTTTGTATCCTTCCTTAGCATATTTTCCATCGATGTTGTGATCTGTGCATATCCTTTGATGAATTTCATGTAGTATCCTATGTGTCCTAATGTTGCTCTTAGATGAAAGACTGTTTTTGGTGATGGCAAGTTAATAATGACTGCGATCTTTGTTGGATCTACTAATAAACCTTGTTTGCATACTATATGACCTAATAGTATCCCAAAAAGTGTTCCAAATATGCATTTATTTATATTAAGTGATATCTAGCATTGTCTTCATCTTTCTAACAACAGTCGTAAAACTTCCACGTGGTCTTTCAACAGACTATAGACTATCCAATCATCCAGGTATACTTCAAGAAATTGATGGATGAATTATTTAAATGTTGTGATCACCACTCTAGAGAATATTGTTGGTGCATCCTTCAGTCTAAATCGCATGAATGTGTATTGATAAGACCCCCATTATGTCACAAGCATGGTCTTGTATCTATCTTTCTATGTTATTTGAATCTGATGATAGCCTGAAAAATCCATCAGTGAATGAGTAAGATTTATGTCCTCCCACATTCTCTAACACTTCATCCATGAATGGTGTAGGGAATGGGTCATGTAGGCATGCATCCTTCAACTTCCTCAAGTCGACACATATCCTAATCCCTCCTTGTTTCTTGTCCTATACTAGAATTGGTCTTATCCATTCTGACTCCTCAACTGGTTCTATGATGCCAGCTTCGAGCATCCTGTCAATCTCAGCTTTGACTTTTTGATTGTATATTGGGTTCAATTTGTAGGGTCGTTGTCTAATAGGAATCACGTCAGGTATGAGTGGTATCTTCATTTCTCCTAGATCTTCGGCTATACCCTTCATGTCTATGAATGTTGTGGGAAAGAGGTCATTGTATTCGTGCAATAACTATGTGATGTTTTCTACTGTTTTATCATCCTAGTCATCTCCAACGCTGCCCATTTTGGGCTTCTCAGTTGTCCTAATTTTAACTTTCTTTACCTTGATCGATGCGGAAATGACTTCATATTCTATGGGTGGGCCTTCCACATCTCTCTCACCTTCTACTTCTTCAATCTGAATATTGCACAGATCATCTTCATTCAATGCTTCCTCTTGTACATGGTAACATGCCAATAGGTCCTTGACTATTTGTTTGTTCCATTGTTGTTCTTTTTTGATCAATTGTACTTATGGTTCTTTGATTAATATTACTCCCTTGATCCATTTAAGTGTTGCATCTATGTTCAGGTTCCCATGTTCAAATGAGAAAGTGATTGAAAAACTATGTTGCAATGTCATCCAGGTCGCAGTTCCCTTGTGCAATTCCTAGTCTATATACCAATTCGTTGGTATGCCCTTTAGAGTGTGTATGAAGTAATGAGTCCATTCCTCTGGGGGTATCATTTTCAACAATGTTCTGCACTTCTCCAAGTGTTCTGTTGGTGTCACTTGTCCTTCATACTTATGTTGTTTGTTTTTTTTATGTTCTGCGTCAAACCTTATGCGTAGTAGCCGCTTACATTGGTACCAATCTGTGATTGTCTTCTTGTGTGCACCCCACCATCTTGAGGGTGTGGCATTAAGTGATAAGTCAAGTGCTAATAGTATCTAGTTCTCTAACACTATGTCTTTGTATTGTGTCAAGAATGTTTCCAAATTGTTTAGTCCGTGGAAACTGGGTGGTTCCCTGATTTATGTGCCTACCCATGTTATTGCATGGTCTATTCTTGCACATCTTCGTGTGGATACTTCGGGTAGCCTTTGCTACCAGTTCTCTAAACAGATGTCTGATTATGTTGCACATGAATTAATTCTCCGCCAACTAAGTACCCCATCTGCAGTTGGGTTTACGTAATCCTCATCATGCTCAGTTTTTCTGTACAATTGGCCAATTTCCTCTAAGTCTAGGAAAGTAAGTTCTACAAACCTCTCCCTTTTTTATGGGTCTAATGGTGCGATGACCCTATATTCTCTGGACTCAAATGTCATTTTCTTGGTTTTCAAGTTGATTATGGCCTAGTTGTCAAACTCCCAATCCAGACCAAGCAACGTTGGATACAGTGTTGTGTCATCCACTATTTCAATGACTTCAAAGTATGATTTAGTGTGTACTCCATCAAGATATACAGTCACTCCTTTCAGTCTACCAATTGGTAGGACTTTATGTTGGTTTGCTAGTTTCAATTGAACAAGTGAGTATCCTAATGTTGGCTCTCCCATGCATTGCCATGTCTTCTTTGGTAATACATTCACTTTTGACCCTAGATCCAGTATTATTTCTCCCATATTGAAATCCCCAAGGTTAGAATTCATTCTAAATTCCCTACTTATTCTTCTTGTTGTGTGTATGTGATTAACTATTTTTTGTTCTAGATTTTCTTCCGTCTCACTGCTACAATTTTCTAGTATGTTTTGCAATATTTTCACAGATGAGGGATGACTTAATACCTTTACACATGATTGTAAAAATCCTTTGATTGTACTTACTTGTCCCATGGGTTGCAACCTATTGGTATGATCCAATGATGGAGGCATCTCGTATTCTGGTGCTCCATTGTCTTGTTGCATAGTTGAAGTCGACGGCATGTCCTCCTTCTAAAATTCTTGTCTGGCTTGCTTGAATATCTCCTTTTGTGCGTCGAACTGATTTTTTGGTTCAATGTTCTTCTTCACCCATTGATTTTGTTATGGTTCCTGTCAAACTGCGTTTATGCCTGTTTTAGCTCCTCCATGAGTGACTATGTTGATGTTTCATCTTTCATCCCTTGCTTTGGCTGAGATCCACTGAACATTCTGGTTGTTTTGATTCCTATTTTCCTGAATTTTTACTAGTGAGGTCAGACATTCCTCTGTATCATGGTCCGATGCATGACAATATATACAAGTTGCTAGTGGTAATGGACATTCCCATGCATAATGCCCTAGCTATTGACAATTGTGACATGTGACTGGTCCTCTACCTTGTCTGAAACCTCCTTTGGCTCATCCTACTCCTCTATAGCCTGCTCGATTGCCTCTCAGCATGTTATACTGTGGCACCTGATTATACTGCACGGTATTGTAATAAGGCTATGATGGGTTGTACTAGGACTGTGTCTTATTGTACAGTTTTTGCGCAATATTATATTGTTGTTGTGCAGTGTTGTATGGAGCTGGGACTGGATTGAACTGTGGCGTTGCTTGCCCAGTGATCATCTCGACCTGTACTCTATATGCATCTGATGTCCTTTCTCGCATCATCTCCATAGTTCTGCAATCTTTATCGTTGTGGCCCACTGACTTACAAAAGGTGCAATATGAACTCTTTGGGACTGTTTGGTATTTTTGCATCATCGTGTAGTGATAAGGGTCGTGACCGAGTTTTTTGCATATTTCACACCATAGTCCTCCCGGTGTTAATGGATTTGGCATACCTATTGTCATATACTACGTGAACATTGGGCATTTGTTCTTGTGGTGTCCTTCTATCCTTCATGTGGTGCACCAAATAGCTTCTCGTTTGTCCTTGTTCTTATTCTGGTTCAGCTGAAATGTTAGATTCTTCAAATACTCCTTCAATTCCTCAATCATTGGGTATGTCTATTGGTACTCGTTCTCTTCCAGTTGCAAGGCTTCCTGTAGAGCCTCTGCTTGCTTCTGAAATTTCTATTGTCGTAAAGGGTATTTTAAGTGTGAGGGTAGTGATTTGACAAACAAGTGCTAATGCTACATATTGGTCATGAGGTATTTTAACTTTCCCTTCAGTCACTTGAATCTCTAATAGATCTCCCATACAAACTCTCCCAGTTTCTGTCTAATTTCGATCATCTCATTCATGTACTGATCCTCTGAGATCGGCTTCTAGAACTCATTTATTAATAACTTATTAATGTTGTCCAGTGTCCTTGTCATCCCTGGGGCACTGTTTGTGTCTAGACTCATGTACCAATCTAGCACGTGGTCTCTTAGCATAATAGCTAGCTGCTTGAGTTTGGTATCTTCATCAGTGATCTATTTTTCTTCCCAGATATTTATACAAATGAACAAGTTCTTTCTAGGGTCTTCCACTGTTTCTCCCCAAAATTATGGTAACCTGATGGTGGGATCATGTCCTGCCATTTTGAATAATGAACTACTACCTCCTTCGCATGGTGTAGATACTCGACTACTACTGCCTGGACTGGCTCCTCTAGTTGTTGTTCCTTGTGTAGATGTACTTCCTATTATCAGACTTCCTCCAAACTTCGGTTGTCTAAACGATGGTGTTCTCTTTGGTGTATTAGTCACACATGGGTTTATGGGTTCCACACTGACATTAATATGGATAGAATGGATGCCTTCTCCTCTCGCTCTTGGACCTCTTGTCTTCCTTTCATATGTTGCACACAGGATTTCCTCAATCTGCTCCAGAGCTCAGAGATCCTCTACCTCTTCCTCATCACTCACCAAGCCTTCCCTCGCGACTACGTCTCTCTTCTTGGTATTCACCTTGTATTGGTAGGGTACTCTGCTTTGCGTCCTTCTAGTTGACACCAAGATCCACTTGATCTGGTCATCGTTCATCATGATCAGTTCAAAAGGTTCCTCCTATTTATTTCCCTTATCCTTACCTCCTGTTTTCCCTAGGTTATGGAAGCAAGCGAATATCAAGGAAGAAAAAGGAAAATGTGAACTTCGTGGAAGACACGGTGACTGTTACTGGGTCAAAGTGAGAGAAAGAGCAGAAAATATGGAGTGAAGCAAGCCACTGGATGAGGAGATCAAGGATGACAGATCAACAAGAAAGAAGGATCGTGGAAAACTTAACAAGTGGAAAAATCCAACGTTAGATGCTTTGGAACACTGCGCGAGAAGGAAGGAAAGATAGGTTGGCGAAGCCCTGAAAACCTAGGTTAAGTTGACCTAGGGTTTAGACACCTAGGGTTTTGGACACCTAGGTTTTGGCCTAAGGATGTCAATGAGCTATTGCAATGTATAAATAAAGGCCCTGAGCACCTAGTTTGGGTTGGTACGGTATTTTTGGGTATAGTTGCATTGATTTTAAGAGTGTTTATTATTGTGTGAGAGAGAAGAACTAAGTGTGAGAGCCTTATGGTATTGTAATATCTTTAGTTGGGTGCAAAGATTGACCCTTCAGCTGGGTGCACAGGAAGGGGAGAGAAAGAGAGGAGAAGAAAGAGGATCTGCTAGCTAAGAGCGCAGACAAGAACTGTATGCTTCATCCTAATATATTATAAAGCACAATTATGTGGACGTAGCCCTGGAGAGAGGGTGAACCACATATATTTGGTGTTGTGTGTGATTCATATTCTATCTCTGTCATTGATATACTGTGATGCATTACTATTTTAGATGAGATAAGTAGATGTGCAGAGTAGATCCAAGTTGATAAGTGATGTATGAATTCTATGATGTTCTTGTATTAGATCCACTTGACATTCCCCTTAGTTGTAGACACTTCTATCCTGCAACCCCCCTTAGTTTCTTCAGGTGAGACTGCATCTGCTTCACAGGTGTAAATGAAAGGGACAGTAGTTAGGGCTTGTTGGTTTGTTCTTGGAGCTGAACCCTGGGTTTTCCCTTGTGCCAACAAATGGTTTCGTTTCTGGGACTTGAACCCGGGTCTCTTGGGTGAGATCCAATTATCCTAACCAACTAGATGGAGCAAAGCAATCCATTGGATGAGGAGATCGAGGATGATAGATCAGCAATAAAGAAAGATTTCGGACAACTCAGCAAGTGGAAAAATCCACTTTTAGATGCTTGGGAGCACCACACGAGAAGGAAGGAAAGACATGATGATGAAGCCCTAAAAACATGGGTCAAGTTGATCTAGGGTTTAGACAATTAGGGTTTTGGTATCTAGGGTTTTGGACACCTAGGTTTTGGCCTAAGAATGTCAGTGAGCTATTGTAATGTATAAATAAAGGTCATGAGGACCTAGTTTGGGTTGGTACGGTATTGTTGGGTATAGTTGTATTGATGTTAAGAGTGATTATTGTTGTGTGAGAGAGAAGTGCTAAGTGTGAGAGCCTTCTGGTATTTTAATATCTTCAGTTGGGTGCAAAGATTGACCCTGCAATTGGTTGTGCAAGAAGGGGAGAGAAAGAGAGGAGAATAAAGAGGATCTGCTAGCTAAGAGTGTAGACAAGAACTTTATGCTTCATCCTAATATATTATAAAGCACGATTATGTGGACATAGCCCTG
This sequence comes from Picea glauca, assembly GCA_000966675.3. Lineage (NCBI taxonomy): Eukaryota > Viridiplantae > Streptophyta > Pinopsida > Pinales > Pinaceae > Picea > Picea glauca. The sequence continues at coordinate 691,080 of JZKD02S1637318.1, forward strand.
GAGAGAGGGTGAACCACGTATGTTTGGTGTTGTGTGTGATTAGTATTCTATCTTTGTCATTGATAAACGGTGATGCATTATTGTTTTAGATCTGATAAGTAGATATGCAGAGTAGATCCAAGATGATAAGTGATATATGAATGTTGTGTTGTTCTTCTATTAGATCCACTTGGCATTCCCCTTGGTTGTAGACACTTCTATCCCGCAACCCCCCATAGCTTCTTCAGTTGAGACTGCATCTGCTTCACAGGTGTAGCTGAAAGGGCCAATAGTTAGGGATTGTTGGTGCATTATTGGAGATGAACCCTGGGTCTACCCTTGTGCCAACAAATGGTTCTGTTGTTGGGAATAGAATATTCTTGAGGGAATGTCAAGGTGGTTCCCATCAAAGACAAAGATTCAAGAGTGGATAGAGGATCAAGAAAAGGACTTCGCTGAAGCCCAGAACAAGAACCCTAATCTTAGTACAAAGGATTGGTTGGAGAAATATATCTTCACTAACATACATGAAATTTTCTTTAGGGGAATCCATCAGGAGCCATATGAGTGGCTAGCTAGATTAGCAAATACCCAGTTTGAGATTCGATCTAGAACTCCTGTGGTTTGGACGTCGGAGTTGATTAAGAAGGTCCAAAGAGTTGATAACACCATATCACGAGCAGTAGATCACCGGTTTGATATCACCATTGGAGGGTACATCACAGAGTTTGTTGTTGATAGAGTAGTCATATAGGCAAGCTAAGAAATATTTCTTTAAGGGACCTAGAGGAAAATTTTTACAACTCCTGAAGTTGAGACTCAAGATGATATTGCATGAGAAGAACATCTTGAAGATACAGTAGATTGGTTGGATCTAGAAAGGCTAATTTTCAATAATTCAGATAGCAACAGTGACACAGAAGTTCACCTTGCAAACCCATTCAAGCAGAACTATGGGGACGAAGGTTGCTATAGTGGAGAAGAGGAAGATATGACAGATGGGGAGAATTCAGAACCTACTGGGACAGAGGAAGGGAAAGCTAAAGAGCTTTGTCGGGGAGAACCTCAAACCTCAAAAAATACACAGACCATCAAAGTAAGTACTATTACTCCTCCTATTGATTCAGTAGTATTAATCCACCAGAGTACCCAGAGCACTGTCAATAGTATTCCACCACATATTTAGTCAGGGACCCTAGGAAGATCTATGGAAGATGAGATGAGGCTTCCTATATTTAAGGAAGATGGATCTAAATATATTGATCAACACTGGTTCCTATGTGAAGTCGTATGGAATATTAAAAATGTCACTGACGAGGTTGTCAAAAGAACCCAGTTTAGTACCACTCTAAGGGATCACGCACTAAGATGGTACATGAAACTTGTTCAAGGACTTACACAGCCTAAGCCACTGAATCAGATAAAGAATGCATTGATTTTAGAGTTCAAGAAACCCAAGTCAGATTCACAATGTATTACAGATCTGAAAGAGATCAAGCAGAAGGTAGTCGAACCTATTTGGGAATTCAATAAGAGATTCAAAACCTTAACATGATGATTGAATTTTCAGATCCCATATGAACAGAACAAAGAATGGTTCATTATTTCCCTCTTACCACACATCATAGTTCCCTTGATCCAACAAAATATTGCTTCGCAGTCTAAGGCACTGGAGATCGCCATGAAGTTGGAATCAACCCCTATGGGAGAATCCATCTCAAGTATGAGTCAGATCTTGAGTCAGTTAACTAGTTTGTCTTTGTAGGTCGAAGATATGAAGAAAAACAAGGGAAAAGATAAAAGAGAAGACATTTGGTGTCTCAGATGCAGATCAGAAGGACATGGCAAGGAACACTATCCCCTATTCAATGAATACTTGGCTTCTAGAGCTCCGAGCCCTTTGAAGCAAGTCACCTTACCTTGGTGCGAGGTATGCAGAAACAGGCATCGCCCTAGTGAGAACTACTACATGCAAAAGTATGTTCAGACACCTACAAATTTGTACTGTACATTCTATAAGTCCATAGGACATGATCATAGGGATTGTAGGGCTTACGATCTCATGCATGAAAGGTCAAGAGACATATATAAGATGCAAGGTGAAGTACAACAAGAAGGAAACGCTATGCAGTATAACCCTCCTAGGAGAGGAAATTTTAATCCTCACAGTGGATTCAAAAGACAAGGATGAGGAGGAGGAATGGGTCAAGGCCGAGGATAGATAATTTGTTATAATTGTGCACAACTAGGACACCTCACAAGGGATTTCCAGAACCCTTGTACTACTTGCAGTTACTGTAGCTCATTTGAACATGTTATAGAACATTGTCATGTGCTCCTAGCTAAGCTTCAAGAGAGATGAGGACCTCAGCAGAACCTATAAGTACAACTGATATACGCTAAAACTTGCAGAGAAGAACCTAGAGTGGCTGTTATAACTAGAGGAGGCACTGTTACAGGAGAAGATAGACTGACCCAAGGGAATACTATAGAAGACTTAGGAATCAGGAAAGCTACAGACAAGAAACAAATGTTTGATGAAAACAAAGAAAGACAAATGTTTGAGGAGGCAAGAAAAGAATTCAGAGGAGACTAAGGTTCCTCATCAAAGACCAAACTAGAAGTAAGAGAGTATGGAATGCCTCTGGCATTTGATCAGTCTGCTTCGCCAAAAGAATAAAAAGAGGTAAGAAAGCTCATGGAATTCCTATATACTTGTATTAAGTTGATTCAGGATGAGAGCATTGTACAAGAGTTACAAAATTTAATCATACAATATGAACTAGGAAAGATAGACCCCTTACTGAATAGGGAATTACACCAAATTGGTAAGAAGAGAAGGAAAAATAAGGAATAACATTTGAATGCTCAAATAGGAGAGTATGAGATAGATTATGTAGTCCTTGTATTAGGGTCAGAGGTCAATGTCATGACGAAGCAAACCTAGGCACTGATGGGAAAACCAAAGTTGATATATTCTCCTATAAGGCTTAGGATGGCCAACCAACAAGCTGTAAGTCCATTTGGTAGACTGGAACATGTCCCAGTGGACATTTATGGAGTAAGAACATTTGCAGATTTTGAGGTAATTGAGATAGTTGATGACAACTGCCCTTATCCTGCATTGTTAGGAATTGATTGGGCCTTCAATAATTCCACTGTGGTTGATTTAAATAAAAGACATATGAATTTTGATCCATATGAAGGTTAGAGATACACAGATCCCATCAGAGAAGAAGACCATGCATACAAACTGGAAAACATATACAAATTAATAGCCAGACAAAAGGATTACATTATTCCCACAGCCAATGGAAACTTAAGCTGGCGAAGTGACATCATATGCTCATCAGACTTAGAAGAAGCACTGGAGAATTGGCAGAATAAAATGTATGAATTTTCTATAAGAAGATGTGCTAGACTAACTAGAGAAGTTTGTTGGATTGACACAACAGTAAGTAACTTACCCACCTTTGATGGTCTAAATCCTTTATAAACCTTCTTGTCGGACTTTGAAGAGAGTGTACCAATGAAACAAATACAGTTGGTGATGGATGAGGCCCTGAAAGAAACCCTAGCAAGATGGTAGGGGACACACAAAAAAAAATTGCGGAATGGATACAATGTCGTACCTTGATGACAGTGTGGTTCTTAGCACAAGTAGAAGGTTGTGAAGTTTGATACACAGGTCGAAGATTCCCAAAGGACCATGTGCGAAGCTGTGAGGAAGCATGGAGAAACATTCCTCAAGAACAGTGGGTACACAAATTCATCAACACACTGGACACAACACCTATCAATTGGTACCTTCAAGTAGAGTTGTGCCTCATCACTAAAAATTGGAAAGGTATGGCTCAAAATTTTGTAACTACCTTCTTATTTGAAAGTCAATATCCCTCAGTAGATCAAGAATTACAGATTGTGAGAAAGAAAGTATTTGAGGAGGCATCTAGCCTTCTTTTGGAACAAGAAGAGGACGAATGAACTACGCCTCTCTAGAAACTACAAGGTTGTTACAACATCACTACTGATGAAGATGATGATCCGAGGAAGGTGAACAACGTAGAAATAGAAGGCCAAAGAGATGTAGAAGGACCAGGAGTTGAGTTACCATTTATTGGATAGCCGATCATGTTTAAGAAGGTCAATATTGGAATAGAATAGACCTCGAATCTTTCTAATATAGGAGATTATTGGGATGCTTCTACCATTGACAAAATTACAGAGTTACTGCATGAATATCGGGAATTGTTTCCAACCAAGTTCATTGATATGAAGGGAATTAAAGGGCTTATGGGAGAGATGAGGATCCCTTTGAAGCTAGATGGAAGACCTGTCAAACAGATACCTTACAGACTGAACCCTAAATATAAGGAAAAAGTGAAGATTGAGCTTGAAAAAATGCTGGAAGTAGGGATTATAGAACCTATCAAAGAGTCAGAGTGGATTAACCCTATGGTGGTACAAGACAAGAAGACATGAGAAATCAGGATATGCGTAGATCTCAGGAAGCTGAATGATGCTTGTTTGCATGACCCCTTCCCTACACCATTCACTGACGAAGTGTTAGATAATGTGGGAGGCCAGGAAGTATATTCTTTTACAGATGGATTTTCAGGATACCATCAAATCCAGATTGCCAAGGAAGATCACCACAAGACCACATTAGAAACATAATGGGGATCCTACCAATATATAATGATGCCATTTGGATTAAAGAATTCCCCAACCATATTTTCCAGGGTGGTGGTCGAAGCATTCAAGGAATTTCTGCATAAACTTCTAGAATCATATTTTGATGATTGGACTATTTTTAGTTTATTGAATAATCATATTGAATGTCTAAGGATAATGTTGGATAAATGCAAGCAATGTCAAATTTCCTTGAACCTAAAGAAATGTATTTTCTTTTCACCATTTGGAGTGTCTTTAGGTCATATTGTATGCAAGCATGGATTGTTGGTTGATCGGTCCAAAATTTTCATTATAGTTGATCTACCCCCTCCTACTTCAGTCAAACAACAGAGCACTGCGTTGGGACACACAGGATACTACAGAAAATTCATTAAAGGATATGCTCAGAGTATAGCACCCATGGAGAAGTTGTTGAATAAATATTTTCAGTTTAGCTGGATAGAAGAATGCCAGTAGAGCTTCGACACACTGAAACAGAAAATGGTTACTATGCCTATTCTGGTTTTCCCAGACTGGACCAAGGAATTTCATGTGCATGTTGATGCATCTTCAATTGCTTTAGGAGCTATGTTAGCACAACCTGGAGGAGGAGATATTTACCACCCGTTACCCTTTGATAGTAGGAAGCTATCAACTGTTGAGATTAATTACACCACCACTGAGCGAGAAGGGTTAGCCATGGTATATGCATTGCAAAAATTTCACCACTACCTATTGAGAGGAAACTTTAAAATGTTTACTAATCACTCCACGCTGAAATACCTAGTCAACAAGCCAGTGTTGGAGGGAAGGATATGCAGATGGCTTCTTCTATTTCAGGAATATGATTTTGAGATCATAGTAAAGCTAGGGAGAATGAACAAAGGTCATGACCACTTGTCAAGGTTGGAACATGGTGAAGAGGTGATCATTTTGGAGGATGCACTACCAGATGCTCAACTACTGGCCATTAGAAAGATCGATGAGCACTTCATATAGAAAGTTTAGTTCATGACAACAGGAATGGAACCTACTAAATATACAATTCCTCAAAAGAAATAACTAGTAGTGCGCGATGTAGAATTATCACTTATACCTGGACATCTATATAAGATGGGACCTAATGAGATATTAAGAAGGTGTGTTATGGAGGAAAAATGACCATTGATCCTCGCAGAAGCTCATGAAGGCATCACGAGAGGAAATTACACAAGGAAAGAAACTGCACAGAAGGTTCTTAGAGTTGGCCTTTGGTGGCCTACCTTACACAGAGATGCTAAAGACTATTCCAGAGCCTGCGACATATGCCAAAGAGTTGGGAAACCATCCAGAAGAGATGAAATTCCATTATCCCCATAGTTGACCCTACAATCATTTTTGAAATGGGCCATTGACTTCGTTGGACCTATAAACCGACCAGGAAAACATACAGGAGCAAGGTACATAATTACAACAATAGAATACTTGACCAAATGGGTTGAAGGAAGAGAAGTTAAGGATTGTAGTGCAACCACAGCTGCCTGCTTTATATTTGACAGCATTATAACCAAGTTTGGATGCCCCGAGATCCTTATGAGTGATCAAGGCACACATTTAATAAATAAGACTATCTAATCCTTGACCAAAAAATTTGCAGTCCACCATCAGAAGAGCACACCTTATCATCCACAAGAAAATGGGACAGTTGAAGAATTCAACAAGATCTTGGAGACAATGCTCATGAAGATTTGTAGTGTGAAGAGGGATGATTGGGATCTAAGAGTACCAGTAGTGTTAGCGTCAAAGGTCACTCCTGGATTGCGGTAGGAGTAGATCCTGATGCCCATCAGTTTTATGTCACGTTTGGTATATAAAAGGGTGATCAAATGGTTGCAGACCTAGAAGAATATCATTTTAACTCAAACTCCTGGGCTAGGATATGCACAAGCAGGTGAGGTCTTGATCTAACTTCAGTCAGTAAGTTGTAATAAGGGTGAGTAGGAGGAAGACTTCAAAGAGAAACTGCAAAGGTCTATTGTAGGCATCAAACTTCCAATAGCCCATAGAAGAAATAAAAAACATTGAAATGTGTCAGGATGACACAGTTACAGTAACAAAGTGATCATACCTGCATCACAGTGGCTACTGTAACAGCTTGCTTGAATCTATCAATGAGATACTCAGGGTAAGAGGAAGAAAAAGACACGGGATATTGATTTAAAAATGGTGAAAACATTGTCATGATCAAACATACATCACACAACATAATCGCCCCTGACTGGACCTGCCAATTCCGAGTATCTTAAAAAAAATATTACAGAGAGATGGAGAGAAGCTGACTTTCATTAAATAGGAGGTCTCAGATGCAGCTCATAACCAGAGCACTAGAAATTTCATTAAAGATTTACAATTTGGGAGCATAGCTCAACCATCAATAGATACAAAAATGGGAAAAATACCTACATATACTTGGAATTGACTCAGATGCTGAAGGCATGATCACGTCATGAGTTCAAGGCTTGACGTCAAGGAGATTCTCTATCAGGCTGCGCATGCAGATATTGGGAAAACTATCCATGCAGTCTTCTGTCAGATGTGATCCTTGATAAGATAGACTGGAAGTTTGCCTCTGCACTTTGTCCTTTCTCAACCTTCTATTTATGGAAGGAGACGAAGTTCAACTACCGTCAACTACCTTAATAACTTCTCTCTCGAGATCAGGTAAGGCCCGATCAAATCTTCCCCTTCAAGACGTGGCAATCTCCCTTTGGATGTCTTCTACTTCGCTGGACTATTGCGGGGGGGACCCAGATGGCAGGCGTGGACGAGGATATGATGAGGAGGGAAAAGGAGCCAACACTATGAAGGTGAGACGGGGGGGGAACTTATGTGGAAGTGATATGGAGGCAGGGGATAGTGGATGGCAGAAGGTGATGAGATGGAGGTGACTGGGAGAGAGAGACACATGGTAGGAGGTGAGAGGATGATGAGCTAAGGAGGGGCCATGTGGACAGACGTGGCAGAATGTATGGGCTTTGAGGTGAGAGAGATAACGGGTGGAGAAGAGGGAGGTCGTGTCACTAGCCGATGAGGTGATGTGCCCCGAGGAGGTGACGAAGAGGTAGTAATGCGACAGGTCAGAGAGAAGGGACATGACACCTAGGAGAACAAAGGATGTGTTTCTTACGACGGAGCAATGTGGAAGGGAGAAGGACAGGTGTTATAAGGAAAGAGGGAGTGAAGGGGAAAGGGATATACCATGAGGGTGAGTGGAGGATAGATGGCAGGGGAAGAGGGAGGCGGTAAGTGGTTTGGAAGAAGTGGGGGTCAACGCAAGGAGGAGGTGCCACGATAGCAGGGGGGTCCGTATTGAAAACTGCCTCATTCCAGAACCCCGCCCCCCTCGCTAAAGGAAGAATGATGAGGGGGGTTTGGAATTGGATGTGGGCCACAGATTAGAGTGCTTTAATCCCAACCACTCAAACTTGTGTGCTGAATTCCGGACCCCCCCCCCCTCATTAAAGGAAAAATGATGGAGGGGGTCCGGAATTGGACCTCATCCATAGATCTAGGCATGCAGATCATGACCGCCTAGATCCACGCCCTTTTTAAATCAAATGCACCCGAGTATCGTCCCTGGATGGATGACTGAGATCCATATTTAGACGTGGGGCCCCTTCTGGCCTAGACCCTCTGCCATGCATCCTATGATCAGATGACCCAGATTAAATCATGGAATATGGGCGTTATCTCTTGCACTAAACCTTGTGCATCTCCATTGATCATAATTTCCCGATGATCGTTGATCTGCCATGTCGATGGATCCTTGCCATTGAAAGGCGATCTTTGCATGCTCGCTTGATTTTAAGCCGGGAATGGAATTTTCTGAGTATGTGCTTTCGTGATCATAGCTACGTCCTTGGATAAACTATATTTGATGGGATTTTAAGCCCCGCTTCTTCACATTTAACACCAAGGGCCCGAAACTAGAGAGAAACAACCCCCTTGCAAGAATTGGTGCTAACATTAGGCTCCATGGGGGACAAATTCGTCCCTGCAATGCTCTAACAACTCATTTGCAGTTCCAATGCCTTGTTGTTGGTCTATGGAGAAATTTATTAAGATGAAACGAATAGGAAAACAATATTTACAAAACAGATGAGCCACCTATGACTCAAACAAAACATTTTTTCAGAAAATGCCCATTTACTGGGCCATTGAAAACTTCTTCACCCTCCAAATCTTGCAACATGTAGGTATTGTTCAAAAACACCTTAGATATTTTGAAGGGCCCAATCCAGAGGGCTTCAAACTTGTTGTGTTTGCCTCTATCCTTCCTGGTTGCATCCCACTTAAGAACCAACTCTCCCATCTCGAATTCCTCCTTTTTGACCCTCCTGTCAAAGGCCTACTTGATCTTCTACTGATGATTGTGAGCTCTGTCCATTACCCGTTATGTGATCTGTTGCACTTCCACCAGCTGATGAATTCTTTTGGCCATATGGTCTAGCTCTCCTTCATAATATTGAAATCATTTTTCTACAGGTAGAGCCAGTTGAGTGGGAAATACAACTTTTGTCTCATAAAAAAGTTGAAAAGGGGAGGTGCCCAGAGATTTCTTGGTTGTCACTCAGTCATCCCACAGAGAAAATTTGATTTTTGAGTCTGAGGCCTTCTTATTATCTTCCAACAATATTTTAATGAGCTTAATTAGGATTTTATTGGAAGACTCTGCCAGCCCATTTCCTTGTGGATAATAGGGAGTGGAATGAACCAATGAAATCTCAACTGCTCACAGAACCTCACTAGAGGCCCAGACCTGAAAGATGCAGCATTATTAGTGACAATTCCACTAGGGAATCCAAACCTTGCTATGATATCCTCCAGGAAACTGATGATAACTTTGTGTGAAGCACTCCTGGTGGGGATAGCTTCTATCCACTTGGTAAAATAGTCAGTTGCAGTTAGGATCCATATGTGATGGTCTCTCGAGGAAGGATGAATCTCTCCAATGAAGTCCAACCCCCATTGTTGAAAGGGTGTTGCAGCTACTACACTTTTTAGTGGTAGAGATTTGAGATGATAGTTCCTAAGAACCTTTGGCATTTTATGTAGGCTCTCACCTCTCTACACAAATCAATGAATAAAGTGGTCCAGTAGTACCCAACCCTGAGAATCTTGTGGGTTGTGGTCTTCCAAAAATGGTGTCCCCCACAGAGGCTACTATGGAAATCAAATGTCCCTTTTTGGGCCTCTTGTGGGTTCAGACACCTCAGAATCACCCCTAGAGGGTCTCTCTAGTACAAGACTTGGTCAATAAGGCAATATCTGGCCACCTTGAGATTTAAAGTTCTTGCCCTACTCTTTCCCATTTCATCGGGTTGCTTTAATTCTAGCACAAAATATATGATATCTCTATACCAGGTGCACTCTACTAGTGGAGGACTGTCTTGAGGATTTCCATAAGATAATTCAACCTATTGATTTCTTGAGCAACCATCGATGAATTTAACCCCAAAGTATTTTCAATTTGATTCAGCCAACAACTTGGCTAAGCCTTGGCCTTTAACCAGCTTGGTTGGCTTAATCTCTAGGTCAAACTCAAGGATCTTGGAAATCCACTTGCTTCTTTTCCCATCTATGTCAAGCTGAATGATAATGTCCTTCACGGAAGGTGAAGGAACATATGCAATGATTTTTTAATGAAGAACATAGACTCTGAATGCTTTAAGGGCCTTGACCAAGGCATTGATCAGGGGATCAAATTTTGCTCAATTTTCAAAGTGCTCGGAATGAGATGAAAACAGTTCCATTGCATCCATCTCATCTTCCTGATTCTGGCGGTATATTTACTTTCTCAAATGGAGTTCGTATGGAGGAGATATCGCGATCTGTCCGCCAAGCTAAACAAGCAAAATTTTTGGATGCTGACTGTACCTGTCTGTACAGTCCGTAGAGTCTGTCCGGTGACATGGCAGGACCGTACAGGCCGTACAGTGATCATGTGGTAGTTTTTTATTGCTTGGTTGCTGGCGAATCAAGTGGAGACACGTGTTCAGTTGGTGGCAAGTAATATGAGGACACGTGGCCCAATCCCTGGGTGCCACGTGTCCCCCTCATTATTGTTTATTTGGTTGTATAAAATTGTATTGGGATTTCGTGGGGTTCGACCCCCGGACCTCCCCCCACACTAACGCCTTCGCGAACCTTTGCTAGCCATTACACCACTGTTTGTTCCTTGATATCATTATAGGAAACATTCTATTTATGTTTGATGTGTTGTATATCGGGCGGGGGGTCGAGCCGAGACTAAGCCCCGGCCCATGGTCATTTTGTATTATATATGACCCAACATATAACATAGAGCCCGACCATTTGGCGCGTGCACAATTGCATTGTATTGCATTGTATTGCAATGCATTTCATTGTAATGTATTTTATATATATATCATGTGTATGCATGGGGTTTGAAACCACGACCCGTGGTTCTATGTAACCGTGTGTTAAATGTTGGCGCGGGACCCAAAACAAAAGTTGCACGGTTTTCAAATGGTTTAACCACCATTTTGCCTAGCGCGAGGTCACATGGCCATATGCCCAGGTGCCAAGGCGGTTAGGGGCTGGAGGCACCTTAATCGTCCTACGGTTTGCACCATTGGTGCAGTTGCAACCGGTGCTGGGTTTTTACGCTTAAAAGAGCATGTGAGCCAGGTTTGTTCAAGGAGGGTGCAAATTGTAGAACCAGAGACAACAAGCTTGAAGAGGAAGACTTCTAGGAGGCCTAACTTCTTCATTTTTCGACCGATTGAGGTGTTGAAAGAGCCCAGATAGGAGTTTTGGGACACTGGGAAGCCATTGGAGCAGTCGGTTTGTCAGTTTGAGCATTGTAAGACATGTTTTTGAGCACTTTTTGAGCAATTAATAATAATGATCCATTGGAAGCTGGACNAATGGTCTCATCCTCTGGTAGCTATTGTTTAGGAATGATGTAAATGACCATGCAAGACATCATAGAAAGTTTTGCGGAATTTCGTCGAGTCTAGATAGTTTTTTTTTAATTAATTTTCCTAAGGTTGGGATTTTAATTATTTAATTAATTAATTGTTTTTGAGCAATTATTGTAAAAACTAGGTCCTTGGGCTTTTGATAGGGGTATTTGTGCTCAAAAGAAATGGAAAGACACTCCCTACACCCTTGGACCAAGTTTCAGCTCAGTCGGACAAGTTTTGCTAGTCATTTGTCCACCCGGAGTTAGAGTCAGTCAAAACAACAATTTTTATTGCTAAGTCAAAAATGTAAATTTTGTACTTATGAGTTAATGGGGTTATGTAATGATGGAAAAGAGCAAGAGGGGACATTCCACCCAAGCCACCTTACAACCTTTGTACACCCCCTCACTTGACCATTCCCTCTTTTCCTCATGCCCCCTAGGGGGATTTATGCCCCCCTTCACACATAAACCATTGAAACATCATTTAAGGGTGTTGTGGGCCCCTCCCTCATGAGGTGCGCCCTTCCTAGCCTCCCACATCATCATCCCATGGTCCCCACATGCCAACTCACTCATTCCACCTCATCTATCCTCACCAAAACATAGATGGTGCGCCCCTCTTCTAGAGACTCCCTCATTTGCTTGGATTTGCAACACTTGGCATCCATCCAAGTGCCTTCACTTTGCCTCTTGAGCTATAAGTAGAGCCCTCTTCCTCTCATTTCTTCACCATTCTTTGAGCTAAGGTTATGCTACTGAAATTTCGCCCCATCTCTCTTGCTTTTGCTCTTTGCCTCTTGCTTCCATCTCATTTGCTCTTGAGAGTCTTGGAGCAACTTGTTGCTGCAACACTCTCCCATTTGATTAATAAAGCTTTGGAGGATTTTGGAAACACCAA
>JZKD02S1637319.1:0-14318 GCA_000966675.3 Picea glauca
TTTGTCAACTTCTAATGTTTGAAAAATGTGAGAACCAGATAATGGGGGGTTATTTGGATGCCTACCCCAGAGATCCTACCTAGACTAAAAAATTTCTTTTGGCACCTCCCGTGGAGGAAAACTTAGTGAGTTTTTTAGAAAAAAATTTAGGTGTGGTGGGTTGAGAGATTAGGGGTGTGAACCAATCTCGTTTGAATTAAGTGTGTGTGGATAATTTCTCAAGAAATAGTGGGATGTGTCAGAATTCATGTTGGCACAGGGGCATACCTAGGGTTCAATTCTTTAAGAACCAACCAACAAAACCCTAACTACCGGCCCTTTCAGCAACACTTGCGAAGCAGATGAAGTCTCACCCGAGGTAGAGGTAGGGGGGTTGCAGGAATCAAGTGTCTACAACCAAGCTAGGACACAGATTTTTTATCACAATACTTAACATAACACTTAGAAAACAATATGCATTAGTTTCTTGAATCTCATTCACATCACAGATAATACCCTTATTACAGATCAACGCAGTAATAGTGATGATCAAGAACTTCCAATCACTTAGCACATAGCATTAACTCAGGTCTAGAATTCATTCATATTTAAGAACTAAGAAACAACATCAGATCCATTCATAAGAAAAACACTAAGAAAATAGACACATAAACAACATCGCACAAAGCACATCAAGACACAGGCTATACGTGGTTCACCCTAGTGTGGAGCTACGTCCACCAACTTATTCTTCTTATTTATTAGTCTTCAATCTTCTTACATTCATCTACTTCTATGCACAAAGTGACAGAGCCAAATCCATCGAGGACAGGAGATCTATGTGCACCACACCAGATCCTCCTTCCCAAAATCAGGTCATAGAACAGAGCCAACTCTTTATTAGCACAAAGCCTTACACAGTTTGTTTCACTGATCAACTTACAATATCTTGCACTAAGCCAACCTTAATTTACTATGCACATAGCTAAACAAATTGTTCTTCTTACATCTCTTAGATACTTATTTATACATTTACAAAGAGGCCTAATCATGGGTAAACCCATGGGATGACATCCATTAACCCATTACATAAACCCTAAAACCCTTTGTTGGGTCTACAAACCGGCAAAATATGTCAAATTTCGCGATCTCAGCTCTTCTTGGGTGCTTCATCTTCGGCCAGCCTGTCGAAGTCCCAAAAGTGGTCAAACATGACCAATGTTTCCTCAAAACTTGGTCAGGTGCCAACAAGCCCCCAAAACTCACCTGTGACTCATCCTGAGTCACTTAGATCTGGGAAATGTTGCTTCGAAGGCCTCGAGCTTAGCTCGATCTACATCGCCTTGCTACTTCATTGGAGCTTCCTGCTCAGTGAACTCTTGAATCACTTGTTCTGTAACGGGCCCTTTTAGGCATTGTTCCACTGTCGTGACCATCTAGTCCAGCTGCGAGCCTTTTCCCTCAATCTCTTAAAAAAGAGTGCATGTTTCATCCTACACCAGATTTAGTCTATGTGTAACCTCCATGACTCTACTCTGGATGGAAATAACATGTTGCTGGAATGCGTGCTATTCCCATGATCTCTTCATTTTCTCCACTGTAATGAGTGATTTCATATGTGCCTAGATAGTGGAGGCCTGCTTCTTTGTCTCCTTTAGTTTTTCTTCCAGTTTCCTTATCTTCAGATCTTCTACAAGGCACTCATAGGTATGCGCACTTTGGTCGCTCAACTTCTTACACTATGAGGTGAGGGTCCTCATCCTCCCAACTGCACCCTTGGTGATTTCTTTCCTCTGATCGCACACTTCTTGTGGAGTGCTCAAAACTGTTTGAAGTTATAACTCTGTTACTCTTGATTCAAGCTGTTGAATGGATTCGACGAGCTTCCCCACTTCAATCTCATTTGACTCTGGTTCCTCCTTACTTTCATCCCTGAGCACAGTGATGTAGATAAAGTATCGATTTGCATAGAACTTCTCTAGCGGTCTGTATTGATGCAATGTGTTCGGGTTCATTCATGGAAATGCCTCAATGGCACACTTCAATTGCTGGTTATAGTGCCTCCAACGGCCATATATCTTCTCTATGGCGAAGTCCCATTCTACATGCTTCTGCTATTCTGGTGAGGTTCAAGTTCTATAGATCTATCTTCTGCGAAGTCTTTTCTGGAACTTTCTATAGTTTTTATAACTTGGCTTTCTTCTTGTTGAGATTCCTTACCTTCTTTCCTGTGGTCTGACTCTCCGGATTCCTCTTTCCATTCTTATTATTATCTTCTCTTAGTAAAGTGACTTTGTGTTGTTGATGTGCTCTTACCGATTCTGAGGTTAATGTCCCTTCTCTTACGATTTTCGGGGTAGTTATACTTCTTTCTTTCATGGGTAGGTCCTTCAAACATTTTTGCGTTCTTTGAAAGTCGATAGCTAACTCTCTTTCATTCTGCTTCTTCGACTCAACTTCTCGTTCTTATAACAGTCGATCTATTCTTCCAGCTATGAGATCCCTTAGTTCTTGCTTCTTGTTTTTTGTAGCTTCCTCCTCTACTTTCCTTCTTATTTGATCCTTCTCAATCCAAGTCTTTCCTAATAAAAGTGGGAAAGGGGTGTTGTTCTCAACAAACCTAATAACTTCAAATTCTTCTTGAGTCGGAGTTCCATGAGAAATCATAGGCATATTAGTAATTCTTCCACATAGGGTTATCATCTTTCCTTTAAACAATCATATCCTTCCCAATGAAGGTATCATAACAGGCTTTCCCAAAATTTCCCAAGTTCTTTCTGGCATAATATTCACATGTGTTTCTTCATCCAATACACAGTCTATGTCAAAGTATTCTATTCTTGTGACTATAAGTTGTTTTTCTTTCAGTATCTCTGGTAAACTGATGTCTTTGTGATCATCCATTACTTCATTTAACATAGTTTGAGCTTTCTCTAATTCTTTTTCTTTCTGTTTTTCCAACATATCCTTAGTCGCTTGACCTTATATATAATCTTCTTGTCTTATTTTCATCTTTTCAACTTTAGCAATCATTCTTGGGCAATATTCAACCTCATGACCAATAGCTTTACAACAAATACAAATAGGACCTATACCAGGGAATTCCTTAGCAAGATGTCACAATCTTATGCAATTATAACACAATGTCAATCCTCTCTTTCTTTTAAACGATTCCCAGTCTCTCCTGTACTGTGCACTGGGATCACAGTGTTGGACCTGCAATCTGCAAAAATTCCTTCTAGGTTCTTCCATCCATTTATTAGTCCAACAATTCTTTCTATGCATAGGAATAACATATTTTTCTCTATTTCTATCAAATTTATTCATATCAACTCTTTCTTCTAACTGTTCCCTAGTTTTCAGACTAGGACAAAATATATCAAACATACCTAGATTCATACTTTCAAAGAAAAAATTTAAACTTATCTTACCTTTACCAGAGAACCAAGACTTAAGATCTTACCTCTTTTCTTCAGATCCGATTTCTTTCTTAGCACAAAGCTTCACAAGTTTATTAGAATATTTCACACTACAACAATAGATCTACGCACATAAATTTCTCTTTTCTTCAGTCCCCAACAATCACAGTTTCAGGTCACAGCATCGGAACCATTTGTTGGCACAAGGGGAAAACCCAGGGTTCAACGCTTCAACAACGCACCAACAAAACCTAACTGCCAACCCTTTAGGAAACACTTGCGAAGTAGATGAAGTCTCACCCAAGGTAGAGGCAGGGGATTACAGGACTCAAGTGTCTACAACCAAGTTGGGACACAGATCTGTGATTACAATACTTAATAGAACACTTAGACAACAATATGCATTAGTTTATTGAATCTCATTCACATTGTAGATAAAACCCTTATTACAGATCAACACAGTATTAATCAAGATAAAGCATTTCTAATCACTTAGCACATAACATTAACTCAGATCTAGAATTCATTCATATTTAAGCAATAAGAAACAACATCAGATCCATTCATAACAACAGCACTAAGCAAATAGACACATAAACAACATCTCACAAAGAACATCAATACATAGGATATACGTGGTTCACCCCAGTGTGGGGCTACTTCCACCAACTTCTTCTTCTTCTTTATTAGTCTTCAATATTCTTATATTCATATTCTCTTGTGCACAAAGAAACGGAACCAACTCCATTGAGGACAGGAGATCTACACACAACACGCCAGATCCTTCGTCCCAAAATCAGGCCAAGGCATAGAGCCAAATCCTTATCAGCACAAACCCTTACACAGTCTGTTGCACCGAGAAACTTACAATCTCTTGCACTAAGCCAACCTTAACATATTATGCACATATCCAAACACATTGTGCTTCTTACATCGCTTAAATACTTATTTACACATTTACAAAGAGGCCTAATAATGGGTAAACCCATGGGTTGACATCCCTTAACCCATTACATAAACCCTAAAACCCTTTGTTGGGTCCACAAACCTGCAAAATACGTGAGATTTCGTGATCTCATCTCCACTTGGGTGTTCCGTCTTCGACTAGCCTGTTGAAGTCCCAAAAGTGTTCAAACACGACCAATGTTTCCTCAAAACTTAGTCAGATTCCAAAACTTCCTTTGGAGAAAACCTACTTCAACCTCCACAGTTAAAGATGGAAATTATGTGATTGAGGAGTGACTTTATGTGTGAGCAAGTGAAAGAGTGTATCAAATTTTAATAAGTTAGGTGTGAATTTGCAAAATGTGAACTTCCTGTGGTCCTTACAAATATTTGTTACCTATCCTACTAAGTGTCAGTGGTACAACCTTTTGGAATTTTAAAATCCCTAAAGAACTATCATGTGGACATATGGGTCCTTACCAATCCTTTAAACTCCCTAATGTTGTTTATACTAAGAAATCTTGAAAAACTATCCTAGATTGCAAGCATGTGGGCATCTATGGGTCCATTACTTTGATCTTTAAAATACCCTATTGATGTAAACTAAGAAAGAAATTTCAAGAAACTATCCTAAGTTTTCAACATGTGGGCATGTATGGGCCCTTACAACTTTAAGATGATTTCAAAAAATAAACTAAGAGGAGTCATAGGGGGGCTTTGTCCTCTCCTAAATAATTTTTTTGTTAAAGGGAGATGAAATGCCCCCTTAACCACCTTTATGATTCTCAAGATCGCTCTATGGTGCAAGAGAAGAGCATACTCAATGATCAAAGTTGATTTTTGGTCCCAATGTAAGTGTTTTTATATGTGATAGAAATAATCTCAACTTAAATTTTACAAACCAAACATGCCATCCATGTGGAAACCAAAGAAAAAGACGAGAATATTTGGTTCTTTTTACCCCCTAAGTGCCTATGTTTATCTAACCTTTCATATGGGAAAATAGTTTAAGTGGAGTGCATGGGAATTACAAATTGCAGGAAAGCAAGACGTTGAAGGCTAGGGGCCTTCAAATCATCACAAAAACCTTTACAATTTTGAAAATTTGGAAATGTGCACGGGTTACAATTTTGACAGAGGCGCAATGGGTGCAGAGTGCATAGAATGCATAGAGAAGAGAATCCTTTTGGGAACACAGTGCTCTAAGTGCGCTTATGTGGTATGGAATACCCGCACACTTTCTGATACGCATCAGGGGGGAATTTGTGAGTGAAATTCTCCTCCTCCAACTCAGAATTTGGCTTTTGACAGGTAAGGCTGGGTTGATTTTGGTACCTACAAGACAAATGGATTAAAAATAAGTTATCTCTAAGCCAAAATAGGGTGGAATTTGATACCTTATCCCTAGTATGGTCACCATTCTGTTGTGCTCGTTTCGTCACTTGGGTGAGCAAAACAATGGCACTTACATGCCTAGTTGGGCTTGGTAGACAAGATAAAATTTAGTGAGTGGGTTAAACAAGACAAACACATGTAATAGTGGAAACAATCTCGCATAGTGGAAGACTTTATCACTTATTTTGAGCAATTGGATTTCTGCACAGAGGGAATGTCTGATGTTTTTTTTCTGAGAATTCTTTATTAGTGGCCTCAAGAATGAGATCCATGCCCACATCCTCATGGATCTCCCTCGAAGTTATGTGGAATATACTAAAAGAGATAAGGAAGCACAACAATTTGTCTCTTCTCAAACCAAAATAACCTCCTTCATTCTTCACCCTAAACCAGTCACTCCCTCTCCTCCTTCCACTCCACTAAAGATCTAGAAATTGACCCAGGAAAAAAATGGTTGAACGCCAACTCAAGGGCCTTTGTTATAATTGTGATGAAAAATATTTTCTTGGGCACAAGTGTAAGGAACTATTGGAAATTGGTGACAATGGATTCCTCCAAGAATGGATTTGGATCATGTTATTCAACGTTGGTTGCAACTAAATAGACCAAATTAGAATATGGATAGGAGTGCATTTAATAATTAGTTTTTTGTGTAACTGTGTAAGAAATGACATAAATTCATGTATGCCCGTAGAGGCAAAATAGTGTGTGTGAGAGTTGGAGGTGTATGAAATTATTGTGAACCTTGTTGTAATTTCCATGTTTTAGTAATAAGAGAACCGATACCATTTCTCCGTGGATGTTTCCCTCATTAGGTGAAGGAGGCTTTTACCACGTAAAATCTCTGCATTAATTTGATTTGTTTTTCATTTGTGTCTTCAGTTTATTCTTTCATTCTACTGTAATATTTGTTTTCAGTCATTGCTCGATCCTACAAATGGTGTCAGAGCCTAGTTGGATGTGACAGAAGACGAGATCATAGGTTGGAAGGCACCGAGAACGATATTACTCATTGGAGCTATGGACAACCTGTTGCAAGTAATATTTATGTGCATCTGTAAGTAAAATTTCCGTGTGTCTGTACAAGTAATATATCTGTGAATTGGACCATAGGATTGATCAAAAATACATCAACCGTAAGATACCTGTTTTCGTGCGTGGATCCATCATTCAATTAAAAAGGTGTGGAATCTTAAACCTTTCATGAAATATTTTCAACCACCATATTAAAATCTTTGTTTTTTAAGCTTTGTGTTTTTTAAAGTTTTGATCTAGTTCTTTAATAAAAATGGTAAAGATGTAGGGTGCAATGTTTGAGGTGGAGAAATTGAATGGTAAAATTAATTTTGAATTATGGAAACTTAAAATGCGAGATTTGTTGGTGCAACAAGGCCTACAAAAGGCATTGGTGGGAAATTCAAAGAGACCTGTGGGTATGTCAGACGAGGAATGGGAATATATGGATGTTAAATCTCCCAGTACCATCCGTCTGTGTTTAGTAGATGACGTGTTATTTAACATTTCAAAAGAGAAGAAAGCAATAGGCTTATGGACCAAGTTGGAATCGCTATACATGACAAAATCCTTGACGACCAGGATTTTCTTGAAGAGGAAGTTGTATACTTTAAGGATGAATGGAGGTACATAAATTGTTGATCATCTAAATACTTTTAATAACCTGATTTGTCAATTATCTAGTGTGGTTGTAAAATTAGAATATGAAGATAAGGAAATTACTTTATTATGTACTTTACCTAAGTCATGGGATCCTCTAGTCACATCTATGTGGTTTAGTACATAATATTATTTATATTATGGTACTATTGTTGGGGCCTTGCTATCTGAGGAAGGGCATAAAAAGGTAGTGCAAAAACCTCAACAATAGTTGTAATGGAGACTAGAGGAAGATCTAGAGAGTGGGGGAAGAATCTGAAAGGTACATCCAGATCTAAGTCAAAGGGTAAAAAATGTAAGCTAAAGTGTTGGTATTGTAATAAATCAGGGCATCTCAAGAAATATTGTTGGAAACAGAAGCAAGCATCAAAGGAAGAGGACTCTACAAAGGAGGAAAACATAGCCGAGAAGGATTTAGGTATGGTTGATGAGGTATTGTCTACATCTAATGTTTCACAATATCATTATAATTAGTTAATTGATTCTGGAGAATCCCATCATATTTTTCTTCATGGGAGTTGGCTCACTACATACCAATCTGTAGATGATGGGGTAGTTTATATGAGAAATGATGTTACATGTAAAACTGTTGGGATAGGGAGTATGAGAATAAAAATGTTTGATGGGATGGTTAGGATTATAACAAAAGTGAGACATGTACCTGATCTTAGAAAAACTTGATATCTTTGGAAGTTTTGGATTATTGTGGATATAAAGGCACAGTTCAAGGTGGAGTTTTAAAGATATCAAAAGGTATCTTGGTTGTCATGAAGGAAAAAAAAATCGTGAACCTATATAAACTTGAAGGGAGAACATAAATCAGTCATGCAACAGTAGCATTGGATGATGTAGGAGACTCCACTCATTTATGACATCATCGACTAGGTCATTTGAGTGAGAAAGGAATGAAGGTACTTGTCGATCAAAAGTTACTTCCTAGTTTAAAATCTGTAGATTTGAAGTTCTGTGAGCATTGTATTTATGATAAACAAGCTAGACAGAAATTTAAATCTGGAAAACACGTAAGTAAAGGTATCCTTCACTATATTCATTCTAATATTTGGTGTCCATCTCCTAAACTCTCTTATGGAGGATCATCATATTTTGTCAGTTTTATAAATGAGTACTCTAGGAAAGTATGGATCTATTTGTTAAAGAGAAAAGTTGACGTTTTCGACATATTTAAGCAGTTTAGAGATTTGGTTAAAAAGAGCACTGGAAGGTCTATTAAATGTCTCGGAACAGAGAATGGAGCCAAATTTACTTCTAAGGATTTTGATAATTATTGCAAGAAGGATGGGATCATGAGACATAGAACCAATGTCTACACTCTGCAGAAGAATGATATTGTTGAACGTATGAACATGACTCTCTTCGAGAGAGAAAGGAGCATGCTTAGTGATGCAAAGTTGCAGCAGGAATTGTGGGGGGAAGCATTTCTTACATCATGATACTTGATCAATAGATCACCATTGGCAACAATTGAATGAAAAATTCCATAAGATTTATGGACAGTTCAACCATGTGATTATTCTAATCTTAGAGTATTTGGTTGTGAAGCCTGTGCACTTATTCTGAAAAATTAGCATTCCAAATTAGATCCTAAATCACGTAAATCAATCTTTGTTGGATATGGTGATGGTGTCAAGGGATATAGATTATGGAATCCTACTTCCCAAAAGATCATCATAAACAAAGATGTAATATTTGATGAACTTTCACTCTCAAAATCATATGTAAATAATGATTTGAAACAAGCTAATGAACCACAGTTACAACAAATTCAATTTGATATTTAGTAATTTACTAAGGAGAATCATAAGGATTTACATGAGGAGGAAATTCACAAGGAAAATCCTTAGGATGATGATCATACATAAATTCCTCAAGAAATAGAGGAAATGCCACAACAAGTTGTGTAGAGTTCTACATGGGTCAGATCTTTTCCAAAAAGGTATGATGATTATGTTTCATTAGTTGCTTTGATTTCTAATGAAAGTGAACCTAGTTGTTATCAAGAAGCAATGGAGGTATCTGAAAGTGCCAAATGGAAAGAAGCATTGAAAGAAGCGATGGATTCCTTAAAAAATAATGAAACATGGGACCTAGTATAACTTCCATAAAATAGAAAGGTTGTTGGATGTAAATGGGTATACAAATTGAAGAAAAGTGTTGATGGTAAAGTGGACAAATACAAAGAAAGGCTGGTGGAAAAAGGGTATTCTCGGAAATAAGGTATTGAATTTCATGAGATATTTTCACCAGTCATAAAACTTGTTTCAATTATAATTGTATTAGCACTAGTTTCTTTACTTGATCTTTAATTGGAGCAACTAGATGTTAAAATAACATTTTTACATGGTGATTTGAATGAGGAAATTTTGATGGAAAAAACGAAAGGGTTCGTTCAGAATGGCAACAGGAAGTTTGTTTGCAAGATCAGGAAATCATTGTATGGCCTGAATCAATCTCCCATGAAATGGTATAAGAAGTTTGATTCTTTCATGGTGGGCCAAAATTTACCAGAAGTGAGTATGATCATTGTGTTTGCTTTAAAAGGTTGGAAAATGGAATATTTATTATTCCGGTGTTATATGTTCATGATATGCTTGTTGCGAGAAAAAGCATGTTTGAAATCAATAGGTTAAAGGATCAGCTGGCTAGGACATTTGATATGAAGGATATAGGAGCAACAAAACAGATTTTGGGCATGGAGATACACAGAGAGAGGAAAAATGGTAAGTTGTGGTTATCACAAGAGAAGTATGTGGAGAAAATACTTCAGAGTTTCGGTATGAATAAGGTGAAACCAATAGATATCCCTTTCTCTTCCCATTTTAAGCTTTCTTCATGTTTGAGTCCTAGTAATGATGGAGAAAATGAGTTTATGTGTCGTGTACCATATGCTAATGTAGTAGTAAGTTTGATGTATGCGATTGTATGTACATGACCAGATATTTCACATGCAGTTGGTGTTGTCAGTAGATACATGGAAAATCCAGGGAAAGAAAATTGGGCAGTAGTGAAATGGGTGCTTTTCTATCTTAGGGGCACAAGAAATTGTTGTATCACTTTTTATGGTTTTAGTGATGAAGTTTTCAGTTATGTTGATTCATATTTTGCAGGTGACTTGGACAAAACAAGATCTACTTCATGATATGTATTCACTCTTGCAGGTGGTCCTATAAGTTGGCTGTCAAAGATTCAAAACATTGTTGCTTTATCCACCGCAGAGGCAGAGTACATATTTTCTTCACATGCTTGCAAAGAGGCAATCTGGTTAAAGGGTTTACTGGGTAAGTTAGGAATTTTTCAAAATAATGTAAAAATTTTCTATGGTAGTCAAAGTGTTATTTATTTGGCTAAAAATACATCTTATCACAGTAAGACAAAACATATTCATGTAAAATACCATTTTGTAAGACATGTCATTGATGAAGGTGGAGTGGTTCTTGAAAAGGTCCACACTCAAAAGAATTGTGAAGACATCTTCATGAAAACAATATAATTAGAGAAGCCGAGGTGGAGTTTAGCTTCTCTTGGTTTGCAGGAAAGGTGATGTACAAAATAAATGAGCACGGTATTATGTTAATTGTTGTCAAGGTGGAGATTGTTGGAAATTGGTGACAATGGATTCCTCCAAGAATGGATTTGGATCCTATTATTCAGCGTTGGTTGCAACTAAATAGAACAAGTTAGAATATGGATAGGAGTGCATTTAATAATCAGTTTTTTGTGTAACTGTGTAAGAAATGCTATAAATTCATGTATTCTCATAGAGGAAAAATAGTGTGTGCGAGAGTTGGAGGTGTATGGAATGATTGTGAGCCCTGTTGTAATTTCCATGTTTGAATAATAAGAGAACTGATACCATTTCTACGTGGATGTTTCCCTCATGAGGTGAAGCAAGGTTTTACCACATAAAATCTTTGCATTAATTTGATGTGTTTGCCATTTTTTTTCCAGTTTATTCTTTCATTCTGTTGTAATATTTGTTTTCTATCATTACTCGATCCTACAAGAAGATGTTTCTGAAGAATATGTCGAGCCTCCACATGTGACCAAGTCACCCGAACCCATTGAGAGGACTCCACCTTCCGACCCTCCATAAGTTGAACCTGTCATTTCCCTGAATTCTCTCACTGGCTTCTCTGCTCCCCAAACCATGGAGCTAATTGGTTACATTAAGCATCAAAAGGTCATCATCCTATTTGACAGTGGAAGCACCCATAATTTTATTCATCGCTGCATTTCCCAAGAAACTAATTTATATATCTGAGTAGTCAACAACTTTCAAATCAAGATTGTCAATGGTAGGTACATGAAATGTGGGGGGCATTGTGAAAATGTGCATCTCCAAAATGGTCATTACCACATTAAATATCATATGTTTTCTATCGACCTGGGTGGTTGTGATATTGTATTGGGGGGCGAATGGCTAGAGAATCTAGGCCTCATTCTAATGGATTTTAAGGAATTAACCATGCAATTCAACTAGGAGGCCCAACAATATAAGTTCCAAGGAATCACAGTCAATTCCCTTGATATCATCAGTTCCCATCGCATGGAAAATATCCTCAAAAAAAGTTCATTTTGACATTATTGCACAACTCCATTCCATTCACGCCACTGAGACACCCTTTGGCCCTCCTGACTGTTAATATTATGGTAGATTCGGGAGGTATGAACCTCTATTATGACCTATGACGAGATTAGAATCCTCCGGAAGGAAGCAATGAATTGAAGGAAACCCTAGACAAGTTGTCGGCTGAACAAATATATTTATATTGAATTTATTGATGCCCAAAAGGAGAAGTCAGCCCAGTTAGACTGGCCAGTCCACTATAAATACAGGGCACCATTTTCATTATTTGTCATCTCAGCAGTTGCAGTGACAACAATATCTGGGCAGGCAGTTGCAGGCAGCAACAGTTTGGTGCGCAGGCTTTCTGAGAAAGTTGGGAGAGTGGTGTGCTATCTTTTGGGTGGGATCATTTGTTCAGTTTAGTTTCTATTCTTTTGCTTGGTGCATTTAGCCTCTCTTGGCTATAGATTGCAGCTAGAATTCTCTTCTCAGTCAAGGTCAAGGTGCTCGGAGGGTGGCTTAAGGACTGTGGTTGGGTGACGAGGGTATCGTCAATGGTTAAATGAGCACAATCCTCTATATTCTAACATGTTATGGGACCACACACCCTTCAGTCAGCTTAAAACGTTGGAAGGAAACATAACCGCTAGGTATTGAGCTCATTGAGGAACTGTCTCTAGGGTTACTAGCAGGAGCAGCTTCCAAAGAACTGCAGCTAGGGTTACTAGCAGTAGAAGTTGCAGAAACTCTAATTCTTAGATCCGACACCTTGTGATGGAGCATCTTGCTCAAGGAGAAGATATCCAGATGCGCCCTAACTCAACGCACCTATTGACTTTCTCAGAAGAGAGAAATGACGCAGTTGAAGTTTTGGATCAAGGCATGACCAGTTATCAGTCAACCGAAGACATGTGCGAAACAATCAGTCTCTTACATTACTCAGCACTTACCGGGACAATTGAAGACCATATGTGGATAATCGAAAGTGGAGATTCCAGGCACATGACGGGAGATCAAGCTAGAATCTCAGATCTAATTGAGAGAAAGACATCGTACAAAGTAGAGCTTGGGGACAAAATAACCTACCCCATCGAAGGATTTGGACAAGCCTCCATCAAATTGGAATCAG
The DNA here is from genome assembly GCA_000966675.3 of Picea glauca. Lineage (NCBI taxonomy): Eukaryota > Viridiplantae > Streptophyta > Pinopsida > Pinales > Pinaceae > Picea > Picea glauca. The sequence goes on from JZKD02S1637319.1 coordinate 13,127, forward strand.
GTAATCATGTTCACTTAATCAGTGTTCTATATCTACCTGGTTTAGAAAAGAATCTTGTATCAATATCATGTTTAGAAGAAAAAGGAAACAGAATAGCCTTCATAGATGAAAAGGTTTTATCGTGGCATAAAGTTTCCAGCATAGAAGATGCTAGGGTTATTGGAAGACGTGAAGGGAATCTATATAGACTACTAGAAAAAAATGAAGAAGCCCTAGTACATGATGAAGTCAACCCTAATGAGCTTTGGCATAGAAGGTACGCTCATATCAATTATCAAGCATTACCTTTCCTCAGGAAGATGGTTGAAGGGATACTAGAATTGAAGTCTACACACGAAGGAATTTGCAAGGGATGTGCCCTTGGGAAGAACATTAAGAAACCATTCCCAAGAAGCAACAACAGATCTAAGGAAACCCTAGATCTAATACATTCAGATGTTTGCGGTCCAATGCCAATCAAATATTTAGGAGGAGCTCTCTACTACTTAACTTTCATAGATGACTATTCAAGGAAGACGTGGCTATACCTACTGAAGTCAAAAGATGAAGTATTCAGCAAGTTCCAAGAATTCAAGGCAGAAATAGAAAACTTTACGAACAAGAAGATCAAGACATTAAGAATAGATAATGGAGGAGAATACACCTCAAAGGATTTCGTTGCATTCTGCAAATCAGCAGGGATTAGGAGGGAGCTAACTGTTCCTCATAATCCTCAACAAAACAATGTAGCAGAAAGAAAGAACAAATCTATCGAAGAAACAATAAAAGCCCTATTAAACGATCAAGATCTATCCATGTTTCTATGGGGAGAAGCAACAATGATGGCCATATACATGCAGAACAGAAGCCCTCATCGCATATTGAAATACATGACACCAGAATAAGCATTCTCAAGTAAGAAACCTAACGTAGAAAACTTAAGAATATTTGGATGTCAAGTTTATTCTCATATTCCCAAAGATAAAAGAAATAAACTAGAACCCTCAGGAAAGAAGGGGATATTTGTGGGATATAATGATTCATCCAAAGCCTACAAAATATATATTCCAGATCAACATAAGATAGAAGTAAGAAGAGACGTAACATTCAATGAAAGAATGGCCTTCAGAAAATCTATTGAAGAAACTATAGAAGAAGAAGAAATTGAAGAACTAAATGAAGAAAACACAGAAGATGAAAATAACGAAAAGGA
>JZKD02S1637319.1:44202-56812 GCA_000966675.3 Picea glauca
GATTTCTAACCAAGCTAAGGTCTCTTTGACAATATACAACTCAGGCATGGGTGCCAACTCAAACTATCATCCTACAATCCCTCATTCCCCACTTGCATGTCCCACCCCAGGAAGTGTACCCCTTTATGCTCAATAGTCCTTTGGATTCCCTACTTCCCTTCCGGGGCTTCAAGAGCAGGCCAAACAGGAAGTATCAAATCCCTGCAGTTGTATGGCACCTTGGGAAATCAATTCCAAGCAATTATCTCACATGGAGAGAATGCTCATGGGCCTGACAACCTTCTTCTTTAGTGTCCTATGGGCATGACAACCTACTTCTTCGTTGTCCTAGGAGCCTTAAAATGTGTCTCTTCAGTCTAGCTCCAAAACTAACCAAAGTCCTGATACAATTACAGATACGGTTGTTCGTAGCGTGAAGGTATAGATGACAGTCCCCTAGAGGTAGTGAGGTGTGAATAATTAATGGAAAGATGCCTCCAAAGGAACTAAATTTCCTCGATTATATTTTCATGTTCCCACTTGACACTTGTCATGTTTGGAATTAGCTTTTTTCCACATGGATTCCCTCACAAGGTGATACATTCCTCAACATAAGGACTAAGGATATATTTAAATATCCATACTTTATACTTTATACATTTTTGGGAATATTAACAAAATGTTCCTTTGAGTTTAAGCCCCATATATTAGCCCTTTTTTCCTAGAATCTTATCCCCTTTTCCCTTTCTGGTGGATTTTATCCCCCCATACGCGTTTACATGGTTGGTCTGTAGTATTCATGTGTTTTCATTAAAATTGAGTGTGATTTCATTTTACAAAAATAGGCATGTTGGTATTTCAACTTTTGGCTCACCAACCCAATAACCATACATGCACTTTGGCCTCAAAATACATTCATACAAAGGCACTCTAGCCCCAAAGTATCCTGGTTCATCATCCTTTATGTACAATTACATTTATATTTACAATGGGGTTCGACCTAAGGGTATTACATTATCCTCCCCCTTATTTATGCATTGTCCTCAATGTAGTAGATACACATATACAATCAAAATGAAAAAGTCCTCAAACAGATGTGGATACTTTGTCCAGATAGAATCATCATGATCCGGAGTTTCATCCTCGAAACCATATCAGGTCCATTGGACCTTTACCAGTCCTATTGCTCAATTCTGGAGCAGCTTGACTTTTTGATCCAATATGCATACTGGCTGAACTAGGAAGTCCCCTTCTTGCTCCACCTAAATCACATTCTAATCAATGACATGATTAACATCATGCCCACACTTTTTAAGCAACGATACATGGAATACATTGTGAATACACATTGATGTAGGTAAGGAAAGCATGTATGCTACATGACCAATCCTCTCCAAGATTTCAAGCAACCCACAATAACGAGCTGCCAGTTTTGAAAAATTTCCCAACTTCAAGGAACTTCTCTTGGACTTTACTTTTAAAAACACATGATCATCCACTTTGAACTCTCTCTAAGTTCTTCCCTTATCAGCATAACGTTTTTTCTTGTTCTAGGAAACCTTTAAATTTTGTTTTATTCTCACCATCTTCTCTTCCATTTCCCTTAATAATTCTGGTCCAACCATTGTTCTATCTGTTGGGTTGTCCCAACTCATCGTTGCATTGCATTTTCTTCCATATAGTGCCTCAAATGGGCTCATCATTATATATGTTTGATACCCATTGTTATAATAAAACTCTACTAAATACAAATAATCCTCCCATTTGGATGGTTTATCCATCACATACATCCTCAACATATCTTCAATCACTTGATTCACCCTCTTTGTTTTCCCATCTGACTATGGATGATAGGTTGTTCTAAAGTTCAGATTGGTCACAAATCCTTTGAATAATTGTTTCCAAAAATTTGATGTAAATTTTGAATCTCTATCAGACACAATTGTCTTGAATATACCATGTAGTCGAGCGATTTCTCTCATATAAATATCAACAATGTTGGTCGCCTTGTGAGTGAGATTCATTGTAATAAACTGGGAAGCTTTAGTAAGATTATCCACCACCACCATGATGGAATCATGTTTTTTGGTTGTTTTGGGAAGCTTGGTGATGAAATCCATTGTTACAACTTCTCATTTCCACTCAGGAATGGGTAATGGTTGTAGAAAACCAGTTGGGTGTATGTGCTTAGCTTTGACTTTTTGACATTTCAAACACTTGGAAATAAAATCAACAACCTCTTTCTTCATACCTAGACAATAATATCGGCTCTTGAAAACTTTAATAGTCTTATGGTAACATGGGTGTCTAGAATAAAGAACATTATGCATTTATTTTAATATTAGATTTTTCAATTTATGAGAAATTGACACATAAATTATGCATCTATACAAAAGAATTTCCTCATCTTTTTACTCAAAATTATCAATTTTGTACTGCAAAATACCTTGTTGTAGTTTTGTCTTTATTTCCATGTATTGTAGATCTGATTTTGCATCCTCTAATTTTTTTTTTATTTCAGCTCTGATTTTTACATGCTAATGGTTGTAACATACATCTCATGCACTCTTCAGTTGAGTGCATCATCCACCTTGTTCTTTTTACCCTTGATGTGATTTAGATCAAAGTCATATTCACTAAGGAATTCTAACCACCTACTTTTCTTAGCATTTATATTTTTCTTCCCAAATAAATATTTCATACCACTATGGTCTTCCCTCAACTCGAATCTCTTCCCCATGAGATAGTTCCTCTAGATCTTCAAGGCATGCACTATGGTTTCCAATTCCAAATCATGAGTAGCATTGTGTCTTTCATGTTCCTGTAATTTTCTTGATTCGTAACACACCACATGTCCATTCTGACTAAGAAATCCACCAAGTCCTTCTTTACATGCATCTGTGCATACAATGAAGTCTTCATTTTGGATTATTATACTATATCATAGCCTAATGTCTTGGGATCATTGTGTCCAATTGTTAGCTATGTAATTCACATCTTTATGTCTGAAATTATTACATGCATAACATAAATAAAAAAAGATAGTTTGATACTTGGGAGTTGAAGATCTTAAGAAATGAGGTACTCTTATGAATTCTTCTTCTTCCTGAGGTCTATCTGTCGGTTGTTGATTCTGAAATCCGAATCTTCTTGATGGAGGAGTGTCCCTGTAATCTTCCTTATAGATCTTCCTATCCCCCTTGATTGTTTCTGCAAATCTTTTTGGATACGTTTATTTCTCTGTTGTTTTGGATCCTGATCCTTTTTCTATCTGATTGTATCCAAGTCCGGACTTGTCATGATGAGATTTTTTACTGTTGATAATGTAATCCAAAAAATTTGAGTTGTTCTACATATTTTTCTTTTGAAGATCCTTTCTTAATGTGACAATCTAAGCTTCCAAATTTCCAATGATCTTGTCTTTTTATTCTAGCTATTCTTTGAGTGCTTCTTCAATTCTTTTATCTTCTTCTATTTGAACCTTCAAATTTGTGATCATTTGTTCTAGTTCTTGAGTGTATTTTTTCTTGTCTAGTCCTGCTTGTAGTTTCTTGTTTTTCTTATTTTCTCTTATGATAACTTCTATGGAACACATTAATTCCTCTCGGTATTCAAATTTTGTCTCATCAATTTCTTCTTTGACTTCTTCATATTCTTCTTCGGCTTCTTCATATTCTTCTTTGAAGTCTTCTTTATCAGAGTCTTCTACTACCATGAATATAACTCTTTCCATCTCACTGTCACTGACTTCATCTTCATCTGATGATGAGATGTCTTCTTTGGTGCATAAGATTTTCTTGAAAACTTTATTTGTGGTTCTTTTTCCTTTATATGTTTGTTTTCGATTTTGAGTAACCTTCATCATTTCTCTTTTTATTATAAGGACATTTGTTAGAAAAATGACCAATACCATCACAATTAAAACAAACTAAAGGAAGCTTACCTCTATACCTACCATCGGTTCCCTACAACAACAATGAAAGTTGGCTATAGTATAGAAGAATGGGTCACATACATTTTGATAACCTTTTCAAAGTCAACAAAAGAGAAGCAGTCAGAGAAATGCTCCAGATCACAAAACCAACCAATACTTTATGCAAGCATTGTAAATAAGGAAAGAAAACAAAGACCAAGTTCAAATCAATGGAATATTCAATGACAAGACCACTGGAAATTGTGCATACTGATCTCGTTGGAACAACTACAATGAAGGGCTTAAAAGGTGAGAAATACTTTGTGTTATTAGTTGATGATTATACAAGAATGACTTCAATTTGTTTTCTCAAGAATAAGTTAGAATCTTTTGAAAACTTCAAGATCTACAAGAAAATGGTTGAAAATGAAATGGATTCAAATATCAAATGCTTGAGATTTGATAATGGAGGAGAGTTCACTTCAAAGGAATTTATGGACTACTGCAGGAGTCATGGAATAAAAAGACAATTCTTCGTTGCTAGGAAACCTCAACAGAATGGAGTTGTTGAAAGAAAGAACAGGACAGTACACGAAATGGCTCAAACAATGCTAATGGATTCCAAATTGACAGATATTTTTTGGACATAGGCAGTGCATACGACAGTTCCCATTCAAAACAGAGTAATGCTCAGAAACAACACTGACAAAAATCCTTGCAAGCTATGGAAAGGAAGACCAACAAATGTAAATCACTTTAGAGTTTTTGGAAGAAAATGCTACATCAAAAGAGAAGATGGCATAATGGGAAAGTTTGACTCTCGTGTGGACAAATGAGTACTTGTTGGTTACTCAAGTATAAGAAAATCATACAAGTGTTACAACCTAATATTGAACAAAGTGGTGGAAAGCATCAATGTAACAATTGATGAAACATATAGACAATAATTAAAGGAAGAAGAAAATGAATAAATGGAACAACTTTACGAAGAAGAAATAAAAGATGAAAAAGAAGGGGAAGACGAAGAGGATCCAACAGAAACATAAGAGAAAGTTCGGCAAGTAACTCCAAAAACACCTAGCAGATGAGTACAGAAGAATCATCCTTCAGATCAGATTATCAAAAACAAAGACGCAGAAGTTGAGACTAGAAGAAAAATCTATTCACCAGAACAAACGCACATAGAACTCACATCTATGATTGAACCAACCTATTTTGAAGAGGCCAACAAGGATGAATTTTGGAACAAGGCCATGGATGAAGAATTGGATCAAATAGAGAAAAATGATACTTGGGAATTGGTTCCAAGATTAAAGGATAAGAATGTGATCGATGCAAAGTGGGTATACAAAAATAAATTGAATGAATATGGACAGATTACAAGGAACAAAGCTATATTGGTATGTAAAGGATATGCACAGGTTGAAGGAATCAACTTTGAAGAAACATTTTCCCCAGTTTCCAGAATGGAAGCAATCTGATTTCTTTTAGCTTATGCATGCTCCAAAAATATTAAAGTGTATCAGATGGACATAAAATCATCTTTTCTGAATGGGGAACTTGAAGAACAAGTCTATATTGAACAACCAGAAGGAGTTTAGTTGTCAGAGAACGCAGATTATGTGGGTAAATTAAAGAAGACCTTGTATGGTCTAAAATAGGCTCCTAGAGCATGGTACTCTAGACTGGATAAATATATACAGCAAGCAGGGTTCAGAAAAGGAAGTGCAGACAACAACCTCTACATCAATGTAAGTCAAGATAGTATTTTATTAATTTAAGTTTCTGTTGATGATATTATTTTTGGTAGTGATGATGACAGGTTAAGCCAGAAATTTGCAAAGGATATGAAAAATGAATTTTAAATGTCATTACTTGGAGAACTATCCTTCTTTCTGGGAATTTAGATACGTCAAAGAAACCAAGAAATTTTTATTTATCAAACCAAGTATATCAGAGAAATGCTAAAGAGGTTTGAAATGGAAGATTGCAAAAGTTATCACTCCCATGCAAACCAGTTACAAGTTAAGGAAAGATGATGATTCAAAGTCTACATATCAGAGGCAATATAAGTCAATGATTAGTAGCCTACTATATGTGATAGCATCCAGACCAGATGTAATGCAGGAAGTTGGACGGGTGGAACAATTTCAAGAAGCACCAAAGAAATCACATGTATTAGCAGTGAAGAGGATTCTCAGATATCTCAAAGGAATAGAAGAGATCAGATTATGGTATCCAAAAGGAAAGGATATATCACTTATTGCCTACACAGATGCAAATTGGGCAGGTTGTATTAATGACCGACGAAGCACTAATGGAGCAGCGTTCTACTTGGTTGAGTGTTTAGTATCATGGTTAAGAAAGAAACAATCATCAATATCTCTATCTACAGTCGAGGCAGAGTATGTTCGAGCAGCAACATGTTGTACATAGGTTCTATGGATGAAACAAACTCTAACAGATATACAGGTTGAGTATGATGAGCCCATTCCAATATATTGTGATAACCCAAGCACCATTAGTATCTCAAAGAACCAGGTGATGCACTCCAAGACGAAGCACATTCCAATAAAGTATCACTTTCTATGGGAACGGGTTGCAAAAAAGAACATCAGAGTTGAGTATGTGGGCACAAAATAAGAAGTGACAGACATCTTTACAAAACCGCTTCCACGGGAAGCCTTTGAGTATCTTCGCCAGAGACTCAGAGTTATTTCTACTCCAAAATGAGTGCTTTTGAATGCTTATCTTATATGTCTTAGATGTACACGAGGAAGCACCATAAAGAGGATAGTTCAGGTTGGGAGATCAGACAGTTCAGTTAGGGGGAGAAGCCCTGGATGGAAAGATACCTTTGTCATTGATGGCAAAGGGGGAGAGATTTATGATATGCATAGGACATAGGCATGACTCCAAGGGATAAATGGTCATAGAGATGCAGAGGACAAAGGCATGGTTCCAGGGGGAGCATGAGTGATATGACTTTAGTATTGCATGACATGATTTCAATATTCCATCAGAGTGTTTCCATCAATGCCAAAGGGGGATATTGTTGATTAAGGTTGGTTTTCATTGATGTCAACCCTTGAAGAAAGTTTGGTAGCGAATTTCAGTAGCACAAAGGTTCGGGTAATGGACCCAATGTTGTTTCATGTATAATGGTATGACTTTTAATATATTTGAAGGTAATACTATTCTATATGGATATTACATGTCATTCCATTTCCAGTGGTATGTGGAATGTCACATAACTCCTCACGGTTAAAGAGTTATGGCCATGAGAAGTTGGAGAACCCATGTTTGGGTAATGGACCCAAGTTTATTCGATGGATAATGGTATGAGTTTTGGTATATTTTTAGGCAACACTATTCTATATGGATATTACATGTCATGCCATTTCTATTGGTATGTGAAACATCACATAACTCCTCACGGTTTGAGAGTTATGGCCTTACGAAGTTGGAGGACCCTCATATGTCATCTAGAAAACCCAAAAGGTCATAGTCAAAGTGGTTTAAGTGATTTTAGAAGGTAAATAATAAAGTGAACTGATGAGTGTAATATAATTAAAATTGAATACAAAATAAATTATTTAAAAAATAAATTTAATGGATAAATTAGAAGTGGGTTAACCCTAAAATAAGGAAAGTGGGCAAAGTGAACTAGAAGATGCTTCTAAGGAAGCTACTTGGAGAGTGTAAATAAGAAGCAAGGCTCTCTCATTTTATATCACACTTGAACATATTAAATATATATAGGTGACTGAGGTAACCAAAGGATATATGAGCCTAATTTCAGAGGGAAGGTGAAGAAAAGAAGGTCGGAATTCAAAGGAGGATAAATTTGTTTCATGATGTTTTCTAAGGTATGTTATTTACAGGTCATCTCACCATTTTCGCAATAAAAAAAATTCTAGAACGATTCAGACCGTGAAATTGATATTCCATTGAGGAAACATATCCAAGTATATGTGGTAAAAATTTCATCTTGTGAGTCTTTGTATTTTTGGAGTTACACTTCGTGGAAAATAGGGTTTGTGGCTAGTCCTGAAACTAGTCTAAAACAAGTGTTTCGAGTAAAAATGTCATAACTTCTTCATAACATATCAAAATTCAGTAATAACAATTGTTTTGGTTAGATTACAGTATGTAGTATTTTGTGTAAAATTTTCATATCAATTCAACAATTATTTCATGTGGGGCACGCTCTACAAGGTCGCTCTCTAGAATAAGACAGAATTCAACAAGGTATGCCATTTTTACTATAACTCCTTTTCTGAGAGATTCCAAGTAGTGACACATGGAGGAATTGTATTGAACAAACTGAAGAAAATTTTTTATTATTTTCAGTTCTTTATTCATTGCAAGTACATAGTTATGATTATTTCAAGTTAGGGTTGTTAACTAATCCCAAACTAGTCATGTGAGACTAAAGAAAAGTTTGATGAAAATGCTAGTCTCTTCTTGTGAAAGTTAAGGAAGGTTTGTAGGTATGTGATCATATACACCAGGTCTATTACAGAGTTGCAAATTGTATTTGGATGATGAAATCAATGAGGTCTTTTGGTTAAGGTACATGTTGGGTACATGGTTGAGACAAGTAGTTGATGAATTGGCACATACATCAGGTGTATAGTTGATGATGTTGGTACATATTGATGAATCGTATTTGATGAGTAGTTGACATATGATTGGTACATACTTGGTACATGGTTGGATGCACTTTTTTATTGTACAGGTTGTTTGGTACAGGTTGGTGCATGGTTGATGCACTTGTTTATGGTAAAGGTTGAGGTACAGGTTGAAGCATGGTTCAGGTTTATTGGTACAGGTTTATAGCGGTATATCTCACAGTGATAGTGTGACAGTGTTTCCATCATTCTACTTTTACTTCAGGGCAGTTGGACGGGGCAAGGATAAGTGGTTGTAGCCACCTTCCGGTTGTAACCAGAGAACATAGGGGGTTATAGCCTCCTTCTGGTTGTAGCCAGAGAATAGAGGGAGTTGGAGCTTCCCTCAGATTGTAGCCTAATAAACAAGGGGGTTGGAGCCTCCTTCCAGTTTCATTTGGAAATAAAGGAAGTTGGTGCTTCCAATGAATATAATTCTTCAAGACATATAAGAAAAATAATTTTGCAGTTTTCTCCTGCTTTGGGTTTCCACGTAAAACATTGGTGTACTATGTATGTGTATGATTGTACATTTGTTCATTGTTTATTTACTCTGCAGTTATTGGATGATAATGCAACATTGATATAACACTTGGATTATATGGTTAAAAATGATTAAATTTCTCTATTACTGATTCACCCCCCCTCTCAATAATCCAACACTTGTAACCTTCCTTTCATAAGTTTGTCCAAGAAGTCTCAACACTTAACCATTTTTCCATCTACGCGGACTCATAATATTGTAACCTTCCTTTCATAAGTACATCCAAGAAGTATCAACACTTAACCATTTTTACATATATGAAAACTCGCAGACTCATAATCTTGTAACCTTCTTTTCATAAGTCCATACAAGAAGTCTCAACAATTAACCATTTTTCCAATTCTTATTGTGGTTTTGTGAGACTGCCAGTTGTCCTGCCACATGGCTCCACATCACCTACCAAATTTCATCCCATCCAACATGTATTTTCCACTGTGGAAGTACATGTCTTTATTATACCATGTCAGTTGACACGTGGCCTCCACATCATGCCAACATCATCATATGAAAAAATACCAAAAAAAAAATTGATTTTGCTTATTTTCGAAATTTCCAAAGTGGCTCAATTTTGCAATTATTTATGTGGCCTCCATTAGAGCTTGTAATTAAGCTCAATACAACCAAATGTGGGTTTTACATGCAAATTTGACTCTCCCCCCTCTTCAAATTCACCTCTTCCGCATTGAATTTGTCTTGAATTACTCTGGGAAAATTGGGGCTTTTCCCAATTTTGCCTCAATTTCACCATGGGCGCCATGGTCGCTCTAAAAAATAAACTTTTGACCATCTAAAGGACCAAATATGATCAATTAGAGACCAAATTCACTTCTACTTAATTTTCCGAACTCAATTCTTCACATTACACATGAAATTTCTCTCAATTTTACTGCAGTGATTTAATAAAAACAAGTTACGGACATACTCTAGAATTAATTCTTTGTGAATTCCCACTTCATCGTTATACTAACTCATCTCATCCAAGAACAGTGTTGAAAAATGGGCTCTGATACCACTTTGTAATGTCCCCAACCACCCAGTATGGGCCACACCACACAAAAGTCTCCTCTTCGTTTTTTTCTTTTTTTTATAGCTCTAATACCACTTTGCAACGTTCCCAACCACCTATTGGGTTATGCCACTTAAAATTTTGAACTATGATACTAATTTAAATCATAAAAATACTCTACAAATGCACAGATTCATACAAAATAATAACAGAAAAAATGCATGCATCATATGCAGGAAAACCCATGAAAACAAATGCATAAATATTGACACAAAACCTTAATTAAAACACAACTAAATTATTGAAATATTATGGATATGAAAAGGGTTGAGAGGAATAACAATAATAATCTATAAACACCATTATCATAGAAATTCCATAGAAAAAGACACATAATTATACAAATAGTAAATAAAATAAGCACATGAAAGATACTTATGTCATGAAATAAACACCAATTGCATGTAGACCTTCCATGTTCCTCCCAGCCTTAGACCACACTGCTCATAAACTCTCAGCAGTGGGTCACCCCCAAGTTGGGGATAAATTCCACCCAAGTACAGGATTTATAACTAGTATAAGGACCCTTTGATAGTATACAACTTAGAAACAGATTCCAACTCAAACTATCATCCTACAGTCCCTCATTCCCCACATGCATGTCCCACCCCAAGAAGTGTGCCCCTTCTCTAGTCAATAGTCCTTCAGTTGCCCCCTTCCAAAGCCTCAACAACAAGCCGAATAGGAAAAGTCGGAGCCTAGTAACTGAAGTTTGGCACCTTAATAAATCAATTCCTAACAGTTATCTCATCTTGAGAGAATGCTCACGGGCCTGAAAACCCACTTCTTTAGTGTCCTATGGGCCTGACAACCCACTTATTCATTGTCTTACGGGCATGAAAACATGCCTCTTCAGTATAGATCCATAACTAACCAAATTCTTGATACATGTATAGATACAGGTGTTCGTAGCATGAAGGTACATATGGAAGTCCCCTGGAGGTAGTAATTATGTGCAAATGATTAATGGAAAGATGCACCCAAAGGAGCTAAATTTCCCCAATTATATTTTCATGTTCCCACTTGACACTTGTCATGTTGGTAATTAACTTGGTTCCACATGGATTCCCTCACAACATGATACGTTCCTCAACATAAGGACTTATGATATATTTAAATATTCATACTTTATACTTTATACATTTTGGGGAATGTTAATAAAATATTCTTTTGGATTTAAGCCCCCTATCTTAGCCCCTTTTTCCTAGACTCTTAGCCCTCTTTTCTCCTTTTGGTGGATTTTATCCCCGCATACTCTTTTACATGGTTGGTTTGCAGTAGTGATGTGTTCTCATTAAAACTAAGTGTGATTGTATTTTACAAAAATAGTCTTGTTGACCTTTCATCTTGTGGCTCACCATCCCAATAACTATATAGGAATGCCGGCCTCAAAATACATTGATAGAAAGGCACTCTACCCCCAAAGTATCCTGGTTCAACATCCTTTATGTACAATTACATTTATATTTAAAATGGGGTTCGTCCTAGGGGTATTACATCCCAAGTCTTATATTACCTTTTTGGAGTACCCAATTGTTTTGAAATTTAATTAATTAATGGAAAATAAATGGGCTTGGAAAAATTATGCATTGAAAATGAAGGTGCAATAGACCCTCTACAAAGGCACCCATAAATGAGACAATACGAACCCTTCTATATCATGAACCCCATGCCCAAAAGTATTAACCCCATCCACTTCATCTTCTCCACATGACTTAGAGAGGGGTCCACCTAGGAAACATTCATTGAATTAAGGAATGACTCACCCAATAGATCACCTTGAAAACCCTCTCATACCTAAACTTAGCAAATTGCATAGGGTCTTTGTGCACTTATTTAATTTGATGAAGTAGTTTTAATGCACATGTTTAGGTGGATCTTGTATTAAATGTGATTTTACTTGCAATGATACATTTGACTTGATACCCTTGGAGGGTGCACTCATCTATCTTTGTAGGACCTTGATTGATGGACGTTTTGAAGGAACAATCCCAACTTGGGCCTTCATTGGGGCAAGAAGCCCACGGGATGGTGCCATGACCCAGAATCTAGGGGCAATACAGAGGTTGGACATTCCCTTTGGAGGAAAGAGAGAAGACCTTGGAGCTGACACCTAGCCCTATCTATCCCAACAAATTTCCTTTTGGAGGCCTTACACCACACTTTTGGGGCTTGACGTATTAACTAGGGCTAGGGTGATCCGGATTATTTTTGGCACGAAATGAGATCAGAGATATAATAAAGAAATGCATAGAGATATCGCAGATATTCAATAATATAACAGAAATGTATCGGAGATGCAACCATAAACACAGATATGCAGTAATACACGATTTCTATTAATGAAAGAAATGTACAAAGACTGTAAAAATACAGAGTGGAAGACTCGCTAGAATGGTGGCAGCTTATCTCTGAGAAGAGATGTGACGGCTACT
>JZKD02S1637319.1:56822-71744 GCA_000966675.3 Picea glauca
AGAAAATAATCCATGGAGTTTGTTTGTGGTCAGCAGAAGCAAGGTCTCGCTTGATCCATTCATACTGTTGCGCCATTGTCATCCAAAGGAAAAGTAAATATGATCAAAACTCTAGTTCTCGATTGCAACTAAACGCCGAAAACGCTATTTGAGAATTATTGACTGGCTTTCAAATTTTTATTTGCATCGATTCTTCTGTGACCTTAGAGTTAAACACACATTTATAGACTCTGAAGATCTCGTCATCATCTGATTTATTGTGTGTAGCATTCTGCTAAAAGATAAATAAATTCATAGCCTTTGTTAAAAAGCATGCACATATGATAAAAGGTAACGGAAGTTTACAATTAACATTTTAAATGACGTATTGTGCTTTGAGCAAGAGATGAATGTGATTTTCATTTTATAATGTAATAAAAAATTGAATTTTTTTCATAAAAGAATAAATAAGTTAAAAATTCTTATAAAATTAAAGTGTAAATGATATGTTAATAAAACAAAAGGAAAGAAAAATAGAATTGTGTTTAGTAAAAACCAAAAAAATAATATTTCAAAAACAATATAATTACACCAAGAATAGGAAAATACATTTACATCCCAACTAAATGATACTAGATATATCAATATGCAATGCTAATAAACTAAATTTAAAAAGATTGAAGTACATAAGAATAACTACACTACATTTCTTAAAAACCAAAATATATATATAAGAGACAAACTGAATTTATAAATCCCTCCACTTGGTATGCATCCCTAATTTGTGGTGAAAGCAGCCAGATTTATGTTCCCATTGAATTCGCTGCAAAATTGAACTGCAAGGAGCTGACCGCAATAAAATCCATGCAACTCAATGCAGATTGCATGGGAGCCTATCTACGCGATAAAAATAACGGGGACAGCCTGGCCATTATTAGAAATAGTTGTTGCTGCCAAAATGTGGAGAATGGTAGTGATCAGAAACCACGGGGACAACCGACCACTATTATAGGGAAAAACACTCTAAATTGGAAAAAACACATTCTGATTAGGGTTTTGATCTTAATCTCATTTTTTCTTTATAAAGATGACAACAATTAATTAAATTTTAGGGAATTCTTTTTTAAATAACAATTATAACAATCAAGACGTAAATTTAAATTTGCTTATTAAGTCGAAAGGTGTACACTTATTGATAATGGGTACAATTAATCACCTTTTAATTTAAAATTCTAATCTTATGGCTAACTAGCACGGCCACATTTTAGTGACCGATACCTTTCAGCGTTCTCCAACCATGAGTAGGCTGTGCTAGTTCTTATGACAACTAGTATGCAAACCTAAACCTGCTTACTACTCGACATGAAATTACCATCTTCTTCTCCATCTGTCAGTTGACTTGGAAAATGCATCCACTTGATTATACAAAGTGATCTCGCAGACTAAGTCTTGTATTCAGATTAAACCCTATATTAAAAGTTGAGAGAGGCAATAAGTGCGATAGAAACCGAAGAATTAGAAGTTAGGAGGACAGGGAACAACATGTGATAGAAATAGGGAAGAAGTGCATGCAAACCACTTTATAACCATCGTAAACCTTTAAACAAAACAATTTTCTTAGACACCATTTTATGATGTCAGCCATAGAATTTGTTTGGTTTTTTATATAAGGTGTTCTATATGGAAAGTTTATATTGTTTTGTACTATTGGTCTTTTTATATTTTTTTATTAAGGTGTCATATAAACGCTCATTTTAAAGGTTGAATAGCTGTGCTTAAGTTGATATTATTCAGTGGATTATAAAATTTGATTTTTCTATGAAGACTTGATACTCGTGAACTAAATTTAAACTAAACAAATTATTAACATGAAATAAAAGCACGCAGATATGTCAACGTAATAATTATTATTATATGACTTCGGTTCTTCTTGTAACTTGGTTTTAATTTTGTTAAAATTGTAGGAACAGATATTAACTGAGAAGAGTTTTGAATATAACAATTGTTTGTTAAATTGCACTTTTAATCATTATTATTAATTTCTTTTATGAAGTTTTCAGTCATTTTATCTTCTTGGTAATAAAATAAAAGTAAATACATCTTAGATTCTTAACACTTTATATAAAATTGCATATATTATAACATAATAAATTTTAATTTCATATGTAGAAAATATAACCAACGAAGAAGATGTATGATTATTCAACAACTGCATTGAATGAGTGTCAACTAAATTTGTGATATTTTAACGTCGAAAGGTGTACATCTATTGATAATGGGTATATTTAATAGTTTTTTAGTTCTTAATATGTTTTCTAGGGAAGAGATTAAATATATTTAGAATATTCTTAGTCATCACAATAATGGTTCTGATTTCATCCATTAACTTCCAAGCTGTTATAAAAACATTCGTTTATATTGGTAACTGTTGATGCTTCCAAGATCATATGACCAGGAAAAACGACTACTTTATCAAACGACGCGTATTTGTCCGGCAAAGTGTTTGACGGTGACTGTGTCCAAACTCCATGCGAATTCATATACAGACTTTGCTGTTAAACCACGGCATGAACGAATGTCGTTAGATCCAGTGCCAATATATGGATTAAACAGTCGGCGGCATCAAGCACATTCAAAAAAGGCCGATCGACAACAGGCTGTTTAGGGACGCGGACAAGTCGAAATCCGTTAGAATTTGATTTTGTTTTAATACGCCTTTCGGCGTTAATCAGCCACGTAATTGTGGCTGTGCTACTTACATGTAGTAAAGAGAACAAGACTCAATGAGTGCCAACCAAATTTGTAATTTTGAGAACCAACGGTGAAATTGTATGGCTATATTTAAAACTAGTCCTTGTCGATTCTCAGTATGCGACGACTAGACTGAATGAGTACCAACAAAATTTTTAATTTAGACAAAACAGAGAAAAAGTATGGTTATATTTAAAACTAGACCTTGTCGATTATTAGTCTGCAACATCTGGACTAAATGTGTACCAACCACATTTGTAATGTTGATATGTAGAAAAGAGAATGAGCGGAGAAAATGTATGGTTATATTTTAAGCTAGTGCTTCTCGATTCTTAATCCACAACCACTCGGGTGGAGTACCAAACCAATTCCGGATAGAATTAGTCCAGATTGACCGGATTGAATTGGATTTGGCGCCAACCAATGATCGAATTTTAGTCGAGGACGACCCGACTGAGTAGGATTTGGTACCGACCAAATCAATTAGTGATCCATTGCTAGGCCGCCACGACTGCAATGAATTTGCCTACAACGAAAATACAGATGGTAAAAATAACTATCGATTCTCAGGATACCACGAGATAATCAGTTCTCATCTGGCACATCTGGGATGAATTGTTACTAAAATGCCAAATAGAATCAATGAATTGTTTTTTTAACAAAAAGTTAATAATTTATTAAAAGATGGGCTACTTGTCCTATTCATGACTGAATGTATAGCACGTGGAGAAACAAACACGACGGCTCAGCTTACAGAAAAAAAAAATTCCTCGAACACAAAAGTCTAACGTACAAAACTTTACCACGGCTGTTATTTAGAACCATGAAAACGCTTGAAAAAGCTAACGTATATTAACTTGGATATTGAGGTTGTGGGGAGGTATTCATGCGGTGAGATAATGGAGAGGTACTAAGTCGGTGAAGACATAGCGAGGTAGAAGGTGCGGGTCTTTCAGAGATTCACCTGTTGCGACTAGTGCGTGCATACATATTGTGCAGGGCAGTGGAGAAGAGATAGCAAACACTTTATCATTTTCATTTCTTTATTTTTTGCGATTTCCAGGTGTACTAACCCAAGAAGGGATTATATCTTATTTCATGGGAAGAAGGGGCTAAATTTTCAAAAGGAATGTAGTTGGAAAAAAAAATAAAATCCAAAACTATAACCTTCCAATTGTTCTCCCAAGGAGTTCTTGAGAATGATGAAACATTTCTCTTAAAAAAAAAATCAAAAACCTGTAAAAAAACAAATTCATATTATATAGACGTCCCACTTGTTGAGGTATCTACACAAGTGCATTACAACCTTTTCTTTACACCTATGACACTCTATGTACCTCTCCCTTCAAGTGACATTGTGGTACTTCCTCCCATGTAATGTCCTCAACCACCCAGGATGAGCCACACCACACAAAACTCTCCTCTTCTTTTTCTTTTTTCTACAAATCTGACACCACTTTGTAACGTTCCTAACCACCTGTTGGGTTATGCCTCTTAAAATTTCAAACTCTGATACTAATTTAAATAATCAAAATAATCAAAAAATGCACAGATTCATACAAACTAATAGCATTAAATATGCATGCAGCATAAGCATGAAAACCCATGAAAACAAATGCATAAATATTAATGTGGCACATGAATTATCAAACAACTCTATTACTGAAATGGTATGCATATGATCAAGGTTGAGAGGAATAAAAATAATAATATATAAACACCAGTATCACAAAGATTCCATAGAAGAAGACACATAATTATACACACAGTAAATAAAATAAGCACTTCAAAGATGCATATTTCATTAAATAAACACCAATTGCATGCAAACATTTCACGTTCTTCGCAGCTTTAGACCACAACGCTCATAAACTCTCAACAGTGGGTCACCCTCGAGCTGGGGCTAAATTCCACCTGGGTAAAAGATTTCTAACCAAGCTAAGGTCTCTTTGACAATATACAACTCAGGCATGGGTGCCAACTCAAACTATCATCCTACAATCCCTCATTCCCCACTTGCATGTCCCACCCCAGGAAGTGTACCCCTTTATGCTCAATAGTCCTTTGGATTCCCTACTTCCCTTCCGGGGCTTCAAGAGCAGGCCAAACAGGAAGTATCAAATCCCTGCAGTTGTATGGCACCTTGGGAAATCAATTCCAAGCAATTATCTCACATGGAGAGAATGCTCATGGGCCTGACAACCTTCTTCTTTAGTGTCCTATGGGCATGACAACCTACTTCTTCGTTGTCCTAGGAGCCTTAAAATGTGTCTCTTCAGTCTAGCTCCAAAACTAACCAAAGTCCTGATACAATTACAGATACGGTTGTTCGTAGCGTGAAGGTATAGATGACAGTCCCCTAGAGGTAGTGAGGTGTGAATAATTAATGGAAAGATGCCTCCAAAGGAACTAAATTTCCTCGATTATATTTTCATGTTCCCACTTGACACTTGTCATGTTTGGAATTAGCTTTTTTCCACATGGATTCCCTCACAAGGTGATACATTCCTCAACATAAGGACTAAGGATATATTTAAATATCCATACTTTATACTTTATACATTTTTGGGAATATTAACAAAATGTTCCTTTGAGTTTAAGCCCCATATATTAGCCCTTTTTTCCTAGAATCTTATCCCCTTTTCCCTTTCTGGTGGATTTTATCCCCCCATACGCGTTTACATGGTTGGTCTGTAGTATTCATGTGTTTTCATTAAAATTGAGTGTGATTTCATTTTACAAAAATAGGCATGTTGGTATTTCAACTTTTGGCTCACCAACCCAATAACCATACATGCACTTTGGCCTCAAAATACATTCATACAAAGGCACTCTAGCCCCAAAGTATCCTGGTTCATCATCCTTTATGTACAATTACATTTATATTTACAATGGGGTTCGACCTAAGGGTATTACATTATCCTCCCCCTTATTTATGCATTGTCCTCAATGTAGTAGATACACATATACAATCAAAATGAAAAAGTCCTCAAACAGATGTGGATACTTTGTCCAGATAGAATCATCATGATCCGGAGTTTCATCCTCGAAACCATATCAGGTCCATTGGACCTTTACCAGTCCTATTGCTCAATTCTGGAGCAGCTTGACTTTTTGATCCAATATGCATACTGGCTGAACTAGGAAGTCCCCTTCTTGCTCCACCTAAATCACATTCTAATCAATGACATGATTAACATCATGCCCACACTTTTTAAGCAACGATACATGGAATACATTGTGAATACACATTGATGTAGGTAAGGAAAGCATGTATGCTACATGACCAATCCTCTCCAAGATTTCAAGCAACCCACAATAACGAGCTGCCAGTTTTGAAAAATTTCCCAACTTCAAGGAACTTCTCTTGGACTTTACTTTTAAAAACACATGATCATCCACTTTGAACTCTCTCTAAGTTCTTCCCTTATCAGCATAACGTTTTTTCTTGTTCTAGGAAACCTTTAAATTTTGTTTTATTCTCACCATCTTCTCTTCCATTTCCCTTAATAATTCTGGTCCAACCATTGTTCTATCTGTTGGGTTGTCCCAACTCATCGTTGCATTGCATTTTCTTCCATATAGTGCCTCAAATGGGCTCATCATTATATATGTTTGATACCCATTGTTATAATAAAACTCTACTAAATACAAATAATCCTCCCATTTGGATGGTTTATCCATCACATACATCCTCAACATATCTTCAATCACTTGATTCACCCTCTTTGTTTTCCCATCTGACTATGGATGATAGGTTGTTCTAAAGTTCAGATTGGTCACAAATCCTTTGAATAATTGTTTCCAAAAATTTGATGTAAATTTTGAATCTCTATCAGACACAATTGTCTTGAATATACCATGTAGTCGAGCGATTTCTCTCATATAAATATCAACAATGTTGGTCGCCTTGTGAGTGAGATTCATTGTAATAAACTGGGAAGCTTTAGTAAGATTATCCACCACCACCATGATGGAATCATGTTTTTTGGTTGTTTTGGGAAGCTTGGTGATGAAATCCATTGTTACAACTTCTCATTTCCACTCAGGAATGGGTAATGGTTGTAGAAAACCAGTTGGGTGTATGTGCTTAGCTTTGACTTTTTGACATTTCAAACACTTGGAAATAAAATCAACAACCTCTTTCTTCATACCTAGACAATAATATCGGCTCTTGAAAACTTTAATAGTCTTATGGTAACATGGGTGTCTAGAATAAAGAACATTATGCATTTATTTTAATATTAGATTTTTCAATTTATGAGAAATTGACACATAAATTATGCATCTATACAAAAGAATTTCCTCATCTTTTTACTCAAAATTATCAATTTTGTACTGCAAAATACCTTGTTGTAGTTTTGTCTTTATTTCCATGTATTGTATATCTGATTTTGCAGCCTCTAAATTTTTTTATTTCAACTCTGATTGTTACATGCTAATGGTTGTAGCATACATCTCATGCACTCTTCGGTTGAGTGCATCAGCCACCTTGTTCTTCTTACCCTTGATGTGCTTTAGATCAAAGTCATATTCACTAAGGAATTCTAACCACCTACTTTTCTTAACATTTATATTTGTCTTCCCAAATAAATATTTCATACCACTATGGTCTGCCCTCAACTCAAATCTTTTCCCCATGAGATAGTGCCTCTAGATCTTCAAGGCATGCACTATGGTTTCCAATTCCAAATCATGAGTAGCATTGTGTCTTTCATGTTCCTGTAATTTTCTTGATTCATAGCACACCACATGTCCATTCTGACTAAGAAATCCACCAAGTCCTTCTTTACATGCATCTGTGCATACAATGAAGTCTTCATTTGGGATTATTATACTATATCATAGCCTAGTGTCTTGGGATCATTGTGTCCAATTGTTAGCTATGAAATTCACATCTTTATGTCTGAAATTATTACATGCATAACATAAATCAAAAGAGATAGTTTGATACCTGGGAGTTGAAGATCTTATGAAAGGAGGTACTCTTATGAATTCTTCTTCTTCCTGAGGCCTATCTGTCGGTTGTTGATTCTGAAATCTGAATCTTCTCGATGGAGGAGTGTCCCTGTAATCTTCCTTGTAGATCTTCCTATCCCCCTTGATTGTTTCTACAAATCTTTTTGGATATGTTTATTTCTCTGTTGTTTTGGATCTTGATCCTTTTTCTATCTGATTGTATCCAAGTCCGGACTTGTCATGATGAGATTTTTTACTGTTGATAATGTAATCCAAAAAATTGAGTTGTTCTGCATATTTTTCTTTTGAATATCCTTTCTTAATGTGACAATCTCAGCTTCCAAATTTCCAATGATCTTGTCTTTTTATTCTAGCTATTCTTTGAGTGCTTCTTCAATTCTTTTATCTTCTTCTATTTAAACCTTCAAATTTGTGATCATTTTTTCTAGTTCTTGAGTGTCTTTTTTCTTGTCTAGTTCTGCTTGTAGTTTCTTGTTTTTCTTATTTTCTCTTATGATAACTTCTATGGCACACATTAATTCCTCTCGGTATTCAAATTTTGTCTCTTCAATTTCTTCTTCGACTTCTTCATATTCTTCTTCGGCTTCTTCATATTCTTCTTCGGAGTCTTCTTTATCAGAGTCTTCTACTACCATGAATATAAATCTTTTCGTCTCACTGTCACTGACTTCATCTTCATCTGATGATGAGATGTCTTCTTTGGTGCATAATATTTTCTTGAAAACTTTCTTTGTGGTTCTTTTTCCTTTATATGTTTGTTTTCCATTTTGAGTAACCTTCATCATTTCTGTTTTTATTATAAGGACATTTGTTAGCAAAATGACCAATACCATCACAATTAAAACAAACTAAAGGAAGCTTACCTATATACCTACCGTCGGTTCCCTACAACAACAATGAAAGTTGGCTATAGCATAGAAGATTGGGTCACATACATTTTGATAACCTTGTCAAAGTCAACAAAAGAGAAGCAGTCAGAGAAATGCTCCAGATCACGAAACCAACCAATACTTTATGCAAGCATTGTAAAGAAGGAAAGCAAACAAAGACCAAGTTCAAATCAAAGGAATATTCAACGACAAGACCACTGGAAATTGTGCATAATGATCTAGTTGGAACAACTACAACGAAGGGCTTAAAAGGTGAGAAATACTTTATGTTATTAGTTGATGATTATACAAGAATGACTGCAGTTTGTTTTCTCAAGAATAAGTCAAAAGCTTTTGAAAACTTCAAGATCTACAAGAAAATGGTTGAAAATGAAATGGATTCAAAAATCAAATTCTTGAGATCTGATAATGGAGGAGAGTTCACTTCAAAGGAATTTATGGACTACTGCAGGAGTCATGGAATAAAAAGGCAATTCTTCGTTGCTAGGAAACCTCAACAGAATAGAGTTGTTGAAAGAAAGAACAGGACAGTACACGAAATGGCTCGAACAATGCTAATGGATTCCAAATTGACAGATATTTTTTAGGCACAGGCAGTGCATACAACAGTTCCCATTCAAAACAGAGTAATGCTCAGAAACAACACTGAAAAAAATCCTTACGAGCTATGGAAAGGAAGACCAACAAATGTAAATCACTTCAGAGTTTTTGGAAGAAAATGCTACATCAAAAGAGAAGATGGCATAATGGGAAATTTTGACTCTCGTGTGGACAAATGAGTACTTGTTGGTTACTAAAGTATAAGAAAATCATACAAGTGTTACAACCTAATATTGAACAAAGTGGTGGAAAGCATCAATGTAACAATTGATGAAACATATAGACAATAATTAAAGGAAGAAGAAAATGAATAAATGGAACAACTTTACGAAGAAGAAACAAAAGATGAAAAAGAAGGGGAAGACGAAGAGGATCCGACAGAAACAGAAGAGAAATTTCAGCAAGTAACTCCAAAAACACCTGGCAGATGAGTACAGAAGAATCATCCTTCAGATCAGATTATCAAAAACAAAGACGCGGGAGTTGAGACTAGAAGAATAATCTATTCACCAGAACAAACGCACATAGAACTCACATCTATGATTGAACCAACCTATTTTGAAGAGGCCAACAAGGATGGATTTTGGAACAAGGCCATGGATGAAGAATTGGATCAAATAGAGAAAAATGACACTTGGGAATTGGTTCCAAGACCAAAGAATAAGAATGTGATCGACGCAAAGAGGGTATACAGAAATAAATTGAATGAATATGGACAGGTTACAAGGAACAAAGCTAGATTGGTATGTAAAGGATATGCACAGGTTGAAGGAATCAACTTTGAAGAGACATTTTCCCCAGTTTCCAGAATGGAAGCAATCTGATTTCTTTTAGCTTATGCATGCTCCAAAAATATTAAAGTGTATCAGATGGACGTAAAATCATCTTTTCTGAATGGGGAACTTGAAGAAGAAGTCTACATTGAACAACCAAAAGGATTTTAGCTGTCAGAGAATGCAAATTATGTGGGTAAATTAAAGAAGACCTTGTATGGTCTAAAATAGGCTCCTAGAGCATGGTACTCTAGACTGGATAAATATATACAGTAAGCAGGGTTCAGAAAAGGAAGTGCATACAACAACCTCTACATCAAGGTAAGTCAAGATAGTATTTTATTAATTTAAGTTTATGTTGATGATATTATTTTTGGTAGTGATGATGACAGGTTAAGCCAAAAATTTGCAAAGGATATGAAAAATGAATTTTAAATGTCATTACTTGGAGAACTATCCTTATTTCTGGGACTTCAGATACGTCAAAGAAACCAAGGAATTTTTATTTATCAAACCAAGTATATCAGAGAAATGCTAAAGAGGTTCGAAATGGAAGATTGCAAACCAGTTATCACTCCCATGCAAACCAGTTACAAGTTAAGGAAAGATGATGATTCAAAGTCTACATATCAGAGGCAATATAAGTAAATGATTGGTATCCTACTATATGTGACACCATCCAGACCAGATGTAATGTAGGAAGTTGGACGGGTGGAACAATTTCAAGAAGCACCAAAGAAATCACATGTATTAGCAGTGAAGAGGATTTTCAGATATCTCAAAGGAACAGAAGAGATCAGATTATGGTATCCAAAAGGAAAGGATATATCACTTATTGCCTACACAGATGCAAATTGGGCAGGTTGTATTAATGACCGACGAAGCACCAATGGAGAAACGTTCTACTTGGTTGAGTGTTTAGTATCATGGTTAAGAAAGAAACAATCATCAATATCTCTATCTACAGTCGAGGCAGAGTATGTTGGAGCAAAAACATGTTGTACATAGGTTCTATGGATGAAACAAACTCTGACAGATATACAGGTTGAGTATGATGAGCCCATTCCAATATATTGTGATAATACAAGCACCATTAGTATCTCAAAGAACCCGATGATTCACTCCAAGACGAAGCACATTCCAATAAAGTATCACTTTCTACAGAAACAGGTTGCAAAAAAGAACATCAGAGTTGAGTATGTGGGCACAAAATAAGAAGTGACAGACATATTTACAAAACTGCTTCCATGGGAAGCCTTTGAGTATCTTTGCCAGAGACTCAGAGTTATTTCTACTCCAAAATGAATTATTTTTAATGCTTATCTTATATGTCTTAAATGTACACGAGGAAGCACCATAAAGAGGATAGTTCAGGTTGGGAGATCAGACAGTTCAGTTAGGGGGAGAAGCCCTGGATGGAAAGATACCTTTGTCATTGATGGCAAAGGGGGAGAGATTTATGATATGCATAGGACATAGGCATGAATCCAAGGGAGAAATGGTCATAGAGATGCAGAGGACAAAGGCATGGTTCTAGGGGGAGCATGAGTGGTATGACTTCAGTATTGCATGACATGATTTCAGTATTCCATCAGAGTGTTGCCATCAATGCCAAAGGGGGATATTGTATATTAAGGTTGGTTTTCATTGATGTCAACCCTTGAAGAAAGTCTGGTAGTGAATTTCGGTAGCACAAAGGTTTGGGTAATGGACCCAAGGTTGTTTCATGTATAATGGTATGACTTTTAATATATTTGAAGGTAATACTATTCTATATGGATATTACATTTCATTCCATTTCCGATGGTATGTGGAATGTCACATAACTCCTCACGGTTAAAGAGTTATGGCCATGAGAAGTTGGAGAACCCATTTTTGGGTAATGGACCCAAGTTTGTTCAATGGATAATGGTATGAGTTTTGATATATTTTTAGGTAACACTATTCTATATGGATATTATATGTCATGCCATTTCTATTGGTATGTGAAACGTCACATAACTCCTCGCGGTTTGAGAGTTATGGCCTTACGAAGTCGGAGGACCCTCATATGTCATCTAGAAAACCCAAAAGGTCATAGTCAAAGTGGTTTAAGTGATTTTAGAAGGTAAATAATAAAGTGAACTGATGAGTGTAATATAATTCAAATTGAATACAAAATAAATTATTTAAAAAATAAATTTAATGGATAAATTAGAAGTGGGTTAACCCTAAAATAAGGAAAGTGGGCAAAGTGAACTAGAAGATGTTTCTAAGGAAGCTACTTGGAGAGTGTAAATAAGAGGCAAGGCTCTCTAATTTTATATCACACTTGAGAATATTGAATATATATAGGTGACTGAGGTAACCAAAGGATATATGAGCCTAATTTCAGAGGGAAGGTGAAGAAAAGAAGGTCGGAATTCAAAGGAGGATAAATTCATTTCATGATGTTTTATAAGGTATGTTATTTACAGGTCATCTCACCATTTTCGCGATAAATTTTTTTCTAGAACGATTCAGACCATGAAATTGATATTCCATTGAGGAAACATATCCAAGTATATGTGGTAAAAATTTCATCTTATGGGTCTTTGTATTTTTGGAGTTACACTTCGTGGAAAATAGGGTTTGTGGCTAGTCCTGAAACTAGTCTAAAACAAGTGTTTCGGGTAAAAATGTCATAACTTCTTCATAACATATCCAAATTCAGTAATAACAATTTTTTTGGTTATATTGCAATATGTAGTATTTTGTGTAAAATTTTCATATCAATTCAACAATTATTTCATGTGGGGCACGCTCTACAAGGTCGCTCTCTAGAATAAGCCAGAATTCAGCAAGGTATGCCATTTTTGCTATAACTCCTTTTCTGAGAGGTTCCAAGTAGTGACACCTAGAGGAATTGCATTGAACAAACTGAAGAACATTTTTTATTATTCTCAGATCTTTATTCATTGCAGGTACATAGTTATGATTATTTCAAGTTAGGGTTGTTGACTAATCCCAAACTAGTCATGTGAGACTAAAGAAAAGTTTGATGAAAATGCTAGTCTCTTCTTGTGAAAGTTAAGGAAGGTTTGCAGGTATGTGATCATATACACCAGGTCTATTACAGAGTTGCAAATCATATTTGGATGATGAAATCAATGAGGGCTTTTGGTTAAGGTACATGTTGGGTACATGGTTGAGACAAGTAGTTGATGAATTGGCACATACATGAGGTGTATAGTTGATGATGTTGGTACATATTAATGAATCATAGTTGATGAGTAGTTGACACATGATTGGTACATACTTGGTACATGGTTGGATGCACTTGTTTATTGTACAGGTTGTTTGGTACAGGTTGGTGCATGGTTGATGCACTTGTTTATGGTACAGGTTGAGGTACAGGTTGATGCATGGTTGATGCATGGTTCAGGTTTATTGGTACAAGTTTATAGCGGTATATCTCACAGTGATAGTGTGACAGTGTTTCCATCATTCTACTTTTACTTCAGGGCGGTTGGACGGGGCAAGGACAGGTGGTTGTAGCCACCTTCCGGTTGTAACCGGAGAACATAGGGGGTTATAGCCTCCTTTTGGTTGTAGCCAGAGAATAGAGGGAGTTGGAGCTTCCCTCAGGTTGTAGCCTAATAAACAAGGGGGTTGGAGCCTCCTTCCAGTTTCATTTGGAAAAAAAAGGAAGTTGGTGCTTCCAATGAATGTAATTCTTCAAGACATATAAGAAAAAGAATTTTGCAGTTTTCTCCTACTTTGGGTTTCCAGATAAAACATTGGTGTACTATGTATGTGTATGATTGTACATTTGTTCATTGCTTATTTACTCTGCAGTTATTGGATGATAATGCAACATTGATATAACACTTGGATTATATGGTTAAAAATGATTAAATTGCTCTATTATTGATTCACCCCCCCTCGCAGTAATCCAACACTTGTAACCTTCCTTTCATAAGTTTGTCCATGAAGTCTCAACACTTAACCATTTTTCCATCTACGCGGACTCATAATATTGTAACCTTCCTTTCATAAGTGCATCCAAGAAATCTCAACACTTAACCATTTTTACATCTATGAAGACTCGCAGACTCATAATCTTGTAACCTTCTTTTCATAAGTCCATACAACAAGTCTCAACAATTAACCATTTTTCCACTTCTTATTGTGGTTTCGTGAGACTGGAAGTTGTCCTGCCACATGGCTCCACATCACCTGCCAAATGGCATCCCATACAACATGTATTTTCCACTGTGGAAGTACATGTCTTTATTATACCATGTCAGCTGACATGTGGCCTCCACATCATGCCGACCTCATCATATGAAATAATACCAAAAAAAAAATCGATTTTGCTTATTTTCGAAATTTCCAAAGAGGCTCAGTTTTGCAATTATTTATGTGGCCTCCATTAGAGCTTGTAATTAAGATCAATACAACCAAATGTGGTTTTTACATGCAAATTTGACCCTCCCCCCTCTTCAAATTCACCTCTTCCACATTGAATTTGTCTTGAATTACTCTGCGAAAATTGGGGCTTTTCCCAATTTCGCCTCAATTTCACCATGGGCGCCATGGTCTCTCTAAAAATTCAAATTTTGACCATCTAAAGGACCAAATATGATCAATTAGAGACCAAATTCACTTCTACTTAATTTTCCGAACTCAATTCTTCACATTACCCATGAAATTTCTCTCAATTTTACTGCAGTGATTTAATAAAAACAAGTTGCGGACATACTCCAGAATTAATTCTTTGTGAATTCCCACTTCATCGTTATGCTAACTCATCTCATCCAAGAACAGTGTTGGAAAATGGGCTCTGATACCACTTTGTAATGTCCCCAACCACCCAGTATGGGCCACACCACACAAAAGTCTCCTCTTCATTTTTTTTCTTTTTTATAGCTCTAATACCACTTTGCAACGTTCCCAACCACCTATTGGGTTATGCCACTTAAAATTTT
>JZKD02S1637319.1:82866-99544 GCA_000966675.3 Picea glauca
CAGCAGAGATGTAAAATTTCTGGAAAATCAATTCTGGAATGATTCAGAAAATCAGCAAATGGACAGTCAAAATCCATTGCTGCCAAGTTCTGAAAACACAGAAAATTCAGAACAGCAAGTACCTCAAACTACTCTTCCAAGATTGCAGGTACAAAGACAACCTGAAAATTCTCAGGATAACTCAACTTCCAGCAAAGAATCATTCTCTGAACCACAGAATCAGAGAACTCGAAGTTTGAGAGAAATCCATCAGCAGTTGGATGACTTTGAGCAACACAACTTTTTTGCTTTAATGTCATGTCAACCTACATCCTTTAAGAAAGGAACTAAGGAGCCACATTGGGTTCAAGCCATGAACCAAGAAATTGACTCCATTGAGAAGAACAAGACATGGCATCTTGTTGATTTTCCAAGTCACAAGAAAAGTATTGGTTTCAAGTGGGTTTACAAAAATAAACTCAATGAAAAAAGGCAGATTGAAAAACACAAGGCAAGACTTGTTGCCAAAGGATTCTCACAACAACCAGGTATTGATTATGGAGAAACTTTTGCTCCAGTAGCAAGATTAGACACTATCAGAACTCTATTGGCCATAGCAACACAACACAAATGGCAAGTTTACGAGATGGATGTCAAGTCAGCATTCCTGAATGGTTTCTTAGATGAAGAAGTTTATGTCGATCAGCCACCTGGATTTGAATTCCAAGAGAACCCAGCCAAAGTATATCGGTTGAAGAAATCCTTGTATGGATTAAAGCAATCTCCAAGAGCTTGGTACAGTAGAATTGACACTTATCTGATCAAAAGTGGTTTCAGCAGAAGTCAAAATGAGCCAACTCTTTACACCAAAACAGATCAACACGGTAAAATTTTAATTGTATGTTTATATGTTGATGACATGATCTACATAGGAAATCTTGAGTTAACAAATTTTAAACATGCCATGCAATTTGAGTTTGAAATGACAGATCTTGGCATAATGAAATATTTTTTAGGGATTGAGATTCATCAATCAGCCAAAGGAATTTTTGTCTGTCAGCAAAAGTATGCAACAGACATCCTGAAAAGATTTCGCATGGAAGAATGCAATCCAGCAGAAACCCCCATACCACTAGGCACAAAATTGAGCAAGAATGATGAAGGTCCTATAATGGACTCTAATTTATACAAAATTTTAGTAGGCAGTTTGTTGTATCTTACAGCAACTAGGTCTGACATTATGTATGCAGCCAACCTTGTTTCCAGATTCATGGAATCCCCCAAAGATTCGCACTAGAAAATGGCAAAACGAATTCTGAGATATGTAGCAGGAACTCTCAAATTCAGCTTATGTTACACTAAATATGATAGTAATCAACTTTCTGGTTACACAGACAGTGATTTTGCAGGCATCCTAGATGACAGGAAAAGCACATATGGACATGTTTTTCAACTGGGCACAAACCTGATCTCATGGGCATCAAAGAAGCAGCCAATTGTATCAATATCTTCTGCAGAGGCAGAGTATGTAGTTGCTACCTCAACATCTTGTCAAGTTGTATGGCTGAGAAGAATATTGAAAGATATGTCACATACAGAAAAGGATCCAACTCCTATTTTCTGTGACAATACTTCAACAATTGCTCTATCCAAGAATCATGTGTTTCACAAGAAAAGAAAACACATTGACACTCGTTTTCATTTCATACTCGAGCTAGTCAATAATTGTGATATTGCACTACAATTTTGTGGTTCTCGAGATCAGCTTGCTGATATCTTTGCAAAGCCACTAGGAAAATCCGTTTTTGATTTTCAGAGACAACACTTAGGCATAATCAGTGCTGATGATTGTAACTGTTGAGTTTAAGAGGGAGTGTTAAACATAATGTAACCTCAATAGTCTGACAGTACTCTGCCAGCTGTCCTGGCCAGCTGTACTTTCTATTCTTGTTTAGCTTGAGCCTATTTAGCTCAGCCATCTTTCATTGTACTTATCTTCTCTTCTTCATACATTCCAATATACTGTTCTAATCTTTTCTCTTTGCATTTCTCTTTTGCTTCAC
Organism: Picea glauca; assembly: GCA_000966675.3. Classification (NCBI taxonomy): domain Eukaryota; kingdom Viridiplantae; phylum Streptophyta; class Pinopsida; order Pinales; family Pinaceae; genus Picea; species Picea glauca. Next base: position 84,909 of record JZKD02S1637319.1, read on the forward strand.
AATTTATCAGTGCATACATATTGTGTTCATACATATTGTGCAAGGTAGTGGAGAAGAGATAGCCAGGTATGAAATCTGCATCAAATGGGGAATAGGAGAATGGAACAATGCGTTAGGGATTGTATTTGGCTCGTGTAGTATTACAGTGCACATCTCATGAATAAGTCGCAAGTGCTCAAATAAACTTATTCTAGCACAACCATTAAAATGGCCCTTCAACATGCAATGGTTCCTCTACCTTCCTCTTCACCATACTTATTCCAGCATAGTTATTTAGACCCTAGAAGTTGTAGCAGCTATAAATCCCTTTGTGTTGGGTTTTTCTCGTTCCCCAAATCCTCAACTATCAACCGCCAAAGAAAAAACCACGGTCACTTGAACCAATGGGTCTGTGGAATTGATGTCCAGTAAAAAAGCATGGGCTCAAACAAACTCAGTACCAAACGTACAAAAATTATTCCACAAGCTCTACAAAACAACCAAAATAGAAGAAGCTCTCAAACATTTTGAATACATAGTAGCCAAAGGGAAGATTCCCAATGCATTCTCATGCACTAACCTCTTTGGTGGTCACTGCAAAGAAGGTAAGATGGAAAAAGCTAGTTGGGTTCTTGAAAAATTGCTTTTGTTAGGCTGTAATCTTAATGTTATAACATATAATGTATTAATAGATGGGCATTGTAAGAAGGGTGAATTATTTCAATCTTCATTATAGCGTCACAGAGGAATCAAGGAAAATAGTTTAACAATTCTCATAGTGGTTGCATCTTCTCTGTCAATAGACACTACTAAGTGAGAGCATTTAAGTTTATTTTAAGTGAAACTCCTATCATTTAATATGATTTTCTACTAGCGATTAAGTCTCATGATTCTTTTCTAGCGACATTTAAGAAGTAACTTTGATACAAATTTATTGTCCAGAGCTTTGAAATTTATATTCGAACACTAACCAAAGTAGTGAGACTTTGTTGGACGTTGATATATTATTGCATCTTATGAGTAACCTTTACAAGGATTTTACTGCATCTTATGAGTAACCTTTACAGGGATTTTACTACTCTGAATGGTACAGAGGCCATGGGGGAAATTATTGGGATGATAGGACATATTAAGGAATTAGGCGAATTACCATGACATATGAAGATAAGTAGTTAACTTCAGTTCAACTATATCATGGTATGGAAGGAAATGGAAACTTGGAGGATAGATTATTTCCTCGTCCATCCGCATGGAAGTGAAATCGTCATGGAAGTGAAGTCGGCCATGAAATAGAGGTAAGTCACAAAACTCTCAATTAGATCAGGTTCTAAGTAAGATGTATTGTACATGTTAAACAAATCAATGCATTAAAAGACATAAAATAAATAATTATCTATTAGAATAAAGCTTACTTTAGGAGACTAGATTGGGTTGGTTGAAGATTTGTAGGAGGCTGTTGAGATATCTTCTCAACCACTCCCTCCAAGTATGAAATCGGTTGGATCTGAATTCAGCTATATATTTACCTATGTATGTGTGTAACAGTGCAGTAATACAATTAAGTCTTTTGTGTAATCATGGATTCTCTCTCAATTTCTGAGTTGGTATCAGAGCTTGGTTGGGCTTAATCCCTCAGGCGAGTGCCCAGGAAGATGAAATAGTTTGGGAGACAATTCTCTGTACATAAGTAGCGTAGTAGAGTGTTGAATTTCTTATTTTACGTGTGTTTCATAAGACTCTATAGGGATTGTGCAATTGTTAATTTCTTAACGCAGCCATTGTCTAGGTTTGTGACTATTATAGTTGGTAGAGCCACCGGTTAAGGCGTGAAGTTGTGCAGGCATAAACCATCTGCTGAAATTAGGTGTGATCACATTGAGTTGTTGAAGAGTTTGAAAAGGGCGCACGAGAGAAGAAGCCACCATCGGTTGACCTGTGCGTCAAAAGGAGCAGAAGACAGTATATGTCCCTACCAATTAGTTAGTCTGCTCACTACGCACATCTACTTCGCCAGGATCTGTCATAAAAAATGATCTCTGCGCCATAGCCAGGAAAAACGCTAGATCATGGTCTTATCCCCTATGTGTAAGAAAGAACTATTGATTGTACAGTGTTTTAATCATTGCAGCCAAACAAAATATGGTTGATTTCCAACCAAGATTTTGGCTCAGCAAATCTCGTGAAGGTTATTAAGCATTCGCCAAATCTGGTGACGAGTTGCCTATGTGGAGAAAACCACTGTGCAGAATTCTGTGAGCCATGAAGGATCCAACTGCCATCATTTTCAAGGATGTGATTGCTCTCTAGAGTCATTGTCAAGGACACTACATGGTAGAGAGATAGATGTGATTTGATTGTCAAGAATTTGAGCCGCCCTCACGAGGAACATATGCATTGACAGTGTGCTCATAATTCAGAACTATCGTTGGCAACCCTATATCAGATTAGTGTGGCAGAAAACATTAAGAAGAAGTCGGCTAGCTATACTAGCTATTGTGTGCAATTTTCATATTTGTTTATGTATTTATAAGAATTGTAATGCAGAACCAAATATAGAGCAAAACAATGTAATTCAACCTTGTAGTTCTTGCGTGTTCTTCGGTGCCACAAGAGCATGTTACTAGTTTGATTATGTCCAGTATGTTATAAGTTGTAGATTCTTGTTGTACTTCGGTGCTCCAAGATCAACAATTACAGGTTACATTTACCTGGTGAGTTTAAATTTTTGTGTGTAAGTGTTTATGTAAAAATAAAAACTTGTATTTTGATGTAAGTTGGTAGCCCCAGTGTCAAGTACATTGTTTTCATTGGAAGTCACCTTGTGTAAAGGAATGTTGAGGACATTCTGTATCCAAACTTTTCTTCTAGATACTGAAGGATAACCGAAAGAAAAAATTTGACAGATGAAGGCAAGTTCATAGAATGCATCAATAGTTGTCAACTTTTATCACGGAAGCCCCGATGAGCCAGGTTGTCAAATTGTCCAGTATACAAGTGCAAGAAAGATGGTCAGAGGCGTTTTTAATTTAAATGTGTTGATGGAAAGCTCGAAGAAGAGGAAGAATAAAGAGCGGAAGCCGTGTGATTGCAGAGTGATTTTCAGTGCTGAGGAAGACCAGACAGACAGACGAAAGTTCAAGTGTTGTAATTGTGATTAAGTATTGTAATTTATAAAGTAAGCATTAAGGGAGGGTATTAGAATAAATCTTAAGCATTAAGGGAGGGTATTAGAATAAATCTTACTTTAGGAGACTAGATTGGGTTGGTTGAAGATTTTTAGGAGGCTGTTGAGATATCTTCTCAACCACTCCCTCCAAGTATGGAATCGGTTGGATCTGAATTCAGCTATATATTTACCTATGTATGTGTGTAACAGTGCAGTAATAGAATTAAGTCTTTTGTGTAATCATGGATGCTCTCTCAATTTCTGATTTTATCTTCATTCGGTGGTGTTGTTGACCTATGCTCATACCTTCTTTGTTGATTGGTGATATACAAAAAAAGGAGAATGAATCCACTGCATGAGATAATCCATGCCTGTAAATTGCACAGGATGACAAAATTCCTCAGTCAAACAATCACTTCGTCTATGCTTTCAACAACATTAAAAGAATGAGAAGTTGAGTGCTCGAATGGGAAGGAAGCCGAGGGCGTGGTGAAAACCATGGATAAAAATGTCCATGCGCAGTATCAAAACCTTATTTAAGACTGAGTCGTCTGCCATTTAAACAAAATTTTCTAGTAGAAGGCCACGATTCAGCACTGCAGATCAAGGGTTTAGAATCTAAATCCTTTGGTACTAGAACATTTTAGGTTATGGATGGTTTGTTTTCTTTCTTGTTATGGTGGATTCATGTGATCCTCTACAAGTAAACCCTCGCATTGGAAAATAATTTTTCCATTTAGAAGGAGGATCTGGAGAGGTAAATGTTGCGTCCATTAAAGGAAGGATCTCATCTTAGGTTATGATTCCTCGCCTGAGAGACTAAAGGGAGGAACGATAATGTAGTAGTGGGCATGCTACAAGGTGGTGAGGTGGTGAAAGCCATGTTAAAATCCAGTTTCCTCAACTACCAAATTCCAAAACCTTGGTGACCGTGTTAAAAGTCAATGTCCTCAACTGCCAAATGCCAAAACCTTGGCGACGTGGATATTTTTAAATTTTTTAAAATTGTGTATTTTAAAAATAATTTTTCACTCTTACAAATAGTGAAAAAAAATCCATATACACCGAGGGAAATTATGTCCCGTCTTCTCGTATTAACCAATCAAAAATTTTAATTATAAAAATATAAAAAACAAAATATTATTTAAATTATTTAAATAAAAGAAATAACAAAAATAACAAAAGTCTTGTGAATTTATGTGCACAAAACGCACCAACTAATACTACATAACATACTAAATAATAGGCAGTCAACAATCGTTGACCGCTAGGCGATTGCTATAGTCCTGCCTTGGCAGGGACTAATAAGAGAATGAAGATATGGAAGTAGAAGTCACTCCTATTATTTCAAAAGGAAAAGGGTCCAGGTGACTAGAAAATATAATTTTATTTGGGATTTTATGTTTTTTTTATGAATAACTTCTAAGAGTGATAGAGGAATGTGGAGTTTCAAGGAAGATGTTCGGCTCTCTGATCTCAACCTTTATTGCTTTGATCTCGAAGAGAAATGATCCTGAATCATTTGATTATTATAGGACAATTTCATTGTGCAAGTTAGTATATAAATTAATAACAAATATATTAGCCAATAAACTTAAAGGATTTATATCTAGCCTTATATCAAAATAACAATTAAGGTTTCCCCATAAAAAGTAAATACATGATGCAATGGCTACAACACATGAAGGTCTTCATGCAATCAATTCAAAAAATCTACCTCCTTAAGTAATGAAACTAAATTTGGTGAAGGTATATAATAAGGTAAGTTGGTTATATCTCAGAATAGTGTAGTTTAGTTTTGAATGAAAATAAAAGTTGTAAATTGGATAATGAGATGTATTATCTGAACATCTTTTGTAGTGTCAATAAATGGATTAGCATCAAAGGATTTCTTCCCTTCTAGGGGTTTGAAACAATGGTATCTATTACCCCCTTTTATGTATTTATTAGTTGGAAAAAGATTGAGTAAAATGGTCTCAATAGTAAAGAAGGAAGGGTATATAAAAGGTATTAAGATAGGAAATTCTATGACTTTTATTGATCTATTATTTGTTGATGATGTCATTTTGTTTGGAAGAGGTTGAATGAGATAATTTAAGAGATACAAAGAAACACTTAATTTGTACTCTAAATAAACAATAATGTATGTAAATTATCATAAGTCCTCAACGAGTTTTAATGGACTTGAAGGACATGAAAGAGAATGAGCTCAAAATATGACATCTGAGGTCAAGATCTTTAATAGTGGTCTAAAGTGCTTGGGTTTCATTATTAAACCTATTGATTGTGGAATAAAGGATTGGAACTAGCTATATGAAAAATTGGAAGGAAGGAGTAACAAATTGGTGCTTCAAGTGGTTATCCAAAGGGGAAAGATTGTTTTTTTTTAAATCAGTGCTAGAAGGGATACAAACTTGTTGGCATTCATTATCTTAAACCCTGGACAAATACCCATGTTAAGCATAAAACCCCTTATTAATCCTTACATATTGAGTCATTACATTTCTTTTGTTATATTAGTAGGTCGGTTGGAACCTTTCATTGTACCATTTCGTTATAATTGTACACTTTGTCTCCTATATATATACCAAGGAGACATAGTCTTAGGATCATCATATATTGTCTTGTGAATTGGATATATTGTAAAAGGAGGTTTTCCCCTCGAAGTGGAATGTATTCATTGACTTTTTATTATTTTCAAGGCTCTTGGTCCATAAAATTTGGTTTCATAGCATCAATCCTAGGATTTTTTTGCTTCAAGCGAGTCATCTTGGCATTTTCGCTATAACATTTTTTATGGAATTCTTTATATAGTGAAATTTGGATGTTATCCAAGAGACATATCATAGTACGTTTGGTAAAAATTTCAAGTTTTTTTCGTTATAATTTCATGTATATAGCCTATGGAAAATAGGGATTGTGACTCATCCCAAAATCAGTTTTAAATGAGTCATCTTGGAATTTTCTCTCTAATTTTTTTATGGGAAATTTCAAAAAGTGAAATTTTCTAGAGATTGAGATGAAATATTTTCATAGTATAGGTGGAAAATATATTAGGTTAAATTTCTCTATTCTTTTAGAGATATAGTCCATGGAAAACAATTTTTTTTACTGATCCTGAAATTAGTTATCTTGGCATTTTCACTGTAACTATTTTTCAGTGAAGTTTCAAACTCTAAAATTTTCAGAATCATGAGTTGACATAGTGAAGTACATGTGGAAATTTTTTTATATTTTGAATCATTGTATTTTATGATATATTACTTGTGGAAGTTAGGGTTTTTGTACAAGTTATTTTATGGTGATTTTAAGAGCTTTTTCCATGGTTAGCAAAATAATTTTCAAAAAAACTTAGATACGTGTTCTAATGTCTTTAAATAATATAGGATTTGTCGTTAAGTGGGTAACATTTTGGTTGGGGAGTAATATAAGAAGGAAATAGATATGGTTTCATGTGGTTGGAAACACATTGTTTCACCTGGTTGGAAATCGTTGTAACCATTGCTAGTACCCCTTTGAGTAGTATCACATTAGACAATAACTGTAGAAGGAATCTCACTTCCACATACCTTTGGGTATATAGGAATTCCCCTAGCTATACCTAAAACTATCTTTAGATAAGTTATTTGGACATATTGTTTCTATAGTATACCAAGAACAACACTCAAGAAGACCACTCTCTAGTACTTGGATAGTCAGGTAGTACGGCTAAGGGAACGGTTGGGCCTCCTTAGTTAGTTCCCTGAAATATTAGGTTGAGTATTATTGTTTGACTCTACATACATATTAGAGAGCTATAACACCTGACACTCCCTTATCCTTAGGACCTTGTAACCTTTTCCATTGAGATCACCCATAAAGGATAACCATAATTTTTAATAAAGAGAAAAAAAAAGTATTATGATTTTCCCCAATTGCAAGAGGTGCTTCAAGAACTAATACTCCTAGTAAACCTCTATAAATCTCACACATGATGTCAAAAGAAAATGAAGATTTTGAAAATAGAATATCTTAATTAAAGAACCAAGTTGATGAAATGAGTGGTATTATGTTGAAACTGGTGGATTTATCACGTTCTATGGAATATCTTAAAAAGGAAATAGAAGATCAAATGAAAAATAAGATGGATGAAAATAAGGAAGAAATACTAAAATCTATGAATAAAAATAAGGAAGAAATACAAAAAAACAAAAAACCATGAAATCCACAGAAATCATTCTCTTGTAGAGGATTACTAATAGGGATATGGAGATCCAAGAAAATCATGAAAATAAGGAGAACAAAGTTGTTGAGACTCAAGTGTAGATGGGAAGTATTTTGTCACATTTAGAGAGCACAAATACTGAATCTCATAATCATGATCATTCATTACTACAAAATTCACATCATCGAAGCTTCAAGTCGACACCAAGGAACTACTTCATTCTAAAGACTGATATGAGGAAGTTTGATGGTGATGATTCTATAACATAAATATTCTAGATGGATAAATGCATTCATTTACACCAGGTTTCAACTCTTCAAAAGGTAACTATTGCATCCTTGTATTTATAAAATGACCAATTTGTATGGTATCAGTGGCCTTGTGAATAAAAAAAGGATTCTAATGTCTCTTGGTCCATTTTTACGGAGGAATTGATAGCACATTAAGGGGATATTAAGAGTAATACATTATTTTCTCAATTGATATATATTCAGCAAAATGGTCCAATTGCAAAGCACATTCCACAATTCCAAAAACTAAGTCTTGGGGTAAAGGAAATTCCATAGGATAAAATATTATATATAGTTATGGGAACTTTAAAGGAAATAATCCAGCATGAAGTGCATCTCTTTGAACCTAAATCCCTAGAGCATGATTTCAACCTAGAAAGGAAAATTGAAAGTAAAAATATGGCTACTAGAAGAATGGTCACTAACAACTATAAAGAGCATCATGATTCTTCTCCTAACCTCACTAAACCAACAAGGTTAACACCTCAGAAAATGGATGAAAGAAGATAAAAGGGACTATATTTCAATCAATTGGACAACAAGTATAGTAAGGGGAATAAATGTTGTGAGAAGAAAATATTCTACATAGACTTTGAATAGGAAGAAGATAAAAAATTGGAACCATCACAAGATCTAGATCTAGAAGAGACTAATCCAAAGATATCTTGTCATGTCTTGGTCGATATTAGCACTTTGCAAACCCTCAATATAGAAGGATATATAAAAATAAAAAGGTAGCACTGTTGATTGATTCTAGCACTACCCATAACTTCATCAATTACAAATTAGAAAAACTTCTCAAGGAAGTGCCACATTATTAAGCTCAATATGGGGAAGTAACACAATCATTGGGAACGGTGGCCCTTAATTTTCAAGATATTTTCATGAGATTTTCATCAGAAGGAAAATAAATTGATCTTAGAGGTATCCAAGGGAAGCCATCTACATTGATAAGCTCTAATAGCATGGAAAAATTACTCAAAAAGGGACACCATGGTGTAATTGCACAATTGTGTTCACTAGATGTTCAAACATCTATATCCTCTACTCCAGTGGGTCTCCAAATAGTTATCAACAATCATTCCAAAATATTTTGAGAGATGTCTAAGCGTATTCCCCTAGCTCAAGATCATGACCATACTATTCATTTGCAACCAGGAAGTGCACCACCTAAAATTAGGCCTTATAGGTATCCATATGCACAAAAGAGTGAGATTAAGTGTATGATCCAAGAAATGTTATAGGTTAGCATCATTCAACCTAGACTAAGTTCTTTCTTTTCACTAGTAATGATGGTTACGAAAAAGGATGGTGCATGGAGTATGTTTCTAGATTATAGACATTGCAACAAAATGACCATCAAAGATAAGTTTCTTATTCCTGTCATTGATGAATTATTAGATGAATTGCATGGAGTAATTTTATTTACTAAGTGGGATCTTTGTTTGGGATATCATCAAATCATAATGAGGTAGGAAAAAATTTCCAAAACAATCTTTGGAACACATGAATTTCATTATGTTTTTTTGGTTATGTCATTTGGTCTTACCAATGCACCTTCATCATTTCAAAGCTTGATGAATTTTATCTTCAAACCCTTCCTTAGAAAATTTGTGTTCATCGTTTTTGATGGAATATTAATCTATAGAAAATATTGGGAAGATCATATACAACATGTTGACAAAGTATTGCAACTATTGGAAGAGCGACAACTTTATGCAAATCCTTCCAAGTTTTCCTTTGGGGTTTAATAAGTGGAATATTTGTGTCGTATTGTATCTCATTAAGGTGGCAAAGTGGACCTTAACAAAATCAAAGCGATGAGGGAATTCCCAATTCTTAAAACCTTGAAGAAACTTAGAGGATTCTTAAGATTAACAACTTATTACCGCACATTTGTCAATAACTATGGTCAAATATCAACACCTCTAAAAACATTATTAAAGAAGGAAACACTTTCTTGTACTAAAAAAGAAACCAAAGATTTTGAAAAACTTAAGGAGGCTATGTGTACAACTCATGTCCTAGCCACACTTGACTTCAAAAAAACCTTTATTGTGGAATGTGATGTCTCAATCCATGGCATTGGTGTAGTTTTAATTCAAGAAAGAAGGCCCCTTGTCTTTGAAAACAACCAGCTTAAAGGAAAAAAATTACTCAAACCCATTTATGAAAAAAAAATGTTGGCCATACTACATGTAGTTAAGAAATGGTGCCCTTACCTAATAGGAAGACACATCAAAGTAAAAATATATCATGATAGTTTGAAGTACTTCTTGGAGCAACGATTATCTTCAGAAGAGAAACAAAAAATGGTTAAAAAGATACTAGGTTATGACTTTGAAATTATCTACAAAAAGGAAAAGAAGAAAAAACAGAGGGTTCACTATGTGCTATTTCTATTCCACAATCTGATTGGGTGGAAGAATCAAGGATAGAATGAAAGAAATATCAAGAGGTATGTCAAAACATTCAAAAACTACAAGGGTACCCTGGTGCATTAGATAAATTTGTGTGGAAGAATGATTTATTATAGTATCATGATTGCCTATATTTATGCAATAATTCCCAACTCAAACAGAAGGTCCTTCTGAAATTACACACTTCTCCTAGAGAAGGACATTCAGGGTTCTTGAAAAATTACCACATGATTAATAAATATTTTTTGGGGGAAGGTATTAAAATTCATGATCAAAATTTTGTGGTTGAATGTGTAGTCTTCCAATAGAATAAGGGAGAGACAATTAAGATGACAGGTCTCCTACAACAATTAACTATACCAAGTCAATGTTGGGAAGAAATTTCAATGGATTTTATTACAGGTTTACCCAAAACTGAACAAAAGACTATCATCATGGTAGTAGTGGATCGATTTACAAAGTATGACCATTTTTTCTCTCTTTCTCATCCTTTTAAAGAAATTACAATAGCCATAGAATTCATGGAAACATTTCAAAATCTTCATGAAGTATCTAAAATTATTGTAAGTGACAGAGATCAAATTTTCACTGGAAATTTTTGGAATAAATTATATTCTTGTTTGGGTACTCAATTGGCTCACAACTCATCTTAACATCCTTAATCCGATAGGAAAACTAAGATTGTGAATAAATGTCTAGAAGGATATCTTCATTGCTTTACATATGATAAGCATACACAATGGGCCAAGTGGTTTCCCTTGGCAGAATGGTGGTGTTATACCTAATTTCTAGGGATAACTAAGGAGATGATGTATCGAGGCCATCAAGTTGCATACCTAGAGTACCGAGAGACAAATGACTTGTAGCATCCGCATGCACAGAAAAAGACGCACTTCACCCCCATACATCCTGGATTCGTCACGATGGAATTCACCATGTCATATCGCTTTCGAAAGAAAATGGGTCTTGATCCATGAGGTGCAAGTCAGGTATTGTGGTAAGTGTCACTTTAATACTTGAGGCATTTGAGTATGTTGCATTTAAAGTTGTTTTTTTATTATAGAATGTCTGCTTGGAAATTATGCACTTTCCTTGTTTCGCCTTGGTGGTTGAAATTGTGCCCTAGTAAGTGGTCACCCTTGGGGATTGGTTTTCTACTGGTAGGTCCCCTTGACGAGTCATTGTTCCATTCCCGATCACAGTTATCATTTTTCACACTTCATCATTTTCACTTCCTTATCTTTTGGGATTTTCGGGTGTACTAACACAAGAAGGGATTATATCTCATTTCATGGGAAGAAGGGGCTAAATTCCCAGAGGGAATGTAGCTGGAAAAAAAGATAAAATCCAAAACTATAACCTTCCAATTGCTCTCCCAAGGAGTTCTTGAGAATGATGAAACATTTCTCTTAAAAAAAAAATCAAAGACCTGTAAGAAACAAATTCATATTATATAGACGTCCCACTTGTTGAGGTATCTACACAAGTGCATTACAACCTTTTCTTTACCCCTATGGCACTCTATGTACCTCTCCCTTCAAGTGACATTGTGGTACTTCCTCCCATGTAATGTCCTCAGCCACCTAGGATGGGCCACACCACACAAAACTCTCCTCTTCTTTTTCTTTTTTCTACAAATCTAACACCACTTTGTAACGTTCCTAGCCACCTGTTGGGTTATGCCTCTTAAAATTTCAAACTCTGATACTAATTTAAATAATCAAAATAATCAAAAAATGCACAGATTCATACAAAATAATAGCATTAAATATGCATGCAGCATATGCATGAAAACCCATGAAAACAAATGCATAAATATTAACGTAGCACCTGAATTATCAAACAACTAAATTATTCAAATGGTATGCATATGAACAAGGTTGAGAGGAATAACAATAATAATATATAAACACCAGTATCACAAAGATTCCATAGAAGAAGACACATAATTATACACACAGTAAATAAAATAAGCACATCAAAGATGTTTATTTCATTAAATAAATACCAATTACATGCAAACATTTCATGTTCTTCGCAACTTTAGACCACAACGCTCATAAACTCTCAGCAGTTGGTCACCCTCGAGCTGGGGCTAAATTCCACCTGGATAAAGGATTTCTAACCAAGCTAAGGTCTCTTTGACAATATACAACTCAGGCATGGGTGCCAACTCAAACTATCATCCTACAATCCCTCATTCCCCACTTGCATGTCCCACCCCAGGAAGTGTACCCCTTTATGCTCAATAGTCCTTTGGATTCCCTACTTCCCTTCCGGGGCTTCAAGAGCAGGCCAAACAGGAAGTATCAAATCCCTGCAGTTGTATGGCACCTTGGGAAATCAATTCCAAGCAATTATCTCACATGGAGAGAATGCTCATGGGCCTGACAACCTTCTTCTTTAGTGTCCTATGGGCATGACAACCTACTTCTTCGTTGTCCTAGGAGCCTTAAAATGTGTCTCTTCAGTCTAGCTCCAAAACTAACCAAAGTCCTGATACAATTACAGATACGGTTGTTCGTAGCGTGAAGGTATAGATGACAGTCCCCTAGAGGTAGTGAGGTGTGAATAATTAATGGAAAGATGCCTCCAAAGGAACTAAATTTCCTCGATTATATTTTCATGTTCCCACTTGACACTTGTCATGTTTGGAATTAGCTTTTTTCCACATGGATTCCCTCACAAGGTGATACATTCCTCAACATAAGGACTAAGGATATATTTAAATATCCATACTTTATACTTTATACATTTTTGGGAATATTAACAAAATGTTCCTTTGAGTTTAAGCCCCATATATTAGCCCTTTTTTCCTAGAATCTTATCCCCTTTTCCCTTTCTGGTGGATTTTATCCCCCCATACGCGTTTACATGGTTGGTCTGTAGTATTCATGTGTTTTCATTAAAATTGAGTGTGATTTCATTTTACAAAAATAGGCATGTTGGTATTTCAACTTTTGGCTCACCAACCCAATAACCATACATGCACTTTGGCCTCAAAATACATTCATACAAAGGCACTCTAGCCCCAAAGTATCCTGGTTCATCATCCTTTATGTACAATTACATTTATATTTACAATGGGGTTCGACCTAAGGGTATTACATTATCCTCCCCCTTATTTATGCATTGTCCTCAATGTAGTAGATACACATATACAATCAAAATGAAAAAGTCCTCAAACAGATGTGGATACTTTGTCCAGATAGAATCATCATGATCCGGAGTTTCATCCTCGAAACCATATCAGGTCCATTGGACCTTTACCAGTCCTATTGCTCAATTCTGGAGCAGCTTGACTTTTTGATCCAATATGCATACTGGCTGAACTAGGAAGTCCCCTTCTTGCTCCACCTAAATCACATTCTAATCAATGACATGATTAACATCATGCCCACACTTTTTAAGCAACGATACATGGAATACATTGTGAATACACATTGATGTAGGTAAGGAAAGCATGTATGCTACATGACCAATCCTCTCCAAGATTTCAAGCAACCCACAATAACGAGCTGCCAGTTTTGAAAAATTTCCCAACTTCAAGGAACTTCTCTTGGACTTTACTTTTAAAAACACATGATCATCCACTTTGAACTCTCTCTAAGTTCTTCCCTTATCAGCATAACGTTTTTTCTTGTTCTAGGAAACCTTTAAATTTTGTTTTATTCTCACCATCTTCTCTTCCATTTCCCTTAATAATTCTGGTCCAACCATTGTTCTATCTGTTGGGTTGTCCCAACTCATCGTTGCATTGCATTTTCTTCCATATAGTGCCTCAAATGGGCTCATCATTATATATGTTTGATACCCATTGTTATAATAAAACTCTACTAAATACAAATAATCCTCCCATTTGGATGGTTTATCCATCACATACATCCTCAACATATCTTCAATCACTTGATTCACCCTCTTTGTTTTCCCATCTGACTATGGATGATAGGTTGTTCTAAAGTTCAGATTGGTCACAAATCCTTTGAATAATTGTTTCCAAAAATTTGATGTAAATTTTGAATCTCTATCAGACACAATTGTCTTGAATATACCATGTAGTCGAGCGATTTCTCTCATATAAATATCAACAATGTTGGTCGCCTTGTGAGTGAGATTCATTGTAATAAACTGGGAAGCTTTAGTAAGATTATCCACCACCACCATGATGGAATCATGTTTTTTGGTTGTTTTGGGAAGCTTGGTGATGAAATCCATTGTTACAACTTCTCATTTCCACTCAGGAATGGGTAATGGTTGTAGAAAACCAGTTGGGTGTATGTGCTTAGCTTTGACTTTTTGACATTTCAAACACTTGGAAATAAAATCAACAACCTCTTTCTTCATACCTAGACAATAATATCGGCTCTTGAAAACTTTAATAGTCTTATGGTAACATGGGTGTCTAGAATAAAGAACATTATGCATTTATTTTAATATTAGATTTTTCAATTTATGAGAAATTGACACATAAATTATGCATCTATACAAAAGAATTTCCTCATCTTTTTACTCAAAATTATCAATTTTGTACTGCAAAATACCTTGTTGTAGTTTTGTCTTTATTTCCATGTATTGTA
>JZKD02S1637319.1:122281-141934 GCA_000966675.3 Picea glauca
TGATGGAGTGTTATAGGATGTACAACCAAACAAGTATTTGTCAGATATATCTTCGTCAAGTGAGGGAAGTTCAGGTAGAATAGAGGAAAGTGAGACATCTAGTAGGTGTAACAAGTGGAGATCGACTAGAGGTGATAATATTAGAAGAAAATTCCATATACACAAGGAATTGTTTCTAGCTAGAGGGGGGTCATGTTCTTATGATGATGAGAGCATAGATGACATCGATGTTCCCTTGAGGTAAATACATCTAGTGAAATGATGGGTGCCCAAGGATATTCTTCAAATAAACATTGATTTTTGTGTCAACAAAAGGATATACCGCATTTCTCCATCGCCATTACATGGTTTGGGGATATTTTCCATGGATGGCATAAAGGCCTGTTACGGTAGATTAACTTAATTGACAGAGTATGTGGCACCTTGTTACATCTACAAAGATTGGATACATCTATTCTAATATAAAAAAAAGTATGCGAAGATATGGCATGGCTACAAATTATATACAGCTAAAAGACAATGATCAAAATAAAGGAGAACCTATGTATATTGACAGAGGGCCAAAAGTAGTGGGGAATATTGTAGGGTTTATAAACAATACATGACCTGCGACCAAAAATAAACAACCCAATTGTGTATTTAAGGGGTGTGAAGGAAATTTTGTATTCATATGTGCAATAAAATCAATAGTTGTAGGGGAAGATTTGTTGATTCATTACAATTTGAATTGAGTAGATACAGACGTTTCTGTTATAGGGGTGGTACGTATACTATTTTACCTAACTTGTAAGAAATGACTCTTATATTTCATGATTATCATTTACTGTAATATATTTTCACGCATCTTGTAAGTTAAGCAAACATTTTAATACGTCATGGTTGTTATATTGTGGCAGGGTGATTAGGGTCGAAGGGAAGCAAAACTTTCTTGTGTCTCAGTTAAAATTAGCAAAAAAATGTTCAATAAATTTCATGAAAAGTAGAACAAATCCAAATTCCTAACACCTTTCCATAATGATATCCCATGAGATCCGATGAAACATTGTATAATTTAAGTGTAAAATCATTTTGACTCAAGGGTTTTGTTGGCCATATTTAACAAGGCATCATAAAAATCATCCATTGTTAACGACTAATCGCACGATCCTAGAAGTTTCTAACAACCTAAAGTCTACAATACATAATGTCACACCAATCACTCCTTATGTTATTTAGTCAATCTTTACTTTGATGTTTTTAGGATTCCATGTTTTTGTCCCATGCCTATTCATGAACTAACTTTATTTTGAATACATTTGAATGTCTTCTATTTTTTCTAATTCTTATATTCACATTGCATTATTGGAAACGCCATTGTCCCAGGGTGATAGGGGGAAGGAAACAGCCTTAGAGTAGTCCACAAATCCTGTAGATAAAGTGTTTACTAATGAAGAAAGTGTTTCCTCCACCAACCTAGTGCAAACAATAAGGAATCTTGTGAGAAGTTCAAACATAAAACTCGCTTCTTTGATTCAGATTCTGTCGTGGACACAAAAGATAAATGAAATAATTGAATCCTTGATTGACAAAATTCATCACTATGGGGTAAGAAAGATCTTCAATTATCCCATTTATTTATTTTGGATTTTAATTTTTATACTCTTACAATTTTGTTGATGGGTGTGAATTCGCCCGATGATAGTAAGGGGTCACCCCCAGTAAGAAGTCCCAATTAGACCTCTCACTGTTTGGAATAGGGAACCCATCTGGATTCTAGCTCGGTAGCCATTGTTGGTTTGGTTTTACCGGTTGTGGCCCGATCCACCGATGAGGCTGAGTGATGGATGGTTATAAAAACAGAAGATGCAAATGAAGACTATGTAAATGTAGGTCTAATTTATTTCTAACCTATCCTATCCTAGCTAGGAGAGAACTATAGTAACATAATGAGTTGTAATGAAACTAAATTATTCATAAACCCTAATTAGATAGTTTTCATGAAGGCGCACAACTAGAAACACATGCATACATGTCTATAACCATAAAATTATAAGTCACATTTATGCATACATTCACAACTCATTCGCTTAGGACATGTAATATAAGAAAGAGTAACAAAACTGCAAGAAAACATGCATTGCATCAGAATAGTCCATAAAAAAACATTCTCTTATAGCCCATGTGAACAACAAACATTCTGATTCAAATAGTTCGCATCAAAAAACAACACATGTGAGTCCTTCTCTCTGTCAAAATTTGGCCCTGAGGGCTTCTCTCTATTAACAATTTCAGCAATAGTACATGAAAACTCTAAAGAAATCTCTCCAATTTTAGTTGACATTGTATTCCCAAAATAGTTTGGAAGTGTACAATGCTTGAAGAGACAAAATCCCCTTCTTTGGGTTCCATTCGAGCATTTATTGAGGTTTCAATATGACCTTTTTCCTTTTGTCTCCCTCTGTGGCCTTTCGTCTTCCAATGTTTGTCTTATCCTCTTTGTGATGATGAGTAAAAAAAATAATAGTTACATTTCAAATTTGTCTCCTAGCGCTAGTGGGTCTTCATGGATTTTGGTCATATGTTCCTTGCACATCATGAAGATTGTCCTAGGAATGAGAACATATTCTCCATATGAGTTTGAAAGTTGATCGTAATGGAGTTTCTAGATCTCCTCTTCATCCATTTTCCTAATATTTTCTTTCTCGCTCCTCTATCATTGCTACATATTTGGTTATTTCTCCTTCATCATCTTTCATAGTAGATTTCATCGTGAGAATTTTGAGCACATCCCTCCTTCGCTTGGTACATGACACCATTCAACAGACAGTAGATGAGAGTAACTCCAAATAAACCATCAAGACTAATCATTAGAATGCATATAATTGAGGCATTAAATAATTGAAATATCAAGTAAGCTTCCTTGGATTCAATCCCTGTTGCATTGTCATTGATGTCAAATATTTGATGTCAAGTATTGATTATTGGATCATGTGGTCATATATGTAATTAATTTCTAAGGGATAATGTCATGAGGTGTCATAGTGGTGTTGTCATGGGCTGATGTTTCAGATAAATTGATGTATAAATGGGATGATGTAAACGTTGGTCATTGTGATGTGAAGATGGGATCATGTAAAGGTTGGTCATTTTTTTATTTTCATTATTGATAAAGAAGTATCAAATGGATGAACTCCAAAGTGGTCCTCTTATGTTAAAATCCCTCATCGGAAGATGCTTTATGAAGTCCAAATGGTTAAGTGGTTGAGTCATCCTAGATGTGTGGTTAAGGAACCCAAGGTTGATTGTGGAATAATGTAATGAATATCAGTGAATTTTTCAATGAGACTATTATATATGGAAAGTGGTCATCATGCCATTTCCGGTGATATATGGAATGTCACATAAATCTTCACGGTTAGAGAGTTGTGACCATATGAAGTTCGAGAACCCTCATGTGTTTTCTAGAAGCCCCTAGAAGGTCAAAGAAGTTGTGAAAAGACCCCTACACTAATTCACCCCTCCCCCCCTTTTAGTGTGGTCGGTGTGTCCAAAAATTGGTATTAGAGCAAGCCTTCATCATAAGCCTTACAAGCTTGAAGGAGATCCATGGACACACAAATGGAAGAACATGCACATGAAGTTCTCCTCTTTGATGAAACATATTGCTCGACATGGAGAATATAAATGAAAGGGTTTTTGAAGGAAAAAGGTGAAGGTATTTGGAATGCATTTATTGGTGGATCAGTTCCCTTGAAGAATAAGTGAAAGTTTTTAGCACAAAATGAAGGTAAGAAGAACGATTCATTATCTCTTAAGACCATTTTCAATGGACTCTCAAGTTCTATCAAATAAAGCATGGGACAATGTACTTCCTCCAAGGATATATGGCTGAAGATAGAGAAGTTATACCAAGATAAACAAGACAATCCCATCAAGGAAAAAAAAGGTAAAAACTCTCCAAAATCTTTTGATTACAATACTCCTAGTGAAGTTTAATGTTCTCTTACAAAAGAAGAAGAAGATATAGAAGAAGTTTGTATAGAATTTGAAAATAATGAAGAGGAATATTTGTTAGAGCTTAAAGATAAAATTATAACTAATTTAGAAGAAGTTATCATGGAAATAGGATATGGTTCACTTTCCTTTGAGTATCTTTAAAAATACACTAAGGAGGTCCTAGAAAAATTCCCAAGGCATATCATGGAACTAAAAAAAATACTCATGAAGCAAGAAGAAGAGATCAAGAAACTAAACAATGATATAACTAGTCAAGTAGAAGAAAAGAAGAAGGTAGATGATGAGCCTAGCAAAAGCCTTGAAGATATTAAAATCAATGTAAATTTAAGGACTCAACTTGAAGAAGACAAAAGGGTAGATGAACTATTAAAGAATCAAGTAAATGAAAAGGAAGAGTCATGCCATCAGTTGGAAGTTGAAGTTGTTGATCTCAAAAAGAAAGTATAGAAGTGAAATACTCATAACAATTTCATGAACAACTCAACAATCTTGAATGAAATCTTGGATAGTCAAATATCACCAAATGATAAATCAGGTCTTGGATACAACAAGGAAGCTATACACCTTGAAGCCAACACTTCTAAGAAGCATGAGGTAAGTCCTCCATTCTCAAAAGGTAGAAGCAATGTTGCAAGTCAGCCATCTACACAAAGCAAGAAAAAATTCAAAAGAAGACATCAAGAAGCCATCATTACACCTCAAAGAAAATTGAAAGAGAGACACCTTCAAGGTGGACACCAAAGCAAAGGTACGAAAAAAAAAATCATGGTCACTGCTTCGTATGTAATGAATATGGTCACAAAGCTTTGGATTGCATACATTATGCAAGGAAATATGTTGGAAGGTTTCATAACACCCTAATATGTTGTAGATGTAATCAAGTGGGACACGTTGTTGTTCATTGTCACACCATGAGATGTTATAGTTGCATTGGGTTTAGCCACAAATCATACGATTGATAGAACACAAGAAGACAATCCATGAGGAGTGCTTCATATAGAATGACAAAGAGAACACATGAAACTAGGAAGAAGAAAATATTGAAAAGATGGAATCTCAGAGCTCAAGTTCTAAGAAGTTGGGACACCTTCAGAAGTGGATGAAGAAGACTGAACAACCAAAACAGAATGACATCCATGAGGCAAGATCAACCTTGAAATTTTCTGAAGTATAAGGCTCCTTTGGAAGAAGTTGCATACATACACGAGGTGACCTATAAAAAGGTCGCATACATACGCAAGTTGTTTGTGGAACAGGTCGTGTACCTATGGTAAAATTCTTGGAAAAGAAGGCTATGCAGATGAGTTGCATGATGGTTTGATGGTATAACTCAGTTTTCCAAGATCTGATGTGGTTTTTTGCAGGTTTCCATGATTATATGATTGCATGTATGTTTGATGTATGTATGGTGATGACATATGGTTGAGTGTTGAAGCATATGCTTTATGCCTATCTTGGATGCATGGTACTAACCCTAGAGTGTGGATTGAGGCATTTTTTTTTGTTGAGGAACATTGTTGGTTATGTCAGTGATGTTATGGGACTTTGGTTATGAGATATATCATGATGATGTGATGTTGGCTAGAGATATCATTGATCTATTGAGGGACACTTTTGGTACATGTCTAGAGATACTATTGGTTGCTTAGTACTTACTATAGTGAATGATTTTTGAGGTAGATCTGTCATGGTACATGTCTGGTACATGTGTGATCTCCATTGATATACCTTATGATGTGTTTTTAGAAGAATATTTGTTGGATGTCTTGGTGCATGCATTTGGCATGTGGTTGATCTACATATTGGGACAAGTAGTTGATGATTTGATGAGGTGGTTTTGTTGTAGATAATTGATTAGACATATCTTTATTTATAGTTGATGCATGATTGGTACATACTTGGTACATTGGTTGAGGCACTTTCTAGAATTATGATTGGCATGTGGTTTATGGTTGATATGACATACATCTATGGGAACACATATTGATTGTGGTTCATCTTGTTGAGGTTTGGTACATGGTTGATGCACTTACTTTGGTACATGATGTATGGGATGATATAGTTGAGATGCTTGGTTGATACATTGATTGATGCTTGATGGTTGAGATACATTTTGTGAAACATGGTTTGTGGAACTTGGTTCATGGTAGAGGCATATCATGAGTGACATGACACTTTTTTGAGGCACATGGTTGACATGTTGATATAAGCATGTGGTTCGTACATAGTTGGAACATGTTCTTGGCATAAGGTTGATACACTCCATTGATATATTGTATGGTATTGATGTACATGGGTGTTGTGAAAGGTTGGCACACATTATGGCACATGATGTACATGGTTTATGTTTTGTTCGTGATTCTCTATTCATTTTTGATATATATTTTTCTTCATGATTTGTGGTATGGCATGATTTTGATGCATGCACAGGTCCAAGGATCGTCATAGGAAGAGAAGATAATTCTTGAAAAGTTGATGTGTGTTCTAGTTGAGTAGTAGCATTTGTAGCAGAAGCAAATTGTAGTGGTAGAATAATCTTTATCTTGCAGAGAAGATAGGGGGAGACATACCCACAAGGGGAGTTATTCTTCTTCCCATGATTGGTTGTAGCAACATGATTCCAGGAGGAGAGATGATTGGAATCCATACCATCAACATTGCATTAGAGTGATATCTCTTCTCCAAAGGGGGAGATATTATTCAGAGGAATCTCAAAGGCATCTAGATAGGGGGAGAATCCCCAAGAAGAGTTCAAGCAGGGGGAGCAACCCCAAGGAGAGAAATCCCATTTTCCATTGATATCAAAGGGGGAGAGATAGCCACATTGATGTGGAGAGATGAATATTGATGTGGGGAATTTCCATGTTCAAGTGTTTCCATCAATGATTGGTGTTGACATCAATGTTGGTGTTTCCATCAATGCCAAAGGGGAATATTGTTGCATTATTTTGTCATTGATGTCAAAGAGTTGATGTCAAGTATTTATTTTTGGATCATGTGGTCATAGATGTAATTTATGTCTAAGAGATAATGTCATGAGGTGTCACGGTGATTTTTTTTTATGGGTTGATGTTCCAGATGAATTTTTGTATAGATGGGATGATGTAAAGGTTGATCATTTTGATGCATAGATGGGATGATGTAAAGGTTGTTCATTGTTGTCTTGTCATGGTTGATAAAGAAGTACCAAATGGATGAAATCCAAAGTGGTCCCCTTATGGTGAAATCCCTCATAGGAAGACGCTTTGTGAAGTCCAAATGGTTAAGTGGTTGAGTCATCCTAGATGTGTGGTTAAGGAACCCAAGGTTGATTGTGGAATAATGTAATGAATATCCATGAATTTTTCAGTGATACTATTCTAGATGGATAGTTCTCTTCATACCATTTACGGTGATATATGGAACGTCACATAACTCTGCATGGTTAGAGAGTTATGGCCATATGAAGTTGGATAACCCTCATGTGTTGGATAGAATCCCATATAAAGTCAAATAAGTTGTGAAAATACCCCTACATTTATTCCCCCCCCCCCCCCCCCCCCCCCTCAGTGTGGTTTGTGTGTCCAACAATCCATATTCCATCTACTCATGATTGAGACACTGCATTTTCTGGGGCTACCAACAAGGTACCATATATTCATCCTGAAAAATTAAGGAAATAGGTTAGGAATTTATTAAAACCTATAACTATAAAGTTGTATATTTTGAAAATACCTTTCCAACATTATAAATAATGCATGAAACAAACACCTACGTCAAAAGTTATGGTCGATTTACGAAAGGAAAGTTGTTAGGTTTTGGAGGAGTTAACATGAACTCCTCTGATTGAAACGGAGGAGTTGATGGGAACTCCTCTAATTTGCATCAGATTCCAATTCATGAACCTCATCAAGTTAAAGTCAAACGATAAGTCATGAACTTCATCGATGGATAACTGGTGCCTATGTTGGGACTTCTTCAAGTGATATTGTCAATGCACATTCATTTTGGCTCTCTCAACAGGTGATCATTGCAATATATGATCTTGGACTATGTTTCAAAATCATCGTCATGTAGTGTGGACACTTGGATTAAAATGTCAAGTATTGGGTTTGGGAAGTCTTGAAACCAACATCTAGGTTCTTATTGTTTCCAAGTTCATTTTCTCAATTTATCACAAGCTCTTCGGGTGATTGGCATTGTAGATTTTAACCTTGTACAATATTTTACTGCAAACATATTTTCAATAAAAGAACATAAAATATACAATGGAAAATACACACATTACATAGATATTTTTCCCCTGAAAACCCAAACCGGGAAAACCAACATATTATGTATTCATTCACATCATACATTGTTTACAATACAATATACATATAGGAGCCAGTGACATCCAAAACCCTAACCCAATGACCCGGATTAGTCAAAAACCCTAATTCCTTAATCGAAAATAGAAAACAATAGGAAAAAAACCATGTGCCAAAAAACCTCCCAACAATAGACATGAAAATTGAGGTGACAGGAAAAATGAGGCAAAAATGGTGACACGTTTCTTGAGGAAAAAATAATTCAGGAGCATTGCCCTCAAACCCTCTAAGGGGGGGCCTAGAGCCTCCTTTGAAAACCCCTTGCGCACCTGGAAAACAATATAACACATACCCAACCTTCTCCCACTTGTTGTTTTCTTTGCATATAGGGGGTTACAGGGTTAGATAGTCAATAATCTAGGGAAACAATGCCCATAGATCCTCTACACCAACAGAACTTCTCAGTGTCCATAGATTTTTTTAATGAATCTGCAACATTCTTCAAAGTGTCCACCTTCAATAGCAACACTTTCTTTTCTTCAACCATGTCTCTCACTAAGTGATATTGAACATCAATATGCTTTGTCTTTGAATGATAAGTCGGGTTCTTTTCTAGAAAAATTGCACTCTAACTATCACAATCTATCCTTACAGCTTGTTGTACCAGCCCAATACCTGAACACAATCTTTGTAACCATACTACTTCCTTTCTTACATGAGTGGTTTCCATGTATTCATATTCTGTAGTTGAAAGTTCCACTATAGACTTTAGTTTTCTCATCCAACTGTTTTCTCCTCCAAACACGTTAAACACATACCCTCTTGTATATCTCCTACGATCAACATCTCCAGCCCAGTCTGCATCCAAAAATCCATGTATTTCCAACACTTTGTCCAATCATGTTCTTTCTTGGTAGCACAATCCATAGCTAGCAGTACCATGCAAATACCTGAAAACCCTCTTTAATGTTGTCCAATGCTCCTTCCCTAGTTTTGACATATACCTACTCAAAAATAACACTACATGTGCAATGTCCAGTCTAGTACATACCATTGCATACATCAAAATGCTAACTGCACTTGCATATGGAACACGAGACATGTCCTCCTCCTCTTATTTTGTCTTGGGACACTGATCCGCAAATAAATTTACACCAAAATGAATAGGGACCCTCTCCAATTTACATTCCTGCATATTAAACCTCTGCAATATTGTCTCCACATATTTTCTCTAATTTACCCAGACTTTCATGTTTTTCCGATCTCTTTTAATTTCCATGCCCAAAATGAAATTTGCAGCACCAAGATCCTTCATGTCAAATTTAGAGGACAATTGATTTTTCACATCCTAGATAATCTTCTTGTTGTTTCCTATCACCAACATGTCATCCACATACAAGACCAAATAAATCAAATGATCACCAATTAATTTAAAATACACACAGTGATCCTTTTTTCTTCTTGTGAAGCCAAGTCCCAGCATATAAGTATCAAATTTTGTATACCACATCCTTGGTGATTGTTTTAAACCATATAGGGACTTTTTCATCTTGCATACCAGCTCCTTCTTTCCCTTCACAGCAAATCCTTTTGGCTTCTTCATATAGATTTCTTCTTCTGGATCCCCATGTAGGAATGTTTTCTTCACATCCATCTATTGTACTTCAAAATAAAACGCAACAACAACACATAACACAAATATAATAGAAGTTAACTTGGAAACAAGAGAAAATATCTCACCAAAATCAATTCCCTCAACCTGGGAATAACCCTTTTCTACTAACCGATCTTTGTATTTATCCATTTTTCCTTTTGCATTCATCGTTTTTTTAAATATCCATTTGTTTCCAATGGACTTTCTTCGATTCGGAAACTCCACTAGATCCCAAGCCTCATTCTTATCCAAGGCTTCCATTTCTTCATCCATGGCCTTTTTCTAGAGTTTTCCATCCTCTGAATACACTACCTCCCTAACATTTCTAGGATCATCATCAATAATAGACAAAGAAAAATTTGAACGAAAATTAGGTGGAGTATACCTTTCTTGCTTCCCTCTTTCCTGAATCAATCTCCTCGATACTAGAGTATAAGGATCTTCTTCTTCTGGTTCTTGTTTTTCCGTAGAGTTTGATTCATCATCATTTAAATCAAACTCTGTTTTCTCTGGTTCTTCCTTACTTGGTAGAACATCCTAGTTGAAAACATCTTTTATTTCTCTAAACACCACATCTCGACTATACACAACCTTCTTATTTTTTGGGTTCCAAAGATTATAACCTTTCATACCATCTTTATACCCAATAAAGATACACTTTTCAGCCTTCTTATCTAGCTTATTGTTGTTTTCCTTTGGAACATAAACATAGGCCTCACAGCCAAATACCTTGAGATGTTTGAGAGAAGGTTTCTTACTAGTCCATACCTCTTGTGGAGTCTTTTCATCCAGTGTTGACGAGGGTGATCTGTTGACCAGGTAACATGAAGTACCCACTGCCTCTGCCCAAAATTCTTTCCCTAACCTAGCATCACTGAGCATGAACCTTTCTTTTTCCATCAATGTCTTGTTCATCCTTTATGAAACTCCATTCTACTAAGGTGTATATGGAGTATTCTTTGACCTTGCTATACCGCACTTCTTACATAATTCTTTAAATTCATTCCCACTGAATTCTCCACCATTATCTGTCCTTAACACCTTAATTCTTTTCTTTGTTTGATTCTCAACAAGATTCCTAAACTCTTTAAACCTACCAAAGACTTCATATTTCCTCATGAGAAAATATATCTAAGTATTCCTCAAGAAGTCATCTATAAATGAGACATAGTAGACAGATTTTCCCAATGATGGAACCGACACAGGTCCAAACACATCAATGTGAACTACCTGTGAAATTCCTTCTACCCTCGTTGCACTATAGGGGAATCTTACCGGATTTTTCTTCCCATATACACGATGTTCACAGAAATCAAAATCCAGAGAGAAGATAGAAATACCTTCAACCATACCTTTACCATGTAGTAGTCGAAGACCTTTCTCTCCGATATGCCCAAGTCTTTTATGCCACGGCATAATCTTTTCTCCAGAGACTATAGGAGTTCTTTTTTCTTCAACTCCAATATCAGGAACAATGGAACTATTACACCCATAACTAATAGTGCTTCCTTGCATCTTATACAGAGTTCCAAACTGAACTCCCTTCAGCAACACCATCTCTCCTCAAACCATCCTGCAGGTTTCTTTTTCAAATATTGTTTTTACCCCTGGATCGTCCATTTTTCTTACATAAATCAAATTTCTAGCCAATCTTGGAATGTGCAGAATAACGGGTAGTGTTCTAATCCTTCCATATATGAGCCTCAACTTGAATTTTCCTCGTCCTATATTTTGGTTGTCGATTCATCACCTAGGAAAACATTACCTCCAACATACCTTTCATATTCACAGAACCACTCCCTGTGGGGAGTCATATGAAATGATGCACCTGATTCAGCCAACCATGCATCATGATATGCATGTGTTCTTGAAAAATCCAAGTACACATCCCCTCCTCCTTCCTTGGAGGTCTTTTCTTTTGTAGAAGGAGCTTCTTCAGATCCATTCTTTTTCTCAACTTTGTATCTACATTACTTCTTGTAGTGCCCTTCTTTTCCACATCTCCAACATGCCTTTACAAACTTTTTGGGATATTCATATCTACCCTTAGACTTAGATCTCCCACTTGAGGACTTAAATCTATTTCTTTCATGGGAGCTTCCTCTTGCAAATAATGCATTTGTGCTCTATCCTTCCATGTTCTTGCGTCTCATCTCCTCCAACAACAAGGATGAGACTACTTCATCAAACTTCAAGGAAGTTTTATTACTACCTATGGCCACAACCATACTATCCCATGAGTCTGGTAAAGAGCATAGTAAATTGATACACGTATCTTCATCTGAAATTTTAATCTCAATAGATATTAATCGACTTACCACAGTATTGAAGGCGTTCAAATTCTTTGCCACTGATTCTCCATCTCTCATCCTTAGGTTATATAGCTTCTTTCTCAGGAATAGTTTATTTACTAGGGACTTAGACTGATACAACTTCCCCAAATTATCCCATAAATCTTTGGTTGTAGTTTCCTCTGACACATTCAGTAATATTAAATCTGAGAGACACAGTCGGATTGTGCTCTTTGTCTTCCAATCCAACTTTTTCCAATCATCTGTTGAAGTTCATGTAGGTACAGTACCTGGATCCACCGCGATCCATTGATCTTTGTCCACCAACAGATCTTCCATCTTGAGCTTCCAAAGCTCAAAAATTTTCCCATTAAACTTCTCGATCTCCATTTTCGAACTGCTTGTCATTTCTCTTCACCTAAAGAAACAATACAACACATATCCCATTGTAACAAGGCTTATCACAGTCTCGAGCAAAACCCTTGACCACAAAGGCATCCCCCTAAAGCCAATAATTGCTTTAATACCAAATGTAGATTTTAACCTTGTACAATATTTTACTACAAATAGATTTTCAATAAAAGAACATAAAAGATACAATGGAAAATACACACATTACACAGAGATTTTTCCCCTCGAAACCCACCAGGAAAACCAACATATTCTATATTCATTTACATCATACATTATTTACAATACATTATACATATAGGAACCAATGACATCCAAAACCCTAACCCAATGACCTGGATTAATCAACAACCCTAATTCCTTAACCGGAAATAGAAAACCATCGCCAAAAAACCATGTGCCGAAAAATCGCCCAACAATGAACACGAAAATTGAGGCGACATGAAAAACGAGGCAAAAAAGATGACACATTTCCCTAGGAAAAAAAATATTCAAGGGCATTGCCCCCTACACGCTCAGTGCAACGTAGCAGTCACTAGAACTAGTCATGCAAAGAACATAACGCATACCCAACAAGCATATTGTTTCACAACTCTTCGACGATACCAAGGAGATGAGTGCAAAAATCCGTGTACCATTTTCCATTACCATGTTTATTTTATTTTTTCCATTACCATGTTTATTTATGGACATGATCTCCTTTGAAAGTTTGACCTTTCAACATACCGTTTTAACATGGTGAAAACAAACAAAGTTGTTGCAAGTGCATACGTCTCACCTCTCACTTTGTTAGATAATGCATGAGAATCAAAACTTGGGCCAAAACTAGGGTTGTTCTCAAAGCCACATCTACTTGTAATGCTTATATCATCAAACCCAATGTCAAATCTTGTTGACCCTAATGATGATAATTGGGCCTCTCCTTTCAATTAACATAGGCATATTACTTCTCGTTTCCATCTAGCCTAGGAGGAGCAAGCATTAGTCCAGTAATCCTGACCCTAATCATATCCAAAACTTCCTGGAAGCAAAGCCTTCACCTGAATTAGTGGCAATGGAGGTTGTTAGGACTAATGAATTACTAAAGAGAAGCTGGAAACCCAAGCTTGTAGTAATCACGATCACATATGTTAGAAGCATCATTGTGAACATCAGCATACTCACGAATAGCGAGCTGTTCAACTGCTCGTCTAGAAGTCTGGGAGTCCTGCATTCTTTCCATCAAATCTCCACTTCTGGTTTTACCTGTAGGGAAATGCAATGCATCATCAATCGGAGATGTTGTCTTTAACACACACAGTTTGATTTGCATAAACAGGTTCTCGCTTAATTTTTGGTAATCTAGTAGAAGTCACCCCATCCTGTTTCAAAATCGAGCGCAAAATGTTTATTAGCTGGGATCGTGATGCTATCGCCAATCGTTAGGGTTTTGTGGTTTTTCTTTTACAATTTCGTGGGGCTTCTTTCTTCCAAATTCGTGGGTACTTATTCAAACATATTACGTATCAGGAATCTGAGCAGAGTTTGGGGGTCCATCGGCTCTGTTCTTATCATTGCTTTCGATAGCTTCGAAGGACTTGCTCTCAACTATGCCGATGTGAGTTGAGGAGTTTCGAAGTTGTTCAGAATAACTTCGCCGATTTCTTCCCAGAAGTTCCAATCAACCTTGCCGAAGGGATCCGAACACTTTCCATTAATTTCGCCGAAGGGATCGGAGCACTTTGTATCATGTTCGCCGATGACGTCGGCACACTTCATATTAACCTCTCCAACTGGTTGGATCAATTCTCATCAACTTCGTCGATGAAAGTTAGCAAAGCTCCTCGCAATTGAATCAGCGAACTTCCTCTCATCTCCTCCGATGCATTCGGCGATGTTGTTCTTATATCCTCCGAATACATTCGGCGAAGTCGTTCTCATGTCTTCCGATGAGATTCGACGTAGTTCTTCTCATTCCCTCTGATGCATCCGGGGATATTGTCKKCATGGTCACTGGCCTGGACCCTTTGTCAGTGGAAAGAGGCGATTGTCACTTTCTATGCYGTGTGAGACTTTACCTTCTACTTAAAATTGAACTCAAAACCCTAAAATCGACATTTCCTCATTGGATAGTCTGCTAGGCACTCAGATTGTGGGAGAGCCCGAGTTTGATGGTTTCACATCTTGGCTGGTAAGTAGACCTTCCTCTAAGGTAATTCGTGTGACGAAAAAATGGCTGCTAAAAACAATTGAAATACCAGGCCGCCAATTTTTTTTAAGTATCCAGTCAATCATAAAGAGAGATGAAGGAATTGAATTGCACAAAAACTAGGGYTGAGTTCTGTCAAATGGGCATGTTGTTATCAGTTCGATGACTGTTTTCTTTAATTTTGTGGGTGGAATTCTCTTTTCCAAATCAATCATGGGCGTTTTAAAAATTTCCTGGGCATATGCAAGATGGATTGGGTAACTGGAGCCACGGCCCACAGGGCACCTTGAGGTAGTAGTTAAATGTGTGGTTGCACCCAAAGATACTATATTAAATGGTATCGTGATCCCTAAACATATAAGTGGATCAAAGCCCACCCAGTGTCATTCAAATTAATTCCTCCAAGTGTAAGACAAATGGAGTGTGTTGTTAAAGTACTCAAGCACTCAGTGACAAAAAATCCAACCATATGCTATCCTGGGATGCTCAATCTGCTGAAGACTGTAAGGAGAAATCAAATCGTTTCGTCACTATTTATTATTATTTTAGTTCCTCTTGCCACAGGCAAGGAGGGTTTAGCTATTACTGTAGGTTAAAGATTCTACGAAATAAAGATTTTTTTAGGAGATATTTGCTGGAAATCCTGTTAAAAATTGTTGGATTCCTAGATTTTAGTGATGATTTCTGTAAAATCCGAGTGACCTGTGAGTTCTCCAGCATGCTGAATCGATTTCTACATTCAAAAATGAATTCTGAACAACAAAAAATAATGATTCTTGTAAATTTACATCACCATATTCCAACAAAAAAAACCATTTCGTAGAACAACTAACCAAGCTATTTAGTGAGATGTCCTGAGAATACTCTACAACCATGACCTTTTCGCATGATTTCATTTAAGGTTTCGCTCGGAGATACTCGGTTTATTCCCCTCGAGTGCTGGGTAAACCTCTTCTCAATTGCCCCAGTGAATTTCGACAAACTTGTTCTCGTTGTCTCCAGTGAGTTTCAAAGTAGTTACTACCAACTTTGTCGATGGGTCGGAGCTATTTCTCTCGTTCGGAGCACTTTCTTTTAACTTTGATGATGAGACTCGGGGTAGTTGTCCTCATGTTTGCCGATAACTTCGGAGTGATTACTACCAACTCTGTCAGATGGATCAGAGCAGTTCGTGCCATCTTCTCCAATGGATATTCGGAGCACATGCTCTCATGTCCTCTGATTTGATATTGTATCTTGCAACCAAAGAAAAGAAGCATTTAGTMATAAGCAAGTTCAATGAGATAAAGCATAGTGACGACCTCCTTGCACGTTTTTCAAAATCAAATAATGGCARTCTATCGAGGAAGAAATATGCCTSTGGCAAAGCCAAATAATTTTATAATTAAATTATAAATTATTTGGATTTAAAYATTAATCATTTTTTTKAAATGACTTTTTTTTTCAGAGAGAGAAGTTAACCCGCTGGGAAYCCACCCCGATACTTCYCCACATAGTAGATGATATGGGGRTGGAAAGCAGCARCCCTAGGGACTCGTAGCCAGGCTAGAACTCATGACCTCTCCCCAACCTGGAAGAGTGTGCRCACGTCTTTGCAATACAAGTGTTTTACTCATATCAATTATAMGCGAGGCAATTTAAGTGGATGCGAGAAACCTATAATGTAGACCGTTGATACCGTTGTTGGAGAAAATTCTAATCCTCCATAACTTTTGTATTCTCATACGAGGTTAGATTGGAGTRTTATCCTTTGCGTTGGGGAGAACATGGAGAGGTGCTTCCGGCAAGTCCTCTACCCTTGTCATTCAAGCATTGGATCGATGCTAGGCTAAAAAATCTTGGTGATATTTGTTTAACTTTTGGGCCTTAAAATTTAATTAAATCAGTTGCGTTGGAATTTTAATGGCGAAAATTATATGACTGACCTATTTTTGGGAAAAAAAAATCATTTTGAAAGACGTTGAAAATTTGCACTCAAAGGCAATTTTTAATGAAAGTTTTGGTCCCGTGTTCATTGTTTCTTCACCCAAATTTAATTTCGTCAATTGTTGGGTCATTGATGATGTATAGGGACTCAATTCATCCTTTGACAATGCAGTGCTGCATCATTAGCATGAAAATATACATCTGCCAAAACAACCAATTGACGTTCAAAGCACTTAGCGCTGTGTAAGAGCTGGGAGGATTGGATTTCTTTCAGAGTGTGTTTCTAAACCAATGCAAGACCAACAGGTGTTGTGATTGACCCATATGATGTTAGGCGAGGCTTCCACAATTAATATTTAGTCATAACGTCAAGAAACGTAAAGCAAACAAACTAGTACCATGTGTGCAGATAAAGCCACTAGGGAACACTACAAACTTGATTATGACTGTGATCTGAAGCAAATCAGGTGAGATAGGAAATTAGTGACCAAGTTTCTAGACATAAATGGAGATTTTAGTCATTGGAAACGCAAGGAGATCAACTGATGAGCGTAGTAAGAAGGATCCTGGATGGGTGGATGATAAGATAAGTCTCAAGGTGAAGATGGGCCTTGCTGATAAGGTCAGTGTTGGAAAGAGGGAGAATATCATCTTCGATGTGCTCAATGATGACGTGAAGTCAAAATAATTTTTCTAATGCATTGGCAACATGAGAGGGAAACTTGTCAACAGGTACCATGTCAGAAAAGATGAGGTGAACCTCGTTGATAATCAATGTATCGAAATGAAAGGGAAGGGTGTTGTTGAAATGCGATGCATCGGTGCGAGTGGAAGGAAGTCATCTGCTGAAAGGCATGCACATGGAGAAGATAATCATGTAACCAATATCAATGATATGGCATTGACCATGCAAACTTCACCGATGATGAAGATGTATTTCAGTGAGGTTTGGCGGAAGTGTGATAGTTTGTCGGCCAATTTCCAAAGGAAGTGGCTCATGTATTGGTGATGAAACCACTCGCACGTCAATGTGGAGGTGAAAGAAAGGATGTACAAATCAATACACTATGTGTCAGTGTAGGAAGAGGGTCGAAGTGCAGATCGTCGAGTAGATGTGATCTGAGGAGGAACTAGAAATGATAAGGAGGTAAGAGAGCGAGAGAGAAAAACTTGGGTGTAGCCATTTGCGGAAGGGAGAGAGTGTGAAGGTTCCAATGGGAAGAACTGAAGGGGGGCCAATTTCTTGACTTCGAGAGATGCTAAGACAAGAAAATTAGAAGGTTGTTGCGCGCACACAACAAATTCCTTTATAAAAAACTCTTTATTTTTACAGGATTTTGATCCCCAAGATGTGCCTATGGAGGCCGGTTTTGGTACCAGCACCATTTCTACACTGGAACAACATCATACGGGCACAACCCCCAGGGTCAATGTCGATGTCGGTACTACGCCAATCACTCAGATCGGTACACCCCCTAGGGTCGATGTCGATGTTGGTACTACGTCAATCACTCGGATTGGTACATCCCCCAGGGTCAATCTCGATGCCGGTACTACACCAATCACTCAGATTGGTACACCCCCCAGGTTCGCTGTCAGTACTACACCTAACCCTGACAAGCACATGACAGAATGTGCACAGGATGTTGTGGATGTAGAACATGGAATTGCACATTTTGAAGCATGCTTTCCTATATCTTCACGTGTCACTAGAAAAGGAACACTAGTGGTTACCTTTTTGGTAAACGATGAGTTCATCCCTATGAAAATAGAAAATATTCCAGGTATTTAACATGTTCTTTAATTATTATGTACAACCTAATTGAAATTTACATATAATGTGTGATTATTTTAAACTAATGATAATATCATTTTGCAGGAAACGATACATTTTATAAACGCATGAATGACCTAATATTGGATATATTTGGGGCCACCATATGCACAAGGTGGAATTCCAAAAGTTCCAAGTTAAAAGATGAACGCATTAATAATTTGGTTGGCCTCTTCGGTGAGGGTTCCTTTAGCAAATCTAGAGTCTCCTCAAAAGCATGAGCATATTCAAAATATCTGTGGGACCAATATAGGGTTCATTTGCAAAAGAACCCTAAGTATGGGCATCCTCCAATGATTCCTAAGAGGAAGTGGAAGACCCTACAGGAAGATGCAAAGAAATGATGCTCTGAAAAGAAGGAAAGATGCCACCTAGCTCGGGAAGGTATGTGACACTTCTAATAATGTAATTATGATGTTTTATCGTCATTGTGAAATCTAATTACATATTTGAAACTTTTCAAAACATGCTTCCAGACAC
Source organism: Picea glauca (assembly GCA_000966675.3). Lineage (NCBI taxonomy): Eukaryota > Viridiplantae > Streptophyta > Pinopsida > Pinales > Pinaceae > Picea > Picea glauca. The sequence goes on from JZKD02S1637319.1 coordinate 141,351, forward strand.
ATCCAAATCCACCAAGAACAGAATAGAAAAACATGGGCGGCACAAACTTGGCCCTGGTGGTTACTAGAAACTGGCCATACAAATTGTAAGTATAAAAAAATCAATTGCATCCAAATAGTATATTGTTAACAATTTTAATTTAATTCCACAAGAGAAGATAAATTCATCTTCTCATGCAAAATTTTAGGGCTTTGAGTTCAAACAAGCTCCAACATAGGAAGACCTCAAGCTTGCTTTCAAGCTGTGGTTGAATGCAGAAAAAGTTTTGGGGAAACACAACCTTCCAACACTCAAACCGACACATTGGTAAATAAAATCAGCAAAGGTTATTTATAATTTATTACTTGTACACTCTATTGATTATTATTTTCGGCCATAAAGTAATGTGTTTGTTTGTTTTGAGAAAAAAATCAATGAAGAAACAAGTGTCCCAAATAGCTTAACACACCCTAGTGTGCTATAAAAAATGTAGTATGGATTACAATTGAAAATGTTTAATTGCAAATGGTGTATTAATTATAACCTTTCATGTTCAAATTCCAGAGCATGTAGAGGATGAGGCTAGACAAGAAGAAGAATATATG
>JZKD02S1637330.1:32058-47813 GCA_000966675.3 Picea glauca
TATTGTAGATTTGAATATATTGGACCTTCTTTTCCCTCTTCTATACTCAACCAAATTCTCGTTTGTTTTTCCACTCTACTCTCTCTTTCTCATTACTTAGCCATTTTTCCAAAAATGTCCCAATGCGCGCATTGGTGGACGCATCGGTTCACATTTGTGCTCGTGATTTATATCGTGAATCCAACCAACCGCTAGCCATTCGATGCCTAGCCACTTTTTAGATCGTGGATTTCGAGGTAGGAGGGCTCTATAACTGGGGTCAAATTGTAAATGACACAAGTGTTTGGTGCAAAATGTATATCACGGAAGTGTTGTGTGCAACATGTATATCACAAAACAAGGGGCATAAGAAATCGATAGCGCTAAGTCGTGATAAATTGTAGAGTACAAAAGTTTTGGGTGCAAGATGTATATCGCACACTTGTAGATGACGGAAGTTTTGGGTGCAAGATTTATAATAGCGCCAACCTAGGGGTCGTTCGGACTCCCGTAAATCATTGTTGAATACATATATCATGGAACAGGGGGCATAAAAAATCGATAGTGCTAAGTTGCGACCCTGAGGAGAGATAATTGGCTAAGTGTTGAAAGGAATTGTGGTTGGTCAGGCTCATGATGTGACGATATAGGATCAATCCATGAGTTCGAAAAAAATCAGGTTCAAGTTTAAATATATTTATTTAAATTGTATTTATATTAATGTATCTTAATAGATTATTTGTGGTCGAAATGCAAACCATGTTCCAATATCTAGACGAATTGTAGACCACAGACGTTTTGGGTCCAAGATGTATATGGCAGAATTGTAGATGACGCAATTTTGGGGTGCAAGATCTATAACAGTGCCAACCCGGGGGTCGGTTGGGCTCCTATAAATCGTTGTTGAATACCTTTTTTGCTTGTTAATGCCAATAAGTGAACTTGTGCATTGAGTTGTCACCAGTAAAAGAAAAATGTGAATTGAAGATGGCATGAATACCCTCTTTGTGTTACACATTTTTCACTGAAATGTTCTGATATATACAATTTGATAGGTGGGGCCTTACGTCTCCTCAGGAACCCTTGTCACCCTATTTTGAAGCTCGTTCAGCCACTTTTCGTAGTTGACCATTTCTTGACATCTCTTTCACGGATCGTCGAATTTGCGGGTTCAGGAAATTTCCAATTTCTAGTTGTTGTTTCCTGTACCCACTACCTTCAGGCTTCTTTCCAAGTATATGCAATATGCATACAACTTCTCCAAAAACATACAAAAAATATCTTGCTAGGAAATGGAATATCTATTGCAAATTTGAATATATTGGACCTTATTTTCCCTCTTCTATACTCAACCAAATTCTCGTTTGTTTTTCCACTCTATTCTCTCTTTCTTGTTACTTAGCCGTTTTTTCTGAAAATGTCCCAATGTTCGCATTGGTGGACACACCGATTCACATTTGTGCTCATGATTTTATATCGTGACTCCAACCGATCGTTAGCCATTCGATGCCTAGACACTTTTCAGATCGTGGATTGTCGGGTAGGCAGGCTCTATAACCGGGGTCGAATTGTAAATGACGCAAGTGTTAGGTGCAAAATGTATATCACGGAAGTGTTATGTGCAACATGTATATCACGAAACAAGGCGCATAAGAAATCGATAGCGCTAAGTCACGATGAATTGTAGAGTACAGAAGTTTTGGGTGCAAGATGTATATCGTGCACTTGTAGATGACGGAAGTTTTGGGTGCAATATTTATAATAGCACCAACCCAGGGGTCGGTCGAACTCCCGTAAATCATTGGTGAATATGTATATCACAAAACAGGGGGTATAAAAATTCAATAGCGCTAAGTCGCGACCCCACGCAGAGATAATTGGCTAAGTGTTGAAAGGAACTACGGTTGATCAAGCTCATGATGCGACGATATAGGACCAATCCACGAATTTGAAAAAAGTCTGGTTCAAGTTTAAATATATTTATTTAAATTGTATTTATATTAATGTATCTTAATAGATTATTTGTGGTCCAAATGCAAACCATGTTCCAATATGTGGACAAATTGTAGACCACGAAAGTTTTGGGTGCAATATGTATATGGTGGAAATGTAGATGACGCAACTTTTGGGTGCAATATTTATAATAGCGCCAACCCGGGGGTCGGTTGGGCTCCCGTAAATCATTGTTGAATACGTTATTTGCTAAATTTGATAGCGCTAAGTTGTGACCCCGCGGAGAGATAATTGGCTAAGTGTTGAAAGGAACTGTGGTTTGTCGGGCTCATGATGTGACGATATAGGACCAATCCACGAGTTCGAAAAAATTTAGGTTCAAGTTTAAATATATTTATTTAAATTTTATTTATATGAATGTATCTTAATAGATTATTTGTGGTCCAAATGAAAACCATGTTCCAATATGTGGACGAATTGTAGACCACGAAATTTTTGGGTGCAAGATGTATATGGCGGAACTGTAGATGACGCAACTTTTGGGTGTAAGATTTATAATAGCGCCAACCCGAGGGTTGGTTGAGCTCCCGTAAATCGTTGTTGAATACGTTATTTGCTTGTTAATGCCAATAAGAAAATTTGTGCACTAAGTTTTCACTAGTGAAAGAAGAATGAATTTGAATTGAGGATGGCAATAATACCCTCTTCGTGTTACACATTTTTCACTGAAATGTTCCAATATATATATACAATTTGACAGTCGGGGCCTTACATCTCCTCGGGAACCCTTGCCACCCTATTTTGTAGCCCGTCCGACCTCTTTCCATGGGTATTTCTTGCATTCTCTTTCGTGGATCATTGGGTTGGCGGTTTTAGACAATTCTCAATTCCTAGTCATTGTTTTATGTGCTCGCCACCTTCACACTTATTTCCAAGTATATGCAATAAGTATATAACTTCTCCAGAAACGTGCAGAAAAGATCTTGCGAGAAAATGGGATATCTATCATAGATGTGAATATATTAACCCTTCTTTTTTGTCTTCTATACTTTATCTTTTATCACATAATTGTTGGGTGCAAAATGTATATGACGAAAGTGTTGGGTGCAAGATGTATATAACGGAACATGTGGGATAAGAATGTGATGGCACTAAGTTGGGACGTCGCGGTGAGATATTTGGCCAAGTTTTGAAAGGGATGGGCATCGGTCGAGTTCTTGATTGAAGATATAGATGGAAATGAGGATTTGATAGTCTGCTAACCAATCAACCCGCGGGAAATCCAGGAGCCGGAGAAAGTTAGGTTCAAGTTTAAAGGGATTTTGTTTATGTTTATTTAAAATGTATCCATATTAATGTATTTTAATATATTATTTGTGGTCCAAATGTAAACCATGTTTGAATTTGAATGTTGTTTTGGGCTCGAAATTTTTTGCTCAAACCTACAAAGAATAGAGAAAAAAATATATGACTTTACATTTTGTATATCGAAGAATATTTTGAAATATAGGAAGCTGCAATATATGCACAATATAGAACAGGAACATGTACAGGGAAATGAGTTAATTTTATGAAGAAATAAAAATTTCAAATAACAACACCAAGCATTGAATATCAGCATAGAAAAACCTCAAATATTTATATTCAGATAAACTGGGTCACAAAATACATTTGAGAATATTTCCCAAAAAAAACAGTCTTTGAAATTGTAAAAAAAAACTATAGTTCAGTACATATTCTATGAAATAAAAATGTGTTTGCCAGAATGACTATGATTGGGATTGTCGCGGACTACAAAGAAAATATGTACAAGAATGAAGTTTGTAGAAAGAAGAAAGTCAGCGATGGAAAACAGCAAAACCTGGCAAGGAGAAAGAGAAAATTTTCAGATTTGGGTTAAAGATTTGTTAGAATAAGTGGATGAAGACAGAAGAATGTAATCAGTATCAACTTACTATGATGGTGTCACATGCCTTTTAATTTTCTCGTTGATGTCCTTTTATGGCTGTCCTCGGCTTTGACCTTCATTGGTAATCTAGTCGACAGACTTTTTCAACCATTCTTCGATGTAGCTCCTCATGAGCACCACGTTCATTTCATGCCAGATTTTTATATTGAAAAATTTTGTCATGCCGGTAACTTTAACACTAAATGGTAAAACTGCATCAAGATAAAAACCTTGCTCATTCTTGAGATCTTCTTGTAGATACTCATGAAAATCATGCGCTCTTGTTCCAAAAGAGACTGTATTCTTTGACATCTCCCAAGCTTCTGGTATTAATTCCATTCTTTTGTTTATATTATTTTCCACATAGCCTTTGTCCGATGTGATAAGGCATGATGATCCTTTTAACTTTAGCGCAGCTGCGGTGGACCCAACCATTGCCAAAGGAGTAGAAAACAATGGAAGAGGCATTAGAGTTGCCCCCAATTCTTTGATTTGCTTCTTTAGCATGAGATTTTCCGTTTCAAGGCCGCTAATAGAGTTTTCTATAGAATATCAAGTTGCTCGGTGCATCTTGGATATCTAGGAAGGGTGCATATTGTGTAGGTTGATCTCTGAATGAGATATCCCTTTCTTATTCTTTACATATTTTTTTTCAATAATCAATTTTTTTTATTCGTTGTCAAAAAAAACGCTCTGAAATGCAAAAGACTCTTCTTCATCCAATATATATATGCCAATTATTTCCATCCCAGTATTGTGCGGAGAAGTGATCTCTAGGTGGTCATCATCAAGGAACATTTTTTCAATTTCAATTTCTAGTTCCATATCTTCGAGGGAGAGATCGTAGATATCAATTTCTCCCCTCGATCCCTCATGTTCTTGGATTATAGTTTTCTATTTTTTGCCCGCAAGAAGTTTGTGACAAATTTCAATTTTTTCGGAGGGAGGTTTCTTATCTCCTCCTCTTACTGGAGAACTATGTGTGACTTTGGTACTTGGATCAGTCGTTGGAGTACTGCTACGCGATGTTGTGGTCTTGGTTGTGGCGGTCGGAGATTGGGCACTTTTTTCACCCAGGTATTTTCGGTTCTTCTTGTGTGAATCATTGGTACTGGTACGGAGTTCATTCAGGATAGTGTCAATGAAAGACCTGTTGAAGTGGTTCCTGAACATGAAATCCTGGTCTTTCCAAGGCAGAGAGATGAATTGTACTTTCTTTTTTTCATGGAAAAAATGCAACCAGTAGATGTACTCCCTTGTTATTCCAGCAAAAAACATTGTACCAGATATGTGACATGGAAGGAAGCAAGGATTTTTTTTAGACCCAAAAATCATTATAAAATTATAGTTCTCCATTTCTTCTAGTGTGCCCTTCCTATCCAGGAAGATTGTCGGTTGGTCGGAAAACCGGGGAAAATACTTTCCAGATATCAATGCTTTAAAAATTGAAAAAAAATAATCAAAGACCTTATAAAATTGTTGGTAAACAACGTGTCTCCATAATTTCTGGCACGAGATTGTTACTGGGTCAAATTCGGAGTTTAGCTTCCTACACATAGATAGTCCAGGAAATGAATAGCAATTCGGCATGGTGAAAATTAAATAATATGGCATAAAGAATTTATTTTGCCTCTTGTATTGCAATAATTGGGAAGAGATTTGAATGGAAATCAACTTGCGGCAATGGAAGATGGTTTTTTCCTTGACCGTAAAATATAAAATATATAGAATCATCCGAGAGATGTCGGTTTCACTTTCTTGTCTCGTTGTCCTCGTAAAAATCCATGCAATTTTCTGAAAAATGTTTTTACATGCACTAACCTGTAATATGGCCATGTCCTGGGGTCATTGGGTCATGTAATAACTTTGGCAAGAGGTCCAATTCATTACCATGCTTCTTTAAGAAATGATTGCAATTCTTGCCCTTGAAAGTAGGCATTGGGTCAGGAATTGTTAACATCTTTCGAAATACTTGAGGCGATAGGGAGATTTGGAAATGGTTGCCCATCTGAACAATCTATTGGTTCGAAATATATTTATCGGCGCAACACGTGACCAAGTCCTTAAAGTAAAAAAAAATGGGGATACAACTTTTCGTTGCAATTCAGATGTCGAGATAACTTTCATCTAGGCAGAAGTGGATGAGTAGTATTCATAAGCTATGGACCACTGAAAACGCTGGTCCTCGTGCCCGAAAATATTCAGGGTATCTCCACAAAAATGTTGTCTAGCTACAACCATGAGGTGATGAAAACCTTCCTTTTCTCCTCATTGTATTTAAAATGGATGTTGCAACATCATAATATAATCTCCGGTAAATCTTGGTTCAATGTGTTTTAATGGGAGATGTCCTCGACCTTTTCGCCTTTTAATGCCAATATTTTCAAAGTTAATAAAAGCATCATCAATTTTCATTGGGAAAGTGTGTGAAGATGGCAGGGAAATCGAGAAACTATTGAAAAACGAGGAAAACATTGACATCTATGTAATATACCTGGATCTTGACAAAAGCAGGTTCAAGTCAGAAGATAATTTGTTTATATTTACTTAAACAATTTTCATATTATTTTATTTTATTATTGTTCTTTGTGGCCCAAATGCAAACTATGTTCAAATTGGAAGGGTGGAGCAACATTTTCATATGCAAGCATACTCTCAAATATGTGAACCTGTAAGGTTCAAAAATGATATGTGCAATACTAAAGAGAGGAATCATGTGAACACCTGTGTAGATGACAGTGGGCCAACACAATATTGCATTATTGCTATGATGACACCTTAAAAAAACCAAAACAACCAACATTTGTTCATGAATTCAAGATTGACAGAAATAAAATAATCAAATTCCATAATATTCTCCCATAAATGCATTTTAATGGGAGATTACCTCAAGCTTTCCTCTTGTTAATGCCAATATTTTTGAACATTTGTTGTGAGTTGTCACCAATAAAATCATAATTAATGTGTATTGGGAAGGGGTGAACGTGGCAGGCATGGAGGAGAATTAAAGATGCTTTGGTACTTTTTTGAACCTGGGCTTCTGTGGTGGAATTGTAGATCACCCAAGTTTTGGATGAAAGATGTATACTCGGAACACGGGGAATGAGAGTTTGATAACGTGTACCCGGGAACCCACGGCCATAAAATTTGCTAAGGAAACGAAAGCGCTTGGTCGAACTTGTGATGTCAATATATAGATGGATATACAATTTGTGAGTTCGATAAAGAGTGAGGCTTGTGAGTTGGAGGAGTCTAGGGTCAAATTGTAGATAACCGAAGTTTTGGATGCAAGATGTATATCTGAACACGGGGCATGGGAGTTCGATAATGCATTGGGGGGAACCCGCGGCCATAAAATTGGCTAACTGTGGAAATGAACTGGGAAAAATATCAACAGATGATGGGAAAAATAAGTCGCAAGCTTCGAGTCTGGGGTCGAATTGTAGATCACCAAATTTTTGGGTGAAAGATGTATACCGCGAACACGAGGAATGAGAGTTAGATGGTGCCTATGCAAGAACCCGCGGCCATAAAATTCGCCAACTATGAAAATGAGCAGCGGTCAGTCGGACTCATGATGTAAAGATATAGATGTACATGGAATGTTTCGCTCCATCATCCTGGGAACTCGCGAGCATATACATGGGACTAAGTATAGAATCAGAAACGGATAATAGAGGGGAAGAAAAAAAGGGAGAACGGATAAGTATAGAAGAGGAAAAATAAAGGGAGGTAAGAACTGTATGCCTCACATTACAGAGAATACAATCGACATGAAAGCAAGTTGCTACGTAGGAACACATGAAAAAAAATATGGAGTACAAATTTATTTATTTAAAGATAGCAACACAGAAAATATAATTGACACGAAGACAAGTTAATGTACAGGAAGATATGAAGTATCCAAGGAGGAAAAAATAACAGAGCTTCAAACCGGTTCAACAAATACAGACAGAGTAAATGAAAAACTATTGCATATGGAACATGGGTAGAAATACGCACCTTTGCATGGATTCTTCTACATTTATGGTTAAGAGTTCTTTGTCGTGTCCATTTTTCCTGATTGTTTCTTTGGAAAAAAAGTACAAAAACAAAATGGACATGAACATAAGTTGACATGTAAAGAAAAAAGCAAGGAATATGTATATAGAGTAAATAAAATATAAATATAGTATAAAATAGATGTGACACAGTGTGCGGGTTGGAGGACTCATGGGTTCACATTTATAGTCATGCCTATGTATGACGAGTCCGACCGACCGCAACATGAGATTTAGTAATTTATAGAATATTATAACATTTTACCAAGATTTATAGTAATTTATGCAATGTTATAATTTATCACGAGTCCGACTGACCGCTTCCTCATTCCATGTTTGTGTACAAATAGAATAAATTACATTAGTGAATAATTTTTGAAAATATTTTTTTGTCTCCACTTGTCAAACAAATGAAATAGCTAATTTATTAAAACTATATTGGAGAACTTGCACAATGTATGCAGATCAGAGTTTTTTGTAACCATACCTCTTAGTCTCAGGAATACGCATTGTATTTGCTGCGGCACATTGCACCTCAACTTTTTTAGACCTGGCACATAAGGCTCCAACCATGTGCCCAATTATTGTGTTCTTGTTTAAATGTAGCAATACAGAGAATACAATGGACATGAAAACAAGTTGCTACGTAGGAACACACACAAAAAAAGATGGATTAAAAAATTATTTAATTCAAGATAGCAGCACAAAAAATAGAATTGACATGAAGACAAGTTAATGTACAGGAACATATGGAGTATCCAAGGAGAAAAAAAATTAGAGTTGCAAACCAGTGCAACAAATATAGACAAAGTAAATGAAAAACTATTGGATATGGAACACGGGTAGAAATATTCACCTTTTCATGGATTCTTCTACATTTCTGGTTAGGAGTTCTTTGTGGTGTCTAGTTTTCATGTTTGTTTCTATGAAAAAAGTACAAAACAAAACAGACATGAACATAAGTTGACATGTAAAGAGAAAAGCAAGTACTATGTACATAGACTAAATAAAATAGAATAAAAGGAATAGAGTAACAGATAGTGTTAGAAGAATGTACCTTTTTTTCTTTTTTTTGTTCATYCAAGTGTGTGTGTGTGTGTATTGCAAAAAAAAATTGTGACCAAAATCAATTACAAACCAGGGAAAACTAAGAAGTTGGATATCTCGATTTTCTACAACAAGATAGAYAGATATGCTTTGAAGCATAGAAATATGATTCTACAATATGTTTGATGTATATTTCATAATTAAAGTGCAATACCAACTATATGGTGATCAGACCAGTATGTGTACAAACCAGGGAAAACTAAGAAGTTGGATAATTTGGTTTTCTGCAACAAGCTAGACAAATATGCTTTGAAACATAGAAATATGACTTTGCAATATGTTTGATGTATATCTCATAATTCAAGTGAAATACCAATTGTATCGTGATCAGACTAGTATGTGTCTAAGACAAAGATGTTGTATTGAGAAATGGGCACATTTGACCATACGTGGTCAATAAGTGTGTTTTGTACATGGCTTGTGTTGTTCAAAAGAAATCAGAGACTGTATTTTCACATGTAGTTTTCCAATTCTTTTAAACTGACATTATTTTGTAGCATGTCAATATTGAAGTCTCCTACAATCAAAATGGTTTCATTCAGATGCAAATGGTCTAATTCATTGGAAAGAACATTTAGTATGTTGGAGAATGTTGCATGGGGAGCAGCATACAGATTCAGTATTGCAATTTATGCTCCATGGAAAATTATTTTTGCAAGCACCATCTCAACATTCTTTTCTTCGAAATGTATATGCTCCAAAATTGCTACATGTTTTTTCACAAATATCATCACCCCATGTGTAATGTAACTTGATATGCAATTGTGATTTGGAAATTGTGTGTTTTGCATGCATAATTCCATGTATGTTTCCTGCAAGCACAGAATATCAGATTGCATTGTATCATAGTCATTGAGTATATCATCCATGTGTGCATGTAAGTTGTGTGTGTTAAGTGAGAGAATTGATATAGATGAGTTTGTTTGTATGAATTGGTAATCATACTGCAGATGCCATTTTGCGTTAGTCCTGAGGCATTGCATTTCAATATCAACTTTATGTTTGACTTTGAAATTAGCTTTTGTAAGAGGAATTAGTAAATACAATGAGTCTATGATTCTGACACGGGACATTGTTGTGTATACAAGTCCATGTATTCGAATTCCATCACGATGAAATGAAACATTGTCGATTGTTAGTCCTTTTGATATGTGGAGTGTACGTGCACATGCAAGTTTAATTGGAAACTATTTTTGAATCTTCAGTCGACCTGTCTTTGTTGATGTCGATACTGGCTTTGATAATCGCAAGATAGGTGTCCAATCGCTTCCAGTGTTTGAATTATATAGATAAGCCAACTTTCTTGCTTGTCGCTTGCCTATATGAGGTTCAAGGAACTTAATCCAGAGGACATCAATTTTTTATGTTTTGGTATAGACTTTGAGTATTCCATCTGCACCATTGACCAAGCCATCCTGTGAATCATAGTTGTAGGCATATATTTCAACCAGCATTTCTAATTTCAGGACAAGCTGCAAAGGTAAAGTGGTTGTATGTTCATGACATGGCACATTTCCATGGGTGTCTTCTTCCAGGTCAATTGAATTGATGATGATATCATCGCCAGGCATGAGCGATAGCATGTACTTGTTATGCATTGCAACATCCTTATTTGTGTAGAACAGGTAAGGGAAGGTTGGGTCTATTGGTGCAGGTCGCAAGCACCTCGAATTGATATATGTTAAGTCATCATGTGTTTGGTTTTTTGTCCACATTCTATTCAGAATTGCAATAAATGTCTCATATGTCTAGCGCATTGTAGTATGCAATTCAAAGAATTTAATATTTTCCCTCCAAAAGTCATGCGTCATTGTTTGCATGTTAATCGTAGTTTGTTCAAATATCAAAGAATCATGGATGGGTTGTGCCTAGTAAAGATCCCCACATAATATCATGACAATGTTTCCAAAGTATTTTGTGTGCACATGTTTTATGCTTCGTAGTTGGTTGTCAATGGAATACAAGAAGAGACTTCCAATAAAAGATGCCTCATCTATAAATACAAGTTGCATTTCATCATAAATCTTAGATAAGGTATCTAACATTTCCTTGCTAAGTGGAAGAAATTGTGACTTGTTAAAAGGCATCAAAAATGCAGAGTGGGTTGTTGTTCCACCTGCATTATATGCAGCTTTTCTTATGTATGCAACTATTATCCCCTTTGGTTTCATAGGATCAGAAGAATTTTTTGAAGCATAGATTCATATAAGCATTTGGAATAGTTCTTTCGCTATGAATGTCTTGCATGTACCTGCTCCTCCTGTAAGGAAAAAGTGCACAGGAGTGTGCATGCTCAAGCGTTTTTTAAGCGCAATGTCCTTTAGAATTGTTTGTTGTTCTCGATTCAACAGACGTATGATTCAGTGGTATTCATTATTTTCAATAAGGAAAGGATGTTTTGTGACTTGAAAACCAAGATTGATACGTTTTTCAATGCCACCTGCTTGAGGATGAGGAAAATTTGCTTGCAAGTCATAGGACTCGCAAGGAGTTCTGGTTGTTTTTGAGTTTGTGAATGTCTCATCAAGATTGTCAAGGTTTTCTAGTTCATTAACTGCACTTTCTAGATCACCCCATGTTGGATTAACATTGTAAGTAAATATAGATTCATTGATTTTCACTATAGTCTCAGAGGCAACATATGCAACTTCCCATGTAGGGAAGTTATGTTTTAATGTGTTTTCGTTTTCATCGAATGGAACATATAACAGTATTTTTTCTCTACAATGGTTTTCATAGTCAGAATGTTTATTGTATTTGATAAACCGTATCACAGAGAGTTTTTTTCTTTTTGATATGGGCACACCATGTTTTTTGTAATGCGATACGAATTTTGCTAAGTAGATATACTTAATAGGAGATGGACGCTAGAGGTAATAATAAATAATAGAGCGACATAGCACATATTTTGAATTGTCATGCTCTTGTTCTATCAAACACGCTGGTTTAAGCACAAATGTGTGTTTCTCAAGTGGAGATGTGTTTATGAAGACACATTTTCTTGAACTACAATTGAGGGGCAAGGAAAGTGCAATGTGGATTTCTTTTTGAGAAGACATTTGTTGAAGATTAAGTAATGTATTTCCAAGCGTATGTATCATTTGTATGGCATCAATATGATTTCTTTCATGTTCTTTGCATATTCTTTTGAATGCACTTGTCATAGATTTGTTAACCTTTGTCATATACGAGGTACAATAGATGTTGTAGCATATGCATTGAGGACGTACTACGCATTTGTATTTTCATTCCACATAAATGGCATGTCCTTGGAGAAATTATTGTTCTATATATGGGAAATTTTTCATTTAAGGAAAATTGTTGGTTGTTTAAGCGTACATTGTATGGCTTGGATGTACTCATCTTTTGATAGATTTAGCTCTGTGAAGAAGTCATCGAAGCTCATCAACTCGTCAAATTCTCGTTGTTATAGAAATGAGAACAAGGATTTACATTTCTCAACGAAAACATTGTCCTCTAAACTAAGTGGCTCTATGATTCTTGTTTCTCTCATTGGCGGCATGGGGAAGTTGCATCTGCAATGCAATTTTTTTTGTTTTCTACAACTTTTTGTATGATAATGTCTATGAACTTTGGCAAGTTTTGGATCCAAATGATATGTGTTGCATGTTATGTATTTGTCCACAAACTGCTCGATCTGTGAATTGTTGTTAGCTCCATAGACTGGTGCACCCTCTATCCACAACAATGCGTGGTCATGTTCATTCCCCCTATTCTGGAATTCAGTCGCAAAACAATAGTCCGATATTTTTCCGAAAAATGTTTCATCATGGAATATCAATTGTCTCAAAGAATTTATACTATGTCTATAGTAGTGATTACATGTCATTGGATCTTTTCTTATGAGGTAGTCAATGTCATTATTTTCCAATGTATCGGTTTGTTTTTTACGTTTCATGTTCCTATGCAAGTCAGATACCGCAGCCACCAATGGATCACAGCAATGCTCTTCACTTGTAAATGTGATGAAAAATGTTGGCAGGCCTAATTGTCGGATCATTGCAAAAATAGTTTTCTTGTTTTGTTGCAAATAGTCAAGAGAGATGCGAATGTTTTTGAAATCTATGTATCCAATATCAGATTTCAGGATTTTTTCTAGGTTTACTTTGTACTTGAAATCCTTGGACAAAAATGTTCTTCCTTGTAACTGGCATTTTCTTATTCTCACCCTCATGCAAGACAACACTTTCTCTATTATTATGCGCATTGTTTTGAAAAACAATTTTTTTATGTGACGGGAGAAGTCACCGCTTGAATGTAGAAGCTCCCATCGAACTATTTTATGGTAACTGAATCATTTTTTAATGTCAGTGGGACGTGGATCTCCATAGAGGAGTGTTGGGAAGTTCATTTCCTCAGCGAATTTTCCCTTGAATATTCCAAGTGGGCGTTGCCCCTCAACAGGTGAAATTTCGACAAACTTGTATTACAAGTCATGAATGCAATGTGAATCAGTGAATCCATGCACCAATGTCTCAGTAGGTGTTTCATTCTTCGATTCATCACTTGTATCAAATTCACTAGCAGTTTCGAGAGTTTGTGCAGAGATGCCATCCTCTTCTCCAAGAACATTGTTCGAGTTCTCATTTATACAAATGTTTTGTGCTTTGTACAGGGCCTTGGAATATAATTCTTTTAATGCTTTTATAACAACATGCACCCGCACTTTGCCTGTCTGATATGAATTTTTGTATTGCAGGCGTCTTTTGAGAGCCACAACAATTTTCATTGTATCGCTAATGAATTGTGGAAAGGGTTTTTGCACAACATCTAGTTGAATAGGCACATTAATAATTGATCCTGTTAAGCCCATATGGGGTCGTTTATAGCCCCAAGGTCTAATTTTTTCAAATGCAATTCGCAGAGACACAAGTCTCTCTTCAAGTTTCATAATTACACTTACATCTAGTAGTGGTGTATTACATCTCATTTGGTCAGGGGTTGCAAATTGTGGCAGTTTTCTATTTTCAAGCGACTGTTTGCATGGAAGACAATTGTTTCCACTGGAAAATGTTTTATCATTTAGTGTCAAGCGGAGGTATTATTCTTCCAAATCAGGCGTGAAAGACTTACAGTTTTTTGTGAAATTCAATTGATCACAAATTGCACATGCAATGGAAGGAGTGTCTTTGACTTGTTTCATGTAGGTTTTTCTTGCATCTTTCTTCCGTAGGGAAGTATGGGTAGAAAGTGTTTTCTAGTTTTCATTGGTAGTAGTGCATGGTGTTGGTTCTAGGCCACGAAATGTGATTTTTTTTTCTCGGAAAATTGCGTGACCATTGTGGGATATGCGATCGTACTTGTTTATATTGTGTTGTGCACGAACAATTTTTTTTAGAATGTGATATGTCAGTTTCTCTCTAGAAGGAAGCGTAGTAATGTATTTTTTTTCTCTCGCGTATGACCTTTTTCAAGTTGTAATAACTTAGTCTATGTTTCTTGTACAAGGCCAGGATGACCTCATGGAAACTAGGATGAATTTCATTCTGATTAAATAGCATGTGATGCTTATGCAAATTTGATGTGGTTTGGCTAGCATTGACACTGGACCCTGAATCGGTAGTATTTCCTATACTACCAATGTATTTTTTTCTCTCACATATGACCTTTTTTAAGTTGTGATAACTTAGTCTACATTTTTTGTTTAAGCCGTGTATGGCCTCATCACAACGAGGACGAATTTCACGCATGAAATTTTTCAAGTTGTTATAAATTAGTCTACGTTTTTTGTTTAATCCTCGTATGTCCTCATCGCAATTGGGATGAGTTTCATTCTCATTAAAGAGCATGCCACGCATATGCAGATTTGATGCGGTTTGGTTGGAATGGACAGGGGACCCTGAACTAATGATATGTCCCAGCAAAGTTTGATAATGGATATGTGTCATATTTTTTTTCAACGAGATGATGTCAATTTTTCAATCGTAATTTGAATTAATAGACCAGGAATGGACAGTGCCATCTAGCAAGGCCAACCAAACCTGGATATTTACTTTGAATATGATAGATATCCATTGCAAACAGAATCTTCCACCCTCCACATTTCCTTTTTCATATGGAGTTGCTATGTTTACAAGGTATTCTTTCCAACTTCCACATATTTTCTAGGAGATATGGCGAAAGGTGTTGATGCAAGTATTTAAAAGCCTATTGGTTGTCACCTATAATTGCATTGAAAAAGGAATGTATGGTGTAAATCTGCAGCGACTTCACATAGAACTATGTTTCTACCAAATAGCAAATTGCATTGAACAGACTATCTCTACAGCTAGATACAACAGTTGTTGCTATCTGCAAGCCATGGCAGTCTATGTGATGAATAATCAGTTTCCACCGCCATTCAATGTATTTTCAAATGAGGGACAAGTAAATATGAGGTCCTCCAATATTGCATATGGATAATTTTCTAAACAGTAGTGGTTCATAATGACCACTGACAGGATTGGCATCATGGAACAAGATGCAGTATGGATTGCTAGATACAGTTTTGTTGAATAGTAGATATCTTGTTTTTCTTGTCAATGACCATATTCCCATTGATATATTGAGCCACTTAGATATCCACCGTATACAAAATGTATCTCCCCAAAGTCCCCTCTCATGTGCAGTCAGAATTGCAGATGTAGACAACCGCATCTTTGAAAAATACGTAGTGACATCATGTATTCCATGCAACTACCAAAGAAAATCAAATGCCAATTTGTATT
>JZKD02S1637330.1:84065-140272 GCA_000966675.3 Picea glauca
AGAAGCGTCATCAGCCACCAGCAGACCTTCGTCGGCTCTTTTCGACCGGAGAATCTACAATTAATGTATATGTTTTCCCCTATAACCAAATATACTTACAATGCAACATTTCTTCTAGAATTTGAGAGAAAATAATTCACTCAATATGGTAGAAATGGTCATGATATAATCAAGACCTGGTGGGGACATTCGGAAAAATTCAGAGACAACGCTCATGGTATGTATTCCACAATGTCCTTATATGCTCATATGTTATATATAGCCATGATGCTCTATCGTCTATTTGGGAAAAAGAAACCTGTGCATTTCTCAGTTGAGTGGGTAGCCATAATGAATGAAGTAGTCGAGGGTTATAACTTCAATTGGGCTAAAATGGTATCTGGAAATTTGGCCAAGGAAATTGTTGAGTATCAATCATCAAAATCAAAAGGGAAACCTGCTCCTTTTTACATGTTAGCATATATTATGGATTCCATTTGTTTCATGACCCCATTCCCTCTTATGAACTGGAGTTGGACCCCGGCTAGTTCTGAGCCAATACATTTTTACCACTCTAAATTATGGGAAGAAAATGCTAAAGATTTCTTCTACAAAATCTGTCACAGTGTAGTGGTACATGTTCACATAGATATCTATGGTCACTTGTCACCCAGGATTTAAGAAAAGATTATGGGGAACTTAGGAGCACTTGCGGACTATTTTATTGAGGATAATTTCTCCTACATTAGAGTATTTGGTTATTTTGTTCCTCCTCATTCCCTTCCACATTTTTTACTCGACAGGCTGGTGTGCATAGAATTGGCATACCAAACAATAGCATGAGGCATCAGCAAGGAATTCAAAGCATCTCAGAAAAAATTTGGGCCAACTTTTCCCATTCAAGTTTTTATGTTCACATTGTTAGATTTTGGTCATTCTAAAGTCGAGGTTGCGGCCCTGGAAGATGTCAAGTTAGTTGACTTCGAATTCAAGAAACAATATCCACGTAAGATAGTGGAGAATCATTTGGCTCAATACAACATGAAGCGATACATCCATGAGGATTCTCATTATGATGAGATGTTAAGGGGAGTTAGAGATTATGAAGAAGTTCAAAGTAGATTCCATACTCTACCTCCTGACCAACAAGTTGGTTTCCTCATCTTTCAAAAGCATAGACCAAATAGTTTACCGAAGATATTGCAAGGAGAGTCAAAACCCATGCCTTCTTCATGGGAAGCTAAACCCACAGGATCTGATCCAAGTTGATCCACTAAGAACAAAGTTGAATAAGTCCCAAAAAGTCCAGAAAAGTTGTTTCAAGAAATTAAAATATTAATGTTAGGACTGAATGATCAACAAGTATTATCTCGGTTTGAATCTTTCATTAATCAAGGACAAGTTATTCTTCATTCAACACCAACCACTCTTGTTGGCACTCCAAATACAACAGTTCAGGAACATTCCACGACAATCATGTATCCTATTACATCATTAACCCCTTTATAGACTAGCTTTCGAAATCATAATTCATAGCTCATTCATGTTGGTGATATTACTCCTATCTTTCCTGAAGAGATGCCTCCCTCAAGTTTCTTTTTCAGCAAGAAATGAAAATATATTGTAAAAAGAGAATCTCACCAAAAGGATGGAGTAATCACTAAAATGAAAATATTGGTGTATGATGGGAAAGACCAAGATGATCCTAAGTTTTCAAAAGAAGTTGCAGATTCACTAGGGGATTTTTCCACTGCCAATCAATGGTCAGTGGACAGTTTAACCAAACACTGGAAACATAAATGTCTCTTGGTGCAGCAATTGCAGAATAAGATACATAGCATAGAACGGACTGTTAAAAGGAGGATGAATCAAGACATTGAACAAATTAGGGCTAGTCATCATTATCAAATGAAGCAATTACAAGATAATCTTGAGTTGATCTACCAGAGTTCACAGACCAGCAAAGGTTTGATCACTCAGCAGGAGAATTTGATTGAACAGTTGCAAGCCAAATTATCCCTAACAAAGGACACAATAATAGATATTGTTGCTTCAAAACAAAAGCATCAAAAATCAATGAGAAGATGGAAGTTGCCTAGCAGGAGCTATATCAAAAGTTTGATGCTATTCATAAATGCTATCAAGAAATAAACCTTTCTCTGAAAATTATTTATGTCAAGGAAAAAGATGCCTGTGCAGATAGGTCTAAGTTTCAGTAATTTATCATATGGAAGCAGAAAGCTAATATCCCTGGTCTTACCCCTTTCTCACATTTGGAACAAGTAAAAGGTGAAATGGCCCTGAAATCCTGGGAAACAAATCTGGGAGAAGGAAAGAAACTTGTCAAAGATGAAAAAGAGGCTTCTCTGGAGGCATTATCTTCCGTAAATAAAAAAACTGATTGAATTTGAAGGAAATAATATATCTGAGTCATTAGGACAGATTGAAATAGAAATGAACCAACAAATATCCAAAAAGAACAAGGAAAATATTCAGTCCACTATCCAACAGATGAACCAAATTGATTTACTTAAAATCAATGAGTTTTTGGTGAATCCAAGTTTATAGTATCAAGTCACAGCCCAGGAAGAAAAGAAGATCCAAGAAAATATGCCACTAGTACAAAAGAAGATATTCGCCTTTGAATTCAATGAGAGGCTTGAGCCTTCGAGATCTGTGGTAGCATTGATGGACATGTGCACCCAATTCAATGAACAGAGAAAAGTGAGTGTAGCTGGGAGAAAATGAAAGAACATACACAGTGTCCACTTTCTCCGTCGATACTCTCCCTCTCCTACCTCACCACCTACACTTCCCCTCTCTCTACACGTCACTTACCCCATCTATCCCTACCACCTACATTCTTGCATCCACTCATCCCACCTCCTTATTGGACACTTGTCGCCAAAACATCATATTCGTGAACAATTACTCTTCCCCATAATTGTTAGCCATCCCATAATGAGCCAGTGTTGAGATACTTGTCTGATTACCACCCCCATATCTTCAACTACAATTCTTTATCCCAGTAAATGCATTCGAAGGGACAAATGGAAACAAAATCAGATGGCAAAGACATTAAGCCAATGATTGTGGTGGCCTTAATGGACATGTGTACCCAGTCCAAAGAACAAAGGAAAATGAGTGCATCAACGAGCAAATGAAGGGACAGATGAAGCGCCAGAACATCAAATCAAAACTCAACAATATATGCATGTTGTTATTTCATTCAGATTGTATTATATTTTTAGGCAGATATTGTGGGAAGTCCAACGGTTTTCAGTTGAGACAATTTTTATATAAATAGATAGATTTTAGATCTATTTGTGGTTGCTTCTTGTCGAATGTAAAAGAGAAAACGTTTTTTAATATCAATACAAGTGCAGACAAAGATTCTAATTTTCTTTCAATTTGAGTTATGTGCTTCCTCTGTGTTTCCATCTCTCTGAATTTATTTATGTATTTGTTGAAGAGTGAATGATTACAATTTAGTAATGCGTCTATTGTGATCATAATATATCAGAAGTTCATTCAGTAACAACTTTTCCTCTATTATTATTGTGAGTAAAACAAGACCTGTGACCTGTGACCTGTGTGAATTACTTCATTTTTATCTCCTTTCAAGGGTGCATCTTTTACTTTTCTTCTACTACAAACAAGGTGAGACTTCTCTATAATTGATACCTGAATTTGTTTTAACATTTTTGTAAATCATTTCTACATCATTTGACATTATAATTGCGACTCAAATAACGAGATACAACCTCTATATTATCTTATCATTAATTTCATTTAAAGATTATTTCTCAGAACAAAGAACTCATAAAAACACTTCATTTAAAATCTTTGATGCCTGACATTATTCTTTGAGCCTTAGAATCAATCTCAGGAACAACATATTTTTGGCGTCGTTGCCAAGGACGGAGAAACGAAATCATTTTTCACTGGGAGAACGACAAAGTTAAATTTTGGTCTTTGATGGTGAACAAAGATTGAATATGTGGAAAGGTTCATTTTTCACCTGGCGATTCCATTGTAAGCAAAGTTGGCCTTCGATCAAAAGAATACCAAGAAAAACCCAGACAAAAAGCAGACTACGCCAGTTTCAGATCCTGAAAAATTGTTGAAACCAAAGGGATATCTTAGACAAACTTCTGCATCAGTAAGTAAGGTATATCAACCTATAATTATGCAAGTTAATGTTAATATTCCCGCTGAAGAACTAATTCTTAAGGAAAAATTTAAACAAGTTCATTCTGCAAAAGCATAAACAAGTAAGTCTGAAGTTAAACTAGAAACTCTAGAAGTAATTATTACTGAAATAAAATTTGAGATTGACCAGACCATCATTGTTTCATTGATAGATACTTTTACCAGTGAAAACAAAAAATCCATTTCAATTCCTACTATCATTAGTACACAACCGATTATTTCTCTTCCCAAAGTAAAATTTTATGTTTCCAAAAACCCTGTAGATTATTTTTTATACTTAGATTCATCACGTATTACTTCTCCTATCTATACATCTGGTAAATCTGAGAAACCAAGCTCAAGTTTTCTTTTTCCCCCTCATCTAGATATTCCATATTCTCACGATAATTTTCCTGAACTTCATTCACACCATCCCGTAGTCAAAATATTAGTAGATTATTCTTTTGAAGTTTTTTATAATATCCTATTTAGTCCTCAAAATCCGTCTCCTAGACTTTCAATGGTCGGTGTTGGAGGTACTGGTGTTGGAGGTGCAGGGGTTGATGGACAAGAAAATATACCTAGGATTTTTGCCAAGGTCGCTGCTAGATATGCTCCCTTATTTCTTCATGCTATATTACATGATTTACCTGAAAATCACATGAAGAGCCTCCCTAAATTCACGGGAGAAGAGGATTTAACAACAACAGAACATATAGCCTTTTTCGATCAATTTGTTGATATTATTGGTGTTGAGCACGAGGATGTTTACACGAGACTATTGGTACAAAATTTTGAAGGACAGGTAAGAACTTGGTTTAGAGTACTTCCAGTAGGTTCTATACCATCATATAATGATCTGGAAACTTCCTTCATAAGGCAATGGGGTGAGAAAAAAGATCATCTTTATTACTTAACTGAATTCAGAGCCTTGAGAAAGAAGACGTCGGAATAAGTCCTATATTTCATTCAAATATTTAATAATATTTATCACAAAATATCGGTTGAAGTTAAACCTTCCCAACCAGCTGCAAAAGTCACTTTTGTAGGATCTTTTGATTCTAATTTCTCTCTACTTTTGAGAGAAAGAAGATCCACTACTTTAGCAGGGATGCAAGATGATTTTATAGATATTGAATCAAATATGATGGCATCCGAGAAGTTTAAAACTAAATTTGAGATGGGAACAAGAGAAACCAGGCGTTTTAAAGAACATGCAGGGCCCTCTGGATCTGGAAAAACTACAGAGGAAAAAATGGATGAGATGAAAAAAATTATTAAAGATCTATCGAACAAAATTTACAAGATGGAAATGGAACAAGCCAAACTTGATCAATATGTTATAAATCAATTCAGGAGAAATCCTAATCCTTAGATACAACAAAGGAAAATAAAATTTGAGGAACAGAAGATTCAATCTCCTTTTAAAACTGAGAATTTTGTACAGAGAGATGAGGTGCAAGACTATTATGAATTAGATGAAGATCTAAACAACCTCAACGATGATGATCTTAAGACTCACCTAACCAAAAAGGATTATGATAAATCCTTGGATCTGGAATCTCTTTTTAATGATGATGAAAATATCAACAATTTGGGAAACTCTACATACAAAGGTCTGGATGATTCAATAATGGTCGAGCTTCAACATAAATATGATTTGAAGCCAAGAGAAAAAACTTCTACAAATATTCCACCAAAAAAACAATTATCATGAAATAAATCAAATGAAGTAGCAGTCACAAAACCATCAAATGAAACGCAAGTTTCTTGAGCAAAGCAAGTTGGAACGAAAGCAGTACAGACTAAGAATCTAGAAAATACAGAAGCCGAAATTCAAATCAGGGAAATTGAAAAACCAATTGGGGCTTTCAATTTAGAGAATGAACTTAATAAAATTAAAATTCCAATGCCTCTGGTTGAACTTGCTAGGAACCTAATCTATGAAAAAAAATCGCAAAAGCAATACATTTTTCTGATGTTGAATGTCAAGCCTATGTTATCAATTTGCAGGATGAGAAACCTACAATCGTGTTTGGACCACACATTGAAAATAGCAAGGATTATGTTGCTCTTTTCTATATTACACTGACTGTGCATGATCATTTACTTCACAATTGCATGTTAGACTCTGGAGCTTTGCATAATTTAATGCTTAAGATTATCATGGAAAATTTGGGCCTTGAAATTACTAGACCTTATCAAGATTTATACTCGTTTGATTCTAGAAAGGTTAAGTGTCTGGGTATGACTAAAGATTTAGTTGTAAATCTTGATCATGTTCCTGTGAAAATTATTCTTATGGATGTGGTTGTTTCTGATGTTCCTGCCAAGTATGGCATGCTTCTATCCAGATCTTGGGGTCCCAAGCTAGGAGGATTGGTTCAGTTAGACATGACATATGCTACAATTCCAGTTTTTGGTGGACAGTTTACTCGACTATACAGAGAAACTAGACTGGCTTATAATCTAAGTGACCCTAAAAACCCTAATAACTATCCAGTCTATGTTGTTGATCAAGATTTAGGCAATTGTATATTATCCATAGATGACTATTTTGAAGAATGTTTAGAAGAATAAAATCAAAAAATAGAAATTTCAAATAAAAATATGAATTTTAGAGATGGGATGTGGAAAATGTTCTTTTATGGTGCTTCATCTTGCAAAGGAGCAAGAGCTGGAGTTTTATTTGTGGCACCAGGTGATGAGTATTACATTCCTTTTTGTTATAGATTACAATGGGATATTGATTATACCAATAATGTGTGTGATTATGAAGATTTAGTTTTAGGATTAGAAGTTGCAAGAAAATTAAAAATCAAACATTTGATAGTCTTTGGTGAAGTTGAGCTAATTGTAAATCAAATAAAACAACAATACCAAGCTAAGCATCCTAGATTGAGGTCATGTAGAAATTGTGCCTGGGATCTCATAGAGAATTTATTTTGGTCTTTTAACATCCACTCTATTCCCAAGATGAAAAATCAATAAGCTAACTCTTTATCCAAAGCTGTTGCAACTTTCGTACCACCTATTGTTTTGAAGTTGAAGTATCATATTGAGATGAAACATAGACCTTCAATTCCAAGAAATTTTAAACACTGGAAAGTATTTGAAGATGGTGAACAAATCAAGCAGTTCCTGGAAATGGTAGATGATTTTTCTGAGACCCACATAGATCAAGAAAATCAGAACGATCCTGCTTGGATTATGCAGGAAGGAGAAAATCCGGAAAAGTTCCAAGATAAAATTGCAAATCACTGCATGCTCTTACTTAAAAACAATCAAATTCCCATAGATCTTATCCCTCTAGAAATTTTATTTGACCAAGATGATATACCTTTAAAGTCTACTTTGTGACCTCAACCTGAAGAGGTTGAAGATTGTAACGTAGGAACAAATGAAAATCCCAATATGGTCAAAATTTCAAAATGTCTTCTTACTCAAATAACAAGTAAATACGTTGAGTTACTTAAATAGTATAAATATGCTTTAGCATGGTCTTATGATGATTTAAAAACTTATGATACTTATTTTATTGAACACGAGATTCCCTTAAAACATGGTATTAAGCCTTTCAAGCAAAATCTTAGACAGATAAACCCAATTCTTCTGCCAGTAATAGAAAAGCAGGTTAAAAAACTCCTTGATGCAAAAATCATTGTTCTCCTCAGATACTCTAAATGGGTGGAAAATTTGGTCCTTGTTGGGAAGAAGAACGGCGAAATAAGACTATGCATTAATTTTAGGAACTTAAATCGGTATTCTCTTAAACATAACTACCCACTCCCAAAAATGGACCATGTCTTAGAGAAGGTAGTAGGGGCTAACAAAATTTCTATGATTGATAGTTTCTCAGGATATAATCAGATTGTTGTTCATGAAGATGATAGATAAAAGACTGCATTTACTACTCCATGGGAAACTTTTATGTATGATAAAATTCCTTTTGGTTTAATGAATGCAGGAGCAAATTTCCAGAGAGAAATGGATATCGCATTTGTCGATGAAAGAGATAAGTTTGTTGTTATTTATCTAGACGATCTGACAATTTTTTCCAATTCTGATGCAAAACATTTGGTGCACCTTAGACAAACTTTTGACAAATGTAAAAAAATTGGTTTGTCTCTTAATCCCAAAAAATCACACTTTGCCATGCAAGAAGGTAAACTTGTAGGTCATATAGTTTCAAAAGATGGAATTAAGGTTGATCCTAAATGAGTTGAGGCTATTGACTTGATTAATATTCCTAGAAATAGAAAAGAGATTCAATTGTTTTAAGGTAAGATCAATTTTTTGAGGAGATTTATTCCTAACATTTCTGAAATAATCAAATTGATTACAGATATGCTAAAAAAGGTCAGTGAAGTAAAATGGACTCCAGAAGCCAAAGAATCTTTCGAGTGTGTTAAGAAAGATATAGGAGAAGCACCATTATTGGTAAGTCCAGACTATACAAAATAATTATTAATCTTCTCTTTTGCTTCTGAACATACTGTGGCAGCAGTTCTCCTTCAAAAGAACGAAGAAGGATTTGAACATCCAATAGCCTTTTTCAGCAAAAGCCTCAGAGATGCAGAGCTAAGATATGATATTCTCAAAAAATGGGCTTATGCGATGGTGAAGGCTCTCAAGGATTTCAGAACATATGGGTAAAATCATGAAGATGGGTAACACTTTTGCTTGTTTTATGACAAAAACGATGTATTTTCACAAGTTCTTCAACTTCCGGCATACAAAAATGTTTTTTTTATTTATAATTTCACTTTACAGTAAAAACAAAACTTGTGAATAATTTTGTTATATTTCTAATGACTATTTTTCAATTTTTTTTATCAAGATTTGGTATGTCAATTTGACAATTGTTTAACAGTATGTTCCTTAAACATTAAAGGAATGATAATGAGTTATTGTTTTCCACAACAATGTATCTATTATTAAACTTCTGTTTTTAAGAAATGAAATATACTGCAACAATCTACAGAGACTCTATTTTAATATGACTATAATTTTGAATCTAACGGATGAATATTATAATTTCTAGAATTTTTTGAAGTTGACCAAGATGAAAACGTTGCAAATTTTAAACATGTGTTTTTCTACACCTTGTATCTATCTTAATTTTTACTTAAAAGTAAAATCTAAAAATACCCTTTTGAAGAGAACAGTTTAACAATTATGAATATAAATTTTCCATAATTTTCCATTGTGTATTTTTAGAGATATGGATTTTTCATTTCACCGAATCATAATCTCACCTAAAAATATTATGTAGTGATTTTTTTATGAAATTAAATAAAATTAGATAAAAACAATGAAAATGAAAACAAATTATACCCAATGAAAGAAGATTCAATTTTAAAAATGTTGGTATCCATTCTCAAACTAAATTATGAGTATTTGTAGGAGTCCGCTACCTCCAAAGATGAAGTAAGATGGAGAGAATTTGCAGTTTCCTGCAAACAGTCTCATTTTCAAGTTTTCGGCCGAAATATTCTTTCGACCGAAACCTAGTTTTTAACGGAATCCGTTAAAAACAAACGTTTTGGTCGAAAAGTATTTTGGCCGAAATATTCTTACCACAGGAAAATAATTCATCCAAAAAACATTGTACACAAATTTCGAGGGCACCGTTAAATTTAACATGAAAATTTTCGGCCGAAAGAAACATTTGTTCGGCCGAAAAATTGCCACTAGAAATTTTGGAGACCCGATTGTCACGAAAGTGTTACCCAGATTCATGATTTTACCCATATGTCTTGCACTCCAAAATAATTTCTACTGTACCAACAAATGAAATTAAAGAGATCTTGGTTCAGCCAGACAGTGAGGGAAAAAGAGGTAGATGGTTGGCCAAAATTCAAGAGTTTGACTTAGAAGTCAAACCAACCAAACTAGTGAAAGGTCAAGGTCTGGAAAGGTTGTTAGCCAAATCAAATTTTAGAGTGCTTGGAATGAATAACTTCGAGTCTCATGATTCTCTTCTAGATAGAGAGGAAATTGACGATCAAGCACCTATAATTCAAATCGAAGATAAGTTTTCTTCCTCTGCTTGGTACAGTGATATTTTTACATACCTCCTTACTCTTCAATGTCCAAATAACATGACTCCTTCTAAAGAAAAAACTTTAAAGCTACATGTAATTAAGTATTTCATTGTAGATGGAAAGCAATACTGGAAAGATCCTTTGGGTTTCCTGTTATGTTGCCTGATAGAATCTGAAACAGAAGATGTCATTGACGAACTTCATTAAGGAGTATGTGGAGGACATCATGCATGGAGAGAAATAGCTTACAAAATTTTAAGGCAAGGATATTATTGGTCGAAATTGTTTACCGATGTGAATGCAAGGGTCAAAGATTTCAATTCATGCCAACTGTTTGTTGGTAAGCAAAATCTTCCTGCCTTACCTTTAATTCCAGTAAAAGTTGAATCTACTTTCCAAAAATGGGCTTATACTTCATTGGATAAATTCATCCACAATTGAGTGCTCAACATAGATGGATTCTAACCGCTACTGATTATTTTACGAAATGGGTTGAATCCATTCTAACTCGGAATGCTACAGATTCAGTAGTGATAAAATTTTTGGAAGAAAACTTCCTAGCAAGATTTGGTTGTCCTGGGAAAAAAGTTACTGATAATGTTCAGGCTTTTAAATACATTGCAATGATCAATTTTTGTCATAAATGAAATATTATTTTAGGTCATTATCCTTAGGGAAATGGGTTGGTTGAATCATCTAACAAGATTTTGATGACTATAATCAAGAAAGTTTTGACAGAAAATAAAAAAACTTGGCATATACACTTAAAATACGCATCATGGGAAAACTGAATTGGCACCAAAAAATCTATAGGTATGTCTCATCTCTCATTTCCAATTAGTCTATGGTAYTGATGTTATTCTTCTTATTAATCTTGTTCTTCCTATAATTAAACTCTAGCAGGATGAAAATGAAGAGTAAAATGATGTTACGAGAAGAATAAWTCAAATCATCGAAGTTCAGCAGAACAGAGTAGAAGTGGATGATAAGCTCCAAAAATACCAGGATAATATGAAATCCCTTTTTGATAAAAAAAGATAAAGATAGGGAKTTTCTTCCTAGCGATTTAGTTTTAAAATGGGAAGATAGAAAGGAAGATGYAGGGAAACATGGAAAATTTGATCATCTCTGGTTTGGACCTTTTGAYGCTAACCTCCTCCCTCAAAAGGGATAAATCGACCTCCCAGTMTAGGATCGTTCGATATTTGAGTCGAAGMAACTCCTTAGATTACTGCTTGGAACCCTAAACTCTATCACAAGTCCTTTTGTTTCCTCTGGTGCAGGTTATGTGACACCCACGGACCCTCTCCTTAGCGCTTTTGGACTCCAATGCCAATACTGYTAGCTCTTTGTGCTAGGATTGCTTCCTTGATGCGACCCCGGACTATGATCATGGGTCARCTCCCTTCGTGATTCCGTGCTTCAGGACTTTCATGAACTTRTTTATTCTCCTTCCCCGATTTCTGAATCGGTGAACACTTYGGGACCAATCTATGGTCCACATTCCCCTCGTGATCAACGGTGTKATCACTTCATGAGTTCAGACTTCGTGACTCTTCTCCTCTATCGACTCTGCTTCTTTCGATTGTGAATCARMTATGYGTTGATCCTTTGCCATGTGCCCTTCCAAATCCAACGGTCTAGATTTGAAATTTCTCTTCGCAACTTCGCGAAGATCCTTGTTTGCTTTCGTCAAACCTTCTAAAGCTCTTGCTCCCAAACTTCTCGATCTTCTGTCACATGTCTCCTCTGCAAAGATGGATGACTTCTCCATATTCGAGACTTTAGAAAGTCCTTGACTCCTCTACACACTTAGCGTAATTTCACCTTTCGATACTTAGGCTATTCTCAAAACTCTTTTCTGCACTCCTTGTAGAAATTTGTGCATCTCTCCTGCGAATTTGCTCAAATTGAAAAACCTCCAAGGTTCCAAGCTCCTCTACGAGTTTCTCGTGCCCTCCTGGCAGTTTCTCGCTCGGCTTTCTGATCTTGTAAGGTGAACTTACAGCACCTTAGGTGCACTCCTTGCACTTGTATCAGCTATTCAACTGCTTCTCCCTCGGCCTTATGGAAAGGTTTAAGGCATCTCCTTTCCTTTATCGATGCACTTCTTGCAAAGCCTTCCTTCACCAGAATGTTCAGCAATTATGGGATTCTCCAACACCTTCACTCATGTTTCTCCTGTGAATGCTCGCACTATCTCGATGACCTCCTGGCAGAGTTTTCCAGAGTGTTCAGTAACTCTAGATTGTTCTTCTCTCCACACAGTCTTTGTTTTCAAGGAACTTAACCACCTTGAAATTTCTCCTTGAGTCTATGAATTAATCTGGTGTGCCCTCCTGGAAACTTCTCTTATGACTCTGTTAAGTTCAGACACGCACTCCTTGCGTTAGCTTACAAAGTTTCCAATCTATGTCGCGCACTCCTTGCACTTAGCCTAGAGAACCAGACTTAACTCAACACACTCTCGGATAGAAAAAAATATACCTATCCATGCAGTCAATTTCTAACATTCATCTACAAATCACATACATGTAAAAGACATTCATAACACAGCATCCATTACACAGAAAGATAAAACAGGAAAAAATGTCATTTTCTATTAATGGTGGAATGCCAAATTACAATGGTGGAGTTCGAGCTACAACTGAGTCTCGGCTCTCTGTGTTCCTCTCCAGCTAAAACTCTACATAGAAAAAATAAATCAATTTATACAAGAGGGACTCAATGAGCTTCCCTCGCAAGCTAAACTAATGGTGTCAAATCACCAGCCCTAATGCCTATCGAAAGGGAAAATTACAATGATGGTTATCTGCTCCAAATTGGATGCAGATCCCTTCTGCTATCATATGATTAATGGAGACCTTATATCTAGCTTCTGCGAAGGCACGATTTTTCTCCTTCCATCTTGTCTTCATTAAATTCCTAGATCTCGTCTTGGATTCTCGAGGAAAAAATGAGAGGGTGGCGCCTCTCTTTCCTTGAATGCGCACCACACGTGTTAATTAGTTGGCGCGTTTTGAGGTGGAGCGATGCCCCTACATCATACTCCACAACGGAAAAAATCATGAGCTCCTGCTCATGAGATTTCCAACGTGGTTGAAATCCACCTGGATCCCAAACTTTCTCCTGGAGTTGTCTCTCGTCTACTTTTCTCTGTTGCTTCTGCTCCTGCATCTTCACCGCTTCTTGTGAAAGTTTCCTTTCATCCAACTTCCTCATGTTGACCGATTCTTCTGACAACTCCAACATTATATTTCTTATCTCCTCGATCACCTTGTCCAGCTACTTTATCGGTTGGTTCTTCTGTTGCAGACTAGCTCGCTACACTTTCTCCTTGTCAAAGGGAAAATCACACTAACTTCCCAAGACATCTTCTTCCTTTGTGGCCTTATCTTTATACTCTGTTGTAGTATTCACCCATGTAGGCTCCTCATCACTGAATTGTTTCTCAGCCACCACTTCTCCTGACATATTCGTTCATGTCAGTCCTTCGGTTGTTCTCGTTCCATATTCCTCCAGTTGTGACTCATGCTAGTGTATCTCCTCCGGCATCGTTATTTCTCGGCATCCACCTTCTAGTTTGGGATTGCCCAACCAATCTTCAATTCCTTTAATTCCAATTCCCACTAAGTGAGTGACTCAACTGGGAGTTCTCCCATTGGGACAGACATCAGTATATGTTCCTTTTCTTCCATGACAGCCTCAGCTTGTTGTCCTTCTGTTGCCTTTGCAACATCTATTATAGCGTCTCCTCGGTCGCTTGGTAGGAATATCTCAACTGCTCCAATGATCAGAAAAGTCCTCTGATCTTCCTTCTCTGTGATGAAAGTTTTTTAAATTCTCATCATCTTCATTCACACGGCTCACACCTCTGCGTGAATCTCCAAAGGAGTGAGGTTTCTCTCCTGCCTCCTCTTCATCCACTAGTGAACTCTTAGTTGAGCTCATCTCTTCTCCCTTTCCCACTTGGAAATCTAGGATGTCTTCTCTGCCCACCTGGAATTTTATGAGATCCATTGATCCCTTCTCATTGCCCACCTGGCAACCTACAAGACCCTTTCCAGATCTCTTTCCCTTATGACCTAGGTTTTCAGCATGCCTCAGCCACCTCTTTAACATATGTTGTTTCCCCCTGTCCAACAACTTTTGAACAAGCCATTTGGTTGTTCTCTTCAAAGGAAATTCATACCTCTAGTGTACCTTTGACTCCTACTGCATATTGAATGCTAGCTCCTCCATATGCGCTCGTATTTCACTGAGCTTCTTTTCCATCTCTTCCTTTCTCTTGTGCAAATGGACTTCTCCTTGACCATTCTTATGACCTTCAATGGCCATCTCACTTTGTTTACAGCCCACCTGGTTGTTTACCATCTGTTGCACGCCTTGCAACAGCTCCAACAGAGCATCGCACTCTATCTCCTTGGCTTACAGAAATCAATCTTGCATCTTCTCCTTCGTCTCATTCTTCACCTGTTGTCTACAGGATAAATCAATCTCTAATACCACTTGATGCCAACCTCCTCCCTCAAAAGGGCTAACTCGACCTCCCAGTCTAGGATTGTTCGATATCTGAGTCAAAGTGACTCCTTAGATTCCTCCTTGGAACCCAAAACTCTATCACAGGTCCTTTCTTTTCCTCTGGTGCAGGTTATGTGACACTCGTGAACCCTCTCCTTAGCGCTTTTCAACTCCAACACCAATATTGTTAGCTCTTTGTGCTATGATTTCTTCCTTGATGCAACCCCGGACTATGACCGTGGGTCAGCTCCCTTCGTGATTCCGCGCTTCGAGACTTTCGTGAACTTCTTTCTTCTCCTTCCCCAATTTCCGAATTGACGAACTGTTCAGGACCAATCTATGGTCCACATTACCTTCACAATCAACGGTTGTGATCACTTCGCAAGTCTTCTCCTCTCTTGACTCAACTTCTTCTGATTGCTAATCAGTGATGTGTTGATCCTTTTCCATGTTCCCTTCCAGATCTAACAGTCTGTATTTGAAATTTCTCTTCACGACTTCGTGAAGATCCTTGTTTACTTCCGGCAAACCTTCCGAAGCTCCTTCTCCCAAACTTCTCGATCTTATGTCACATGTCTCCTCTGCGACGATGGATGACTTCTCCGTCTTCAGGACTTCGGAAATTCCTTGACTCCTCTGCACACTTAGCGTAATTTCACCTTTTGAGACTTAGGCTATTCTTGAAACTCCTTTTATGTACTCCTTGCAGAAATTTGTGCATCTCTCCTACGACTTTGCTCGGCTTGAAAAACCTCCAAGGTTCCAAGCTCCTCCAGGAGATTCTCGTGCCCTCCTGGAAGTTTCTCACTTGTATTTCTGAGCTTGTAAGGTGAACTTACGACACCTTAGGCACACTCCTTGCACTTGGCTCAGCTCTTCGACTACTTCTCCCTCGGCCTTATGGAAAATTTTAAGGAATCTCCTTTCCTTTGTCGATGTGCTTCTTGCAAAGCCTTCCTTCACCAGAATGTTCAGCAATTATGGGATTCTCCAACACCTTCGCTCATGTTGCTCCTTTGAATGCTCATGGTAGCTCGATGCCCTCCTGGAAGAGTTTTCCAAAGTGTTCAGTAACTCTGGACTATGCTTCTCTCCACACGGTCTTTCTTTTCAGGGAACTTAACCACCTTGAAATTTCTCCCTGAGTCTGTAAATTAATCTGGTGTGCCCTCCTGGCAACTTCTCTTCTGACTCCACTGAGTTCAGACATGCACTCCTTGCGTTGGCTTATAGAGTTTCCAATCCCTGGCGTGCACTCCTTACACTTAACCTAGAGAACCAAACTTAACTCAACACACTCTCGGATAGAAAACGGTATCCCTATCCCTGCAGACAATTTCTAACATTCATCTACAAATCAAATACATGTAAAAGACATTCATAACACAGCATCCATTACACAGAAAGATAAAACAAGAAAAATTGTCCTTTTCTATTAATGGTGGAATGCCAAATTACAATGGTGGAGTTTGAGCTACAATTGAGTCTCGGCTCTCTGTGTTCCTCTCCGGCTAAAACTCTACTTAGCAACAATACATCAATTTATACAAGAGGGTCTGAATGAGCTTCCCTCTCAAGCTAAACTAATGGTGTCAAATAACCAACCCTAATACCTATCGAAAGGGAAAATTAAAATGATGGATATTTTCTCCAAATCGGATGTAGATCCCTTCTATTATCAACTGATTAATGGTGACCTTATCTCCAACTTGTGCGAAGGCACAATTTTTCTCCTTCCATCTTGTCTTCATTAAATGCATGGATCTCGTCTTGGATTCTCGAGACAAAAATGAGAGGTCGGTGCCTCTCCTTCCTTGAATGCACACCACTCTTGTTAATTAGCTAGCATGTGCTGAGGTGGAGCGATGCTCCTGCATCACCTTTCAAAAATGCAGCGGCTGAGAGAAAAAACTTGTTCTCACTGGAAAATCTTAATGGAGAAATTCTTGATGCTCCTATCAATGGGCGTTATTTAAAACATTTCATGCAGTATTCACTTTTTAGATTTCCATTGTATATATTGGATTGGATTGACACTGGCAATTTTAATTTTCAATTTTTCTTTTCTTTTTGTAAATTATTTGAGTCATTTGATCACATGTTGTAAATATTTTCAATAAATTTATGATTGCTTGACATCATTAAAATGAAAAATAAAAACATCTTTATCACATATCATCTCTATTTTACAGGATTATCTGATATTTTATATTTCATTCCTTTTGCAGAATAAATCTTGTTGAACAAGAGAGGAGGTTGAATAAAAACACGACACTGGTCTTTCAAGCATTTTACTTCTCTAAAAACAGGTGATAAATAAATAATCTGCCTTGCTGAAAATTCAGAAGGAAAATAAGGTATGAGTCCCTACTCTTCTTATAGTTCAAATAAAATTTAAAAATTTATTTTTGAAATGAATGTGAAGGAAGTTTTTCTCATGATAACATTATCACCTAACCAAAAAATCATAGATGTATTAAATTATAACTTGAAGTGTCATGCTGATAAATTTTAAAGTCATCTCTGAAATGAAAATAAAAATAATAATAAATAAACTTGAAAGAAGTCTGAACTAAAGACACAAACTCGTGTGGGATTAGGATATTTTGTTTCATATCCTTCGAATCTTTGATTTGGTTATTTTTACCTATCCCTGAATTTTTATCCATTTCAGATTTTCTTTTTCCTTTCTCCTCATTTTAGTCTTCATAGAAATAAAGAAACTTACCTTGACTCTGAAAACTTAAAAACATATTTTCAAAACAAGATTGGGTGAAAATATTTATGTTCCTTTGATTTTAATTGAAAAGGTATGTCTAGACTAATCTTGATAATTTTATCTCTTCTATCAGACTTTAAACTGACTAATTCGCTCAAGGTTGACCCCTAAAAAAATTAAAATTCCCAAAAATTTCTCCTATAGGTGAAGGTGTATTGAAAATTGGAAGAAAGTTAGTTTCTGAGTATTCTTAAAACTGTTGACAGACATTCTTTTCAGTCTAAATATTTTAAACAGATATCATCCCTTGTATGTTACATACAAATTGATTGCCCCCACTTCAAAATATTAAAATATAAGACAGATGGTGAAAGGAAATTCATAATTTGACTGCCCCCATATTTTCCAAAAGAGATGATGAAAGGAAATTCATATATTGATTGCCCTCATCTCAGCGAAATGCAATTTTGTTAATTGAAGTGGTGAAAGGAAATTCAATGGGAGAAGTAGATAACTTCACTAGGGTACTGAACAGGCTCGTTGGCAGTGAAGCGATATCTATGATATATGTAAGGCTATCATACATATCTACATATCATACTATGTTATATAGTTCTCTTTCCGATGATTTTTTACACCCTGAACCAACTAGGGATTCCCTAAATAAATATGTTACATCTGCTTAACCTTGAAGCGAAAAAAGTTGGTCAAAGCCTGATATTTTAGTTAAAAATATTTTTATTATCTTAAACAATTTCAAAATCAATTTTAGGAAAAGGAAATTTTAAATAGCCTAACTTGAGATTTATCATTAAGTATGTTTTGAAGACTTTTGGACTTGGATAATTTCATTTATTTGTGTATGATTAATTCTTAAATAAAACTGGAAAATGTTTTCAAAAATCAATAATGACTCCATTTACCCAATAAAATCACTTGGTCTATTGTTATTTCGTGCCTCACAGGGAGCCACAATCCCCAGATAGAGCCTATTTTAGAACACTTATAATTTTGAGTTGTTGAACTTTTATTTTTGCCTCTTAGAAATAAAATTTTACTCAAAAAAGGAAAAAACTTAGAGAATTTCCTTTTAATTTAAAATAAATCCAATGGTTGTCATTTTTCAATAAGGCGTTTATAATATCTTTCGTTGATGAGTTACTCTAAGTTGATCGAATGGTTCTAATTATCTCTGAGGTGTAGAAACTGCCTGAGTTTTAAAAGGAAATCTTTAACGGTCGCTTCGAGTATTCCAGCAATTCTAAACAACAAAACCTCTAAAACTCTGAAGTCTCGAAGGTAGTTCTTCGTGATAGTTTATAAAGGACTTACAGATGAGTCATAGGACATGTGTCTTTCAAAAAAAAATTGGGTTGACACGTGGCAATTATTTTTAACACTTCCATTAGATGATTCACACATTTTCAAGTGACACGTGTCACCTCTCTTTTCTTGACATGGCATCAAGAATGACGTCATCTCTAGCACGTCACTCCGGGAGACTACCCTTTGGGAGTTTAAACAAACATTGAGTTCAAGAACCACTGAATTATCAAAACGTCGAATAAATGAATATTACAAAAAGTAAAAAAGTGTTTTAAAAAGTTAATAAAACATTTAATAACTTAGGTTAATCATGATTAAGTATTAATTAATTACTTTGCAGTTTCGGACTTCGATAGATTTCCATCCTGTCACATCCAAAGCTTCTTAACATCGAACCATCGAAGTCTTAATGACATTTATGATTGATTAAGGTTAATGATTTCAATAAAGATTGTGAATCACCAGGTAATAAATTCCATTAAGTTTCTAATAAATTCTTTGTTATTAGATCTATACGAAGACCAATAGACTCTATGAATAAAACACTTCGAATTTCAAAGTTATTTCACCATTTGCGATTAGCAGTTTTTCATTCAGTGAAAAGCTTACAGACTTTTCTTGTTACAGACAGGCTAGTTTTATTTCCTTGAGGATTATGGTGCCACAAAAAGATGCAAAGAATCTTAACGCATCAGGAGATGATTCCAATCCAAATACAAATGTTCTATCAGACACAACTATGTGAGTTACGGACGTTGTTAAGTCTTGGAAACAGGTTTTTGATATCTTAAAGCATGAGATTATTAATTGTCCAGACAAATTTGTTGAGGAAGAAGACGATTCCTTTTCAGTAAAGCTTAGATTGGTAGCACAGTCAGAAATGCATAAGATTGTTGCACGGCCTAGAATTATACCCTACAATGATATGATAAATTGGGATTTGGAACATGTCAACATCCAAACTAGAAGCGTCATCATCCACCAGCAGACCATCGTCATCTCTTTTCGACCGCAGAATATACAAGTAATGTATAAGCTTTCCCCTACACCCAAATATACTTACAATGCAGCATTTCTTCTAGAATTTGAGAGAAAATAATTCACTTAATATGATAGAAATGGTCATGATATAATCAAGACTTGATGGGGCCATCCAAAAAAATTTAGAGTCGACACTCATGGTATGTACTCCATGGCGTCCTTAGATGCTCATATGTTATATATAGCCATGATGTGTTGTCGTCTGTTTGGGAAAAAGAACCCTGCGCATTTCTCAGTTGAGTGGGTATCCATAATGAATGAAGTAGTCGAGGGTTATACCTTCAATTGGGCTAAAATTCTATCTGATAATTTGGCCAAGGAGATTGTTGAGTATCAATCATCAAAATCAAAAGAGAAACCTACTCCTTTTTACATGTTAGTATATATTATGGATGTCATTTTTTTCATGACCCCATTCCCCCTAATGAACTAGAGTTGGACCCCGACCAGTTCTAAGACAATACATATTTACCACTCTAAATTATGGGAAGAAAATGCCAAATATTTATTTTATGAAATTTGTCACAGCATAGTGGTACATGTTCACATAGCTAACTATGGTCACCCGCCACCTAAGATTTAAGAAACGGTTATGGGGAACTTAGGCACACTTGCAGACTGGTTTATTGAGGAGGATTTATCCTACAATAGAGTATTTGGTTCTTTCGTTCCTCCTCATGCCCTTCCACAGTTTTTACCTGATAGGTTGGTGTGCAGAGAACTGGCATACCAAACAGTAGCAGGAGGCATCAACAAGGAATTCAAAGAATCTCAAAACAATTTGGCCAAGTTTTCCCATTCAAGTTGGTATGTTCACATTGTTAGATTTTGGTCATTCTAAAGTCGAGGTTGCAGCCCTGGAAGATGTCAAGTTAGTTGACATCAAGTTCAAGAAACATGATCCACGTAATATAGTGGAGAATCATTTGGCTCAATACAACATGAAGCAATACATCCATGAGGATTCTCCTTATGATGATATGTTTAGGGGAGTTAGATCTTATGAAGAAGTTCAAAGCAGATTCCAAAATGTGCCTCCTGACCAACAAGTTGGTTTCCTTAGCTTTCAAAAGAATAGACGAAACAGTTTACTGAAGATATTTCAAGGAGAGTCAAAACCCATGCCTTCTTCACAGGAAGCTAAACCCACGAGATCTGAGCCAAGTTGCTCCACTAAGTACAAAGTTGAAGAAGTCCCACAAATTCTAGAAAAGTTGTTTCAAGAAATAAAAATATTACTGTCAGGATTGAATTATCAACAAGTAAGAGCTCGGTTTGAAGCTTTCATGAATTAGGGACAAGGTATTCCTCATTCAACACCAGCCACTCCTACTGGCACTCCAAATACAATAGCTCATGAACATTCCATAGCAATCATGTCTCTTATTACATCATTAACCCCTTTATAGACCAGCTTTGGAAATCCTAATTCAGAGCTCATTCATGTTGGTGATCTTACTCCTATATTACCTTAAGAGATGCCTCCTTCAAGTTTCTTTTTTAGCAATAAACGAAAATCTATTGTAAAAAGAGAATCTCACCAAAAGGATGGAGTAATCACTAAAAGGAAAATATTGGTGTATGATGGGAAATACCAAGATGATCCTAAGTTTGAAAATGAAGTTGCATATTCACTAGGGGATTTTTCCACTACCAATCAATGGTCAATGGATAATTTAACCAAACAACTGCAACAGAAATGTCTCTTGGTGGAGCAATTGCAGAATGAGACACAAAGCACAGAATAGACTGTTAAAAGAAGGATGAATCAAGACATTGAACAAATCAGGGATATTCATCAGTATCAAATGAAACTGTTACAAGATAATCTCGAGTTGATCTATTAGAGTTCACAGACCAACAAAGGTTTGATCACTCAGTGGGACAATTTGATTGAACAAATTCATGCCAAACTAGCCCTAACAGAGAACACAACAATGGATATTAATTCCTTCAAAACACAAGCATCAGGAATCAATGAGAATTTGGAAGTTTCCCAGCAGGAGCTATATCAAAAGATTGATGCTATTCAAAAATGCTATCAAGCAATAAACTTTTCTTTGAAAAGTATTTATGTCAAGGAAAAATATGCATGTGCAGCTAGGTCTAAGTTTCAGGAATTTATCATATGGAAGCAGAAAGATAATATCCCTGGTCTTACCCCTTTCTCACATTATGAAAAAGTAAAAGGTGAAATGGCCCTGAAAGCCTCGGAAACAAATCTGGAAGAAGGCAAGAAACTTGTCAGAGATGCAAAAGAGGCTTGTCTGGAGGCATATTCTTCCGTAAATAAATAAAAAACTGATTGAATTTGAAGGAAATAATATCTCTGAGTCATTGGGACAGATTGAAATAGAAATGAACCAACAAATCTCCAAAAAGAACAAGGAAAATATTCAGTCCACTATCCAACATATGAACCAGATCGATTTACTCAAAATCAATGAGTTGTTGGTGAATCCAAGTTTACAGTGTCAAGTCATAGCCCATGAAGAAAAGAAGATCCAGGAAAATTTTACACTAGTACAAAAGAAGATGTTCGCCTTTGAATTGAATGAGAATATTGAGCCTTCGAGATATATGGTAACATTGATGGACATGTGCACCCAATTCAATGAACAAAGAAAAGCGAGTGTAGCTGGGAGCGAATGAAATAACATACACAGTGTCCACTTTCTCCACTGGTACTCTCTCTATCCTGCCTCACCACTTACATTTCCCCTCTCTCTACATGTCACTTACCTCGTTTATCCCTACCACCTACATTCTCGCATCCACTCATCCCACCTCTTTATTAGACACTTGTCCACATGACATTGTATTCGTGAACAATTACTCTTCCTCGTAACTATTATACATCCCATAACAAGCCAGCACTGAGCTACCTGTCTGATTACCACCCCCATATCTTCAACTGCAATTCTTTATCCAAGTAAATGCATTCGAAGGGACAGATGGCAACGGAATCAGATGGAAAAGACAATAAGCCGATGATTCTGGTGGCCTTAATGGACATATGTAACCAATCCAAAGAAAAAATGAAAACGAGTGCATCTGCGAGCAAATGAAGGGACAGATGAAGCACGAGCACATCAAATCAAAACTCAACAACATATGCATGTTGTTATTTCATTCGGATTGTATTTTATTTTTAGGCATATATTGTGGGAAGTCTAACGATTTTCAGTTGAGACAATTTTTATATAAATAGATAGATTGTATATCTATTCATGGTTGTTTTTTATTGAATGTAAAAGAGAAAACGTTTTTTAATATCAATACAAGTGCAGACAGAGATCCTAAGTTTCGTTCAATTTGAGTTATGTGCTTCCTTTGTGTTTCCATCTCTCGGAATTTTTGTATGTAGTTCTTGAAGAGTGAATGATTACAATTTAGTAATACGTATATTGTGATCATAATATATCAGAAGTTCATTCAGTAACAACTTTTCCTCTATTATTACTGTGAGTAAAACAAGACATGTGACCTGTGTGAATTACTGAATTTTTATCTCCTTTCAAGGGTCCATCTTTTACTTTTCTTATACTGCAAACAAGGTGAGACTTATCTGTCCTTGATACCTGACTTTGTTTTAACAGTTTTGTAAATCATTTTTACATCATTTGACATTATAATTGTGACTCAGATAATGAGATACAACCTATGTATTGTCTTATCATTAATTTCATTTAAAGATTATTTCTCAGAAAATTGAAGGTAGAAAAAATCACTCATAAAAACACTTCATTTAAAATCTTTGATGCTTGACATTATTCTTTGAGCCTTAGAATCAATCTCAGGAGCAACACTGTAATTCTCATAATTTTAGACTACATCTTCTGAAATCATGAGATGACACAATAATGAGTGTGTTTCCTCAATGGGGGTTCACCTTTATTTATACAAGACTTATCACATCAATTGTTGTGTCGATTGGCACAATAGGGTCGACCTTAATAACTCAAAATATTATTAATAATTACCATATTAATTATCTTTTACATTAATTATATTTTACTTTATGGTGGGGCTGACATGTTCCCTTTACATCACAATTAGGGTTACGGGTAATTCTGACTCTTAGACAATATAGCAAGGTATCTCATACACCTACTAGTGCTCAGCCACTAGGGGCACGTCCACTTGTGCTCAGCCACAGGGACGTCCAAGTCAACAGATCTTTATCTCACTACGTATCACAGGAGAATCATCTAGACACACACTCACGAGTGCTCAGCCACTAGGATCATGTCCACCTGTGCTCATCCACAATGACGTCCTACTCAACAAATCTCTATCTCATTACATCTCATAGGAGAATCATCTGGAGTACCACATCGTATCAACTCTCTACACAGAGGAGAACAGTACATCATTTCATCTTTGTCTCAGAGAGAACGACACACCCAACTCATGGGCTTCCTCACCCCACATATGGGCACATAGTGTTCCATCTCTGTCTCGGAGAGGAACCACACACCCATCTCATGGGCACACCCAACTCATGGGCTTCCTCACCCCACACAGGGGAATACAATGTTCCATATCTGTCTCGGAGAGGAACAACACACCCAACTCATGGGATCTCTCTCAAGACAACTCACTCAGTCTGTGTCCTGGAGGATGTCTCATGCAGCTGTAATCATCAACACTCCCTCTCAGCTAGGGAGGATTTCTCCATCAGACCAAGTCTCATGTGGAAGTACCCGAACTTTGTCTTGGTTGTAGTCATCAACACTCTCTCTCATCTAGGGAGGTATTCTCTACCAGGCCAAGTCTCTCACAGAAGTACTCAAACTTCATCTTGGCAATAATCATCAACACTCCCTCTCAGCTAGGAAGGTATTCTTCACCAAGCCAATCTCTCACGGAAGTACTCGAACTTCGTCTTGGCAGGCAGTTTGATGAATATATCTGCAATCTGCTCATGTGTAGGAAGGTATTGCACGTGTACTACTTTCCTCTGCACCATGTCTCTGATATAGTGATAGTTTATCTCAATGTATTTCGATCTATCATGAAACATAGGGTTCTCAGAGAGCTTCACACAACTCTAGTTATCACAATGAATAATAATAGGATCTGTCTCATGATCAAATAAATATGTCAAAAGCTTGCAAAGCCACACTCAATGCTATATACTCTGCTTTTGTGGTACTCAAGGCCACAGAGCTTTGTTTCATGTTGCACCAGGAAACCATGGAAGACCCCAAGGTAAAACAACAACCAGACGTGCTATTTCGGTCCACTGTGCTCCCTTCCCAATCGGCATATCCCTGCAAACTCAAGTATACATTGGAGGCATATCTCAGGCCATATCCAACTATGCCTTGTAGATATCTCAATGCATGTTTCGTTGCTATCTAGTGAGTCTGTCTCGGCTCACTCATGAATTAACTAAGTACATTCACTGCATAGCATATATCAGGTCTGGTGTTGACCAGATACATCAGTGATCCAATCAGTTGTGGATCAATCTCATATGAATCATCATCATTCATTTTTTTCAAATCCATCACCATCGGTGTAGGAATGGATTTTCATTCTTTCATACTGAACTTCTTTAATATCCCCACTGTATATTTTCCTTGACTCAGGAAAATCTCATCGGTCGTATGCCATACTTCTTGTCCCAAGAAGTAGTGCATCATAACCAGACCCTTCATCTCCAAATCAAAAGTCAAAGCTTGATTGTATCCAACAACAAGGCTTCCTGAATAAGTCACCAAAATCAGGCTATCATCACCAACAATGTAATAATATAGGTTTGGATCAGAAACACTCTTGTTGAAACCCAAACTCATCAATAATCCATCCATATTCTTGTACCAAGCACGAGGTGTCTGCTTTAGTCCATACAAGGATTTCTTCAACCTATACACATGAGATTTATCATTGTATATCACGAATCCTTCTGGCTACTCGATGTAAACTTCTTCCTCAATCTCACCATTGAGAAAGGTTGTCTTTACATCCATCTGTTGTAGTTTCAAACTCATGGATGATAGTACGGATGGAAGTGTGTCGGGATACTAGATCAAATGTCTCATCATAGACAACTCCCTCTGTTTATGGGAATATTTTGGCTACAAATATCACTTTATATTTATCGACACTTCCTTTAGTTGCATTTCCCTTTTCCCCTTGCAGAGTTTGTCGAGCTTAGACAGGCCTTTCATGGCCTACTGCAATGTTTCTAGGAATATCAACTGGAGCAACTGGATCAATAATTGTCTCCCTCTGAACTATTGAAGGGGAGAAGGCATTGTCTTTTCCTTCTTCTCAAATAGTTTTGACTCCCTCTGAGCCAAGTGACTCCCTCTCAAGTTTGAAGGATAACCATCTTATGTTGTTGTTAACCTGCCTANCTTGACCATTCTTATGACCTTCAATGGCCATCTCACTTTGTTTACAGCCCACCTGGTTGTTTACCATCTGTTGCACGCCTTGCAACAGCTCCAACAGAGCATCGCACT
Organism: Picea glauca; assembly: GCA_000966675.3. Classification (NCBI taxonomy): domain Eukaryota; kingdom Viridiplantae; phylum Streptophyta; class Pinopsida; order Pinales; family Pinaceae; genus Picea; species Picea glauca. The sequence goes on from JZKD02S1637330.1 coordinate 110,366, forward strand.
CTATCTCCTTGGCTTACAGAAATCAATCTTGCATCTTCTCCTTCGTCTCATTCTTCACCTGTTGTCTACAGGATAAATCAATCTCTAATACCACTTGATGCCAACCTCCTCCCTCAAAAGGGCTAACTCGACCTCCCAGTCTAGGATTGTTCGATATCTGAGTCAAAGTGACTCCTTAGATTCCTCCTTGGAACCCAAAACTCTATCACAGGTCCTTTCTTTTCCTCTGGTGCAGGTTATGTGACACTCGTGAACCCTCTCCTTAGCGCTTTTCAACTCCAACACCAATATTGTTAGCTCTTTGTGCTATGATTTCTTCCTTGATGCAACCCCGGACTATGACCGTGGGTCAGCTCCCTTCGTGATTCCGCGCTTCGAGACTTTCGTGAACTTCTTTCTTCTCCTTCCCCAATTTCCGAATTGACGAACTGTTCAGGACCAATCTATGGTCCACATTACCTTCACAATCAACGGTTGTGATCACTTCGCAAGTCTTCTCCTCTCTTGACTCAACTTCTTCTGATTGCTAATCAGTGATGTGTTGATCCTTTTCCATGTTCCCTTCCAGATCTAACAGTCTGTATTTGAAATTTCTCTTCACGACTTCGTGAAGATCCTTGTTTACTTCCGGCAAACCTTCCGAAGCTCCTTCTCCCAAACTTCTCGATCTTATGTCACATGTCTCCTCTGCGACGATGGATGACTTCTCCGTCTTCAGGACTTCGGAAATTCCTTGACTCCTCTGCACACTTAGCGTAATTTCACCTTTTGAGACTTAGGCTATTCTTGAAACTCCTTTTATGTACTCCTTGCAGAAATTTGTGCATCTCTCCTACGACTTTGCTCGGCTTGAAAAACCTCCAAGGTTCCAAGCTCCTCCAGGAGATTCTCGTGCCCTCCTGGAAGTTTCTCACTTGTATTTCTGAGCTTGTAAGGTGAACTTACGACACCTTAGGCACACTCCTTGCACTTGGCTCAGCTCTTCGACTACTTCTCCCTCGGCCTTATGGAAAATTTTAAGGAATCTCCTTTCCTTTGTCGATGTGCTTCTTGCAAAGCCTTCCTTCACCAGAATGTTCAGCAATTATGGGATTCTCCAACACCTTCGCTCATGTTGCTCCTTTGAATGCTCATGGTAGCTCGATGCCCTCCTGGAAGAGTTTTCCAAAGTGTTCAGTAACTCTGGACTATGCTTCTCTCCACACGGTCTTTCTTTTCAGGGAACTTAACCACCTTGAAATTTCTCCCTGAGTCTGTAAATTAATCTGGTGTGCCCTCCTGGCAACTTCTCTTCTGACTCCACTGAGTTCAGACATGCACTCCTTGCGTTGGCTTATAGAGTTTCCAATCCCTGGCGTGCACTCCTTACACTTAACCTAGAGAACCAAACTTAACTCAACACACTCTCGGATAGAAAACGGTATCCCTATCCCTGCAGACAATTTCTAACATTCATCTACAAATCAAATACATGTAAAAGACATTCATAACACAGCATCCATTACACAGAAAGATAAAACAAGAAAAATTGTCCTTTTCTATTAATGGTGGAATGCCAAATTACAATGGTGGAGTTTGAGCTACAATTGAGTCTCGGCTCTCTGTGTTCCTCTCCGGCTAAAACTCTACTTAGCAACAATACATCAATTTATACAAGAGGGTCTGAATGAGCTTCCCTCTCAAGCTAAACTAATGGTGTCAAATAACCAACCCTAATACCTATCGAAAGGGAAAATTAAAATGATGGATATTTTCTCCAAATCGGATGTAGATCCCTTCTATTATCAACTGATTAATGGTGACCTTATCTCCAACTTGTGCGAAGGCACAATTTTTCTCCTTCCATCTTGTCTTCATTAAATGCATGGATCTCGTCTTGGATTCTCGAGACAAAAATGAGAGGTCGGTGCCTCTCCTTCCTTGAATGCACACCACTCTTGTTAATTAGCTAGCATGTGCTGAGGTGGAGCGATGCTCCTGCATCACCTTTCAAAAATGCAGCGGCTGAGAGAAAAAACTTGTTCTCACTGGAAAATCTTAATGGAGAAATTCTTGATGCTCCTATCAATGGGCGTTATTTAAAACATTTCATGCAGTATTCACTTTTTAGATTTCCATTGTATATATTGGATTGGATTGACACTGGCAATTTTAATTTTCAATTTTTCTTTTCTTTTTGTAAATTATTTGAGTCATTTGATCACATGTTGTAAATATTTTCAATAAATTTATGATTGCTTGACATCATTAAAATGAAAAATAAAAACATCTTTATCACATATCATCTCTATTTTACAGGATTATCTGATATTTTATATTTCATTCCTTTTGCAGAATAAATCTTGTTGAACAAGAGAGGAGGTTGAATAAAAACACGACACTGGTCTTTCAAGCATTTTACTTCTCTAAAAACAGGTGATAAATAAATAATCTGCCTTGCTGAAAATTCAGAAGGAAAATAAGGTATGAGTCCCTACTCTTCTTATAGTTCAAATAAAATTTAAAAATTTATTTTTGAAATGAATGTGAAGGAAGTTTTTCTCATGATAACATTATCACCTAACCAAAAAATCATAGATGTATTAAATTATAACTTGAAGTGTCATGCTGATAAATTTTAAAGTCATCTCTGAAATGAAAATAAAAATAATAATAAATAAACTTGAAAGAAGTCTGAACTAAAGACACAAACTCGTGTGGGATTAGGATATTTTGTTTCATATCCTTCGAATCTTTGATTTGGTTATTTTTACCTATCCCTGAATTTTTATCCATTTCAGATTTTCTTTTTCCTTTCTCCTCATTTTAGTCTTCATAGAAATAAAGAAACTTACCTTGACTCTGAAAACTTAAAAACATATTTTCAAAACAAGATTGGGTGAAAATATTTATGTTCCTTTGATTTTAATTGAAAAGGTATGTCTAGACTAATCTTGATAATTTTATCTCTTCTATCAGACTTTAAACTGACTAATTCGCTCAAGGTTGACCCCTAAAAAAATTAAAATTCCCAAAAATTTCTCCTATAGGTGAAGGTGTATTGAAAATTGGAAGAAAGTTAGTTTCTGAGTATTCTTAAAACTGTTGACAGACATTCTTTTCAGTCTAAATATTTTAAACAGATATCATCCCTTGTATGTTACATACAAATTGATTGCCCCCACTTCAAAATATTAAAATATAAGACAGATGGTGAAAGGAAATTCATAATTTGACTGCCCCCATATTTTCCAAAAGAGATGATGAAAGGAAATTCATATATTGATTGCCCTCATCTCAGCGAAATGCAATTTTGTTAATTGAAGTGGTGAAAGGAAATTCAATGGGAGAAGTAGATAACTTCACTAGGGTACTGAACAGGCTCGTTGGCAGTGAAGCGATATCTATGATATATGTAAGGCTATCATACATATCTACATATCATACTATGTTATATAGTTCTCTTTCCGATGATTTTTTACACCCTGAACCAACTAGGGATTCCCTAAATAAATATGTTACATCTGCTTAACCTTGAAGCGAAAAAAGTTGGTCAAAGCCTGATATTTTAGTTAAAAATATTTTTATTATCTTAAACAATTTCAAAATCAATTTTAGGAAAAGGAAATTTTAAATAGCCTAACTTGAGATTTATCATTAAGTATGTTTTGAAGACTTTTGGACTTGGATAATTTCATTTATTTGTGTATGATTAATTCTTAAATAAAACTGGAAAATGTTTTCAAAAATCAATAATGACTCCATTTACCCAATAAAATCACTTGGTCTATTGTTATTTCGTGCCTCACAGGGAGCCACAATCCCCAGATAGAGCCTATTTTAGAACACTTATAATTTTGAGTTGTTGAACTTTTATTTTTGCCTCTTAGAAATAAAATTTTACTCAAAAAAGGAAAAAACTTAGAGAATTTCCTTTTAATTTAAAATAAATCCAATGGTTGTCATTTTTCAATAAGGCGTTTATAATATCTTTCGTTGATGAGTTACTCTAAGTTGATCGAATGGTTCTAATTATCTCTGAGGTGTAGAAACTGCCTGAGTTTTAAAAGGAAATCTTTAACGGTCGCTTCGAGTATTCCAGCAATTCTAAACAACAAAACCTCTAAAACTCTGAAGTCTCGAAGGTAGTTCTTCGTGATAGTTTATAAAGGACTTACAGATGAGTCATAGGACATGTGTCTTTCAAAAAAAAATTGGGTTGACACGTGGCAATTATTTTTAACACTTCCATTAGATGATTCACACATTTTCAAGTGACACGTGTCACCTCTCTTTTCTTGACATGGCATCAAGAATGACGTCATCTCTAGCACGTCACTCCGGGAGACTACCCTTTGGGAGTTTAAACAAACATTGAGTTCAAGAACCACTGAATTATCAAAACGTCGAATAAATGAATATTACAAAAAGTAAAAAAGTGTTTTAAAAAGTTAATAAAACATTTAATAACTTAGGTTAATCATGATTAAGTATTAATTAATTACTTTGCAGTTTCGGACTTCGATAGATTTCCATCCTGTCACATCCAAAGCTTCTTAACATCGAACCATCGAAGTCTTAATGACATTTATGATTGATTAAGGTTAATGATTTCAATAAAGATTGTGAATCACCAGGTAATAAATTCCATTAAGTTTCTAATAAATTCTTTGTTATTAGATCTATACGAAGACCAATAGACTCTATGAATAAAACACTTCGAATTTCAAAGTTATTTCACCATTTGCGATTAGCAGTTTTTCATTCAGTGAAAAGCTTACAGACTTTTCTTGTTACAGACAGGCTAGTTTTATTTCCTTGAGGATTATGGTGCCACAAAAAGATGCAAAGAATCTTAACGCATCAGGAGATGATTCCAATCCAAATACAAATGTTCTATCAGACACAACTATGTGAGTTACGGACGTTGTTAAGTCTTGGAAACAGGTTTTTGATATCTTAAAGCATGAGATTATTAATTGTCCAGACAAATTTGTTGAGGAAGAAGACGATTCCTTTTCAGTAAAGCTTAGATTGGTAGCACAGTCAGAAATGCATAAGATTGTTGCACGGCCTAGAATTATACCCTACAATGATATGATAAATTGGGATTTGGAACATGTCAACATCCAAACTAGAAGCGTCATCATCCACCAGCAGACCATCGTCATCTCTTTTCGACCGCAGAATATACAAGTAATGTATAAGCTTTCCCCTACACCCAAATATACTTACAATGCAGCATTTCTTCTAGAATTTGAGAGAAAATAATTCACTTAATATGATAGAAATGGTCATGATATAATCAAGACTTGATGGGGCCATCCAAAAAAATTTAGAGTCGACACTCATGGTATGTACTCCATGGCGTCCTTAGATGCTCATATGTTATATATAGCCATGATGTGTTGTCGTCTGTTTGGGAAAAAGAACCCTGCGCATTTCTCAGTTGAGTGGGTATCCATAATGAATGAAGTAGTCGAGGGTTATACCTTCAATTGGGCTAAAATTCTATCTGATAATTTGGCCAAGGAGATTGTTGAGTATCAATCATCAAAATCAAAAGAGAAACCTACTCCTTTTTACATGTTAGTATATATTATGGATGTCATTTTTTTCATGACCCCATTCCCCCTAATGAACTAGAGTTGGACCCCGACCAGTTCTAAGACAATACATATTTACCACTCTAAATTATGGGAAGAAAATGCCAAATATTTATTTTATGAAATTTGTCACAGCATAGTGGTACATGTTCACATAGCTAACTATGGTCACCCGCCACCTAAGATTTAAGAAACGGTTATGGGGAACTTAGGCACACTTGCAGACTGGTTTATTGAGGAGGATTTATCCTACAATAGAGTATTTGGTTCTTTCGTTCCTCCTCATGCCCTTCCACAGTTTTTACCTGATAGGTTGGTGTGCAGAGAACTGGCATACCAAACAGTAGCAGGAGGCATCAACAAGGAATTCAAAGAATCTCAAAACAATTTGGCCAAGTTTTCCCATTCAAGTTGGTATGTTCACATTGTTAGATTTTGGTCATTCTAAAGTCGAGGTTGCAGCCCTGGAAGATGTCAAGTTAGTTGACATCAAGTTCAAGAAACATGATCCACGTAATATAGTGGAGAATCATTTGGCTCAATACAACATGAAGCAATACATCCATGAGGATTCTCCTTATGATGATATGTTTAGGGGAGTTAGATCTTATGAAGAAGTTCAAAGCAGATTCCAAAATGTGCCTCCTGACCAACAAGTTGGTTTCCTTAGCTTTCAAAAGAATAGACGAAACAGTTTACTGAAGATATTTCAAGGAGAGTCAAAACCCATGCCTTCTTCACAGGAAGCTAAACCCACGAGATCTGAGCCAAGTTGCTCCACTAAGTACAAAGTTGAAGAAGTCCCACAAATTCTAGAAAAGTTGTTTCAAGAAATAAAAATATTACTGTCAGGATTGAATTATCAACAAGTAAGAGCTCGGTTTGAAGCTTTCATGAATTAGGGACAAGGTATTCCTCATTCAACACCAGCCACTCCTACTGGCACTCCAAATACAATAGCTCATGAACATTCCATAGCAATCATGTCTCTTATTACATCATTAACCCCTTTATAGACCAGCTTTGGAAATCCTAATTCAGAGCTCATTCATGTTGGTGATCTTACTCCTATATTACCTTAAGAGATGCCTCCTTCAAGTTTCTTTTTTAGCAATAAACGAAAATCTATTGTAAAAAGAGAATCTCACCAAAAGGATGGAGTAATCACTAAAAGGAAAATATTGGTGTATGATGGGAAATACCAAGATGATCCTAAGTTTGAAAATGAAGTTGCATATTCACTAGGGGATTTTTCCACTACCAATCAATGGTCAATGGATAATTTAACCAAACAACTGCAACAGAAATGTCTCTTGGTGGAGCAATTGCAGAATGAGACACAAAGCACAGAATAGACTGTTAAAAGAAGGATGAATCAAGACATTGAACAAATCAGGGATATTCATCAGTATCAAATGAAACTGTTACAAGATAATCTCGAGTTGATCTATTAGAGTTCACAGACCAACAAAGGTTTGATCACTCAGTGGGACAATTTGATTGAACAAATTCATGCCAAACTAGCCCTAACAGAGAACACAACAATGGATATTAATTCCTTCAAAACACAAGCATCAGGAATCAATGAGAATTTGGAAGTTTCCCAGCAGGAGCTATATCAAAAGATTGATGCTATTCAAAAATGCTATCAAGCAATAAACTTTTCTTTGAAAAGTATTTATGTCAAGGAAAAATATGCATGTGCAGCTAGGTCTAAGTTTCAGGAATTTATCATATGGAAGCAGAAAGATAATATCCCTGGTCTTACCCCTTTCTCACATTATGAAAAAGTAAAAGGTGAAATGGCCCTGAAAGCCTCGGAAACAAATCTGGAAGAAGGCAAGAAACTTGTCAGAGATGCAAAAGAGGCTTGTCTGGAGGCATATTCTTCCGTAAATAAATAAAAAACTGATTGAATTTGAAGGAAATAATATCTCTGAGTCATTGGGACAGATTGAAATAGAAATGAACCAACAAAGCTCCAAAAAGAACAAGGAAAATATTCAGTCCACTATCCAACATATGAACCAGATCGATTTACTCAAAATCAATGAGTTGTTGGTGAATCCAAGTTTACAGTATCAAGTCATAGCCCATGAAGAAAAGAAGATCCAGGAAAAGTTTACACTAGTACAAAAGAAGATGTTCACCTTTGAATTGAATGAGAATATTGATCCTTCGAGATATATGGTAACATTGATGGACATGTGCACCCAATTCAATGAACAAAGAAAAGTGAGTGTAGCTGGGAGCGAATGAAATAACATACACAGTGTCCACTTTCTCCACTGGTACTCTCTCTCTCCTGCCTCACCACTTACATTTCCCCTCTCTCTACATGTCACTTACCTCGTTTATCCCTACCACCTACATTCTCGCATCCACTCATCCCACCTCCTTATTAGACACTTGTCCACATGACATTGTATTCGTGAACAATTACTCTTCCTCGTAACTATTATACATCCCATAACAAGCCAGCGCTGTGCTACCTGTCTGATTACCACCCCCATATCTTCAACTGCAATTCTTTATCCCAGTAAATGCATTCGAAGGGACAGATGGCAACGGAATCAGATGGAAAAGACAATAAGCCGATGATTTTGGTGGCCTTAATGGACATATGTAACCAATCCAAAGAAAAAATGAAAACGAGTGCATCTGCGAGCAAATGAAGGGACAGATGAAGCACGAGCACATCAAATCAAAACTCAACAACATATGCATGTTGTTATTTCATTCGGATTGTATTTTATTTTTAGGCATATATTGTGGGAAGTCTAACGATTTTCAGTTGAGACAATTTTTATATAAATAGATAGATTGTATATCTATTCATGGTTGTTTTTTATTGAATGTAAAAGAGAAAACGTTTTTTAATATCAATACAAGTGCAGACAGAGATCCTAAGTTTCGTTCAATTTGAGTTATGTGCTTCCTTTGTGTTTCCATCTCTCGGAATTTTTGTATGTAGTTCTTGAAGAGTGAATGATTACAATTTAGTAATACGTATATTGTGATCATAATATATCAGAAGTTCATTCAGTAACAACTTTTCCTCTATTATTACTGTGAGTAAAACAAGACATGTGACCTGTGTGAATTACTGAATTTTTATCTCCTTTCAAGGGTCCATCTTTTACTTTTCTTATACTGCAAACAAGGTGAGACTTATCTGTCCTTGATACCTGACTTTGTTTTAACAGTTTTGTAAATCATTTTTACATCATTTGACATTATAATTGTGACTCAGATAATGAGATACAACCTATGTATTGTCTTATCATTAATTTCATTTAAAGATTATTTCTCAGAAAATTGAAGGTAGAAAAAATCACTCATAAAAACACTTCATTTAAAATCTTTGATGCTTGACATTATTCTTTGAGCCTTAGAATCAATCTCAGGAGCAACACTGTAATTCTCATAATTTTAGACTACATCTTCTGAAATCATGAGATGACACAATAATGAGTGTGTTTCCTCAATGGGGGTTCACCTTTATTTATACAAGACTTATCACATCAATTGTTGTGTCGATTGGCACAATAGGGTCGACCTTAATAACTCAAAATATTATTAATAATTACCATATTAATTATCTTTTACATTAATTATATTTTACTTTATGGTGGGGCTGACATGTTCCCTTTACATCACAATTAGGGTTACGGGTAATTCTGACTCTTAGACAATATAGCAAGGTATCTCATACACCTACTAGTGCTCAGCCACTAGGGGCACGTCCACTTGTGCTCAGCCACAGGGACGTCCAAGTCAACAGATCTTTATCTCACTACGTATCACAGGAGAATCATCTAGACACACACTCACGAGTGCTCAGCCACTAGGATCATGTCCACCTGTGCTCATCCACAATGACGTCCTACTCAACAAATCTCTATCTCATTACATCTCATAGGAGAATCATCTGGAGTACCACATCGTATCAACTCTCTACACAGAGGAGAACAGTACATCATTTCATCTTTGTCTCAGAGAGAACGACACACCCAACTCATGGGCTTCCTCACCCCACATATGGGCACATAGTGTTCCATCTCTGTCTCGGAGAGGAACCACACACCCATCTCATGGGCACACCCAACTCATGGGCTTCCTCACCCCACACAGGGGAATACAATGTTCCATATCTGTCTCGGAGAGGAACAACACACCCAACTCATGGGATCTCTCTCAAGACAACTCACTCAGTCTGTGTCCTGGAGGATGTCTCATGCAGCTGTAATCATCAACACTCCCTCTCAGCTAGGGAGGATTTCTCCATCAGACCAAGTCTCATGTGGAAGTACCCGAACTTTGTCTTGGTTGTAGTCATCAACACTCTCTCTCATCTAGGGAGGTATTCTCTACCAGGCCAAGTCTCTCACAGAAGTACTCAAACTTCATCTTGGCAATAATCATCAACACTCCCTCTCAGCTAGGAAGGTATTCTTCACCAAGCCAATCTCTCACGGAAGTACTCGAACTTCGTCTTGGCAGGCAGTTTGATGAATATATCTGCAATCTGCTCATGTGTAGGAAGGTATTGCACGTGTACTACTTTCCTCTGCACCATGTCTCTGATATAGTGATAGTTTATCTCAATGTATTTCGATCTATCATGAAACATAGGGTTCTCAGAGAGCTTCACACAACTCTAGTTATCACAATGAATAATAATAGGATCTGTCTCATGATCAAATAAATATGTCAAAAGCTTGCAAAGCCACACTCAATGCTATATACTCTGCTTTTGTGGTACTCAAGGCCACAGAGCTTTGTTTCATGTTGCACCAGGAAACCATGGAAGACCCCAAGGTAAAACAACAACCAGACGTGCTATTTCGGTCCACTGTGCTCCCTTCCCAATCGGCATATCCCTGCAAACTCAAGTATACATTGGAGGCATATCTCAGGCCATATCCAACTATGCCTTGTAGATATCTCAATGCATGTTTCGTTGCTATCTAGTGAGTCTGTCTCGGCTCACTCATGAATTAACTAAGTACATTCACTGCATAGCATATATCAGGTCTGGTGTTGACCAGATACATCAGTGATCCAATCAGTTGTGGATCAATCTCATATGAATCATCATCATTCATTTTTTTCAAATCCATCACCATCGGTGTAGGAATGGATTTTCATTCTTTCATACTGAACTTCTTTAATATCCCCACTGTATATTTTCCTTGACTCAGGAAAATCTCATCGGTCGTATGCCATACTTCTTGTCCCAAGAAGTAGTGCATCATAACCAGACCCTTCATCTCCAAATCAAAAGTCAAAGCTTGATTGTATCCAACAACAAGGCTTCCTGAATAAGTCACCAAAATCAGGCTATCATCACCAACAATGTAATAATATAGGTTTGGATCAGAAACACTCTTGTTGAAACCCAAACTCATCAATAATCCATCCATATTCTTGTACCAAGCACGAGGTGTCTGCTTTAGTCCATACAAGGATTTCTTCAACCTATACACATGAGATTTATCATTGTATATCACGAATCCTTCTGGCTACTCGATGTAAACTTCTTCCTCAATCTCACCATTGAGAAAGGTTGTCTTTACATCCATCTGTTGTAGTTTCAAACTCATGGATGATAGTACGGATGGAAGTGTGTCGGGATACTAGATCAAATGTCTCATCATAGACAACTCCCTCTGTTTATGGGAATATTTTGGCTACAAATATCACTTTATATTTATCGACACTTCCTTTAGTTGCATTTCCCTTTTCCCCTTGCAGAGTTTGTCGAGCTTAGACAGGCCTTTCATGGCCTACTGCAATGTTTCTAGGAATATCAACTGGAGCAACTGGATCAATAATTGTCTCCCTCTGAACTATTGAAGGGGAGAAGGCATTGTCTTTTCCTTCTTCTCAAATAGTTTTGACTCCCTCTGAGCCAAGTGACTCCCTCTCAAGTTTGAAGGATAACCATCTTATGTTGTTGTTAACCTGCCTATAACAAGGAAACAAAATAAAGGAAACAATACAAGAATATATCCTAGAGGAGATTCATGAGTACATCTCTAGAATCAAAACAATTTAAGGATTGTTGTCACAGCTACAATACCTACTTGTAATGTAGCAACCTTAGAAATGTAGGTTAGAGGCATGCTAATTAGAAAAAATTCAAACATGGAGTCTTCACTTCCAGTGTTTTGTTCTTATGAATGCATTGAGATCCATCTGGATCCATGATTGCAACAAGGGTTCCTTCCTTTTGCAAGTGCCCCTATGACAATGATGCAAATAATATATATATAAGTGCATACATGAGAGTGTAAATCAATGGAGGTTATGCTTTCTTGTCAATTTCATGATGAGAAATGATATTCCTTGCTTGTTTGCCATAGACTAGAAGGAAAATTATGTTGTTGTAGCTTCTTGTGGTCGCCTGCCACTGCTACATTCTATAAACAGGTTTGTTTGCCCCTATAGCCACCTTGTACCATGCATATTTCTAACAAATTTTGCATCAACATTGTAGTTGTTGTAGATGGGGTGGATTTTCACTTTGGTATTCATGCTCGGGATAGACCACACACTTGGTCCTTTTATACCTTCACTTGTGATTTACATTAGTTTTGATTTCTGCTGGAGAAATGCCCTCATAATGATGCATTTTTCATGATTGTTCATAACTCTTGGATATCAAGTTGTCTGGGTGTTATTCTCAAAGAAAAGATGGATATCCTCCAACTATATGTTCCAGAACATCAACCCTAAAGGGGTACTTCATTCTTCACTTAATCAGCCTTAGAGTTTTACTGAGAATCACCCTTAATACAATACCATGCCTCTGTTGTAACAATATTCTCTATTGATCTTCAACAATCCTCAATCCCCTTTGTTTCTCTTTGCCTCAAACCACTCTTTGTTGCCTCAACAAATCATGTTTCCTCTATCATCTTAATGGATCTAATCAATCTTGTATATTCCTTCAATTCAACTCAGCAAACATCCCCAGGTACATACTCAATATTCTCACAATTGTTTCAATACTTACTATGTCAGTGGCTTGCTTAGTTTAGTCATATATGTGCATGCTCCTTGTTATTTAATGAATGTTCTTTTCCACTCCATCGTGAAAGTACTGTAACAGTTTTGTTTCCTTAGGTTTGTTGTACACAAATATTAAAATACTCATAATCATCCCTTTGTTGCCTCAGAAAGTACTCTAACAGGTTTGTTTTACACAAATATCAAAAACTCATACTCATCCCTTTTGTTTCCTCAGAAATTACTATAACAAGTTTTAAGTTTGTTGTTTAGGAGTTTAAATTTATGGTGATGGAAGCCCTTAGCGGTTTCCGCAAGAACAGACTTGTGGCTAGCACGTCGAGCCTCTCCTAGGTTGCGGCTATTATTTATTTAGCAGGCCAAGCCACCAAGAAATATGTGGTTTCCTTCTCATATTGTAATCAAGGATAGGTCAAGAGCTTTAGGCCTACGGCCATCCTATTTAAGACAGCCAACCCTCCTCACAGAGCTCGATCAAGTCTACTTTACCACAGAAATTAAAAGAGGGTTCGGTGCTTCCCTTGAACTGGTGGTGGGGTAATTTAGTAGCTCCTAAGTGCTTCCTTTATCAATGATCAATGTGCATATGGTCATCTTTAGTACCTGCTCTGATACCATGTTGATTTTATGGTAGGTTGATGCATTTTTAATTTTCTTATTGTTTTAGCATAAACTAAACCATAACCATTTTTCAGAAACACAATGGTTGCAATAAACCAAGATCACAAGAAGAATAACCATGCACAAGAACACAAGAAGTATCCTGGGAAACCCTTCTCAACAAGGGGAGAAAACCCAGTCAATCCTTTGTTATATTATTCAAGAGAAAGACCTCCCACACCATCACCAAACCTAGCACACAAGAGGGTGTTGTAATTCTTATAATTTCATACCACAACTTCTAAAAGCACGAGATAACACAATAATGAGTGTGTTTNTGGTGGCCTTAATGGACATATGTAACCAATCCAAAGAAAAAATGAAAACGAGTGCATCTGCGAGCAAATGAAGGGACAGATGAAGCACGAGCACATCAAATCAAAACTCAACAACATATGCATGTTGTTATTTCATTCGGATTGTATTTTATTTTTAGGCATATATTGTGGGAAGTCTAACGATTTTCAGTTGAGACAATTTTTATATAAATAGATAGATTGTATATCTATTCATGGTTGTTTTTTATTGAATGTAAAAGAGAAAACGTTTTTTAATATCAATACAAGTGCAGACAGAGATCCTAAGTTTCGTTCAATTTGAGTTATGTGCTTCCTTTGTGTTTCCATCTCTCGGAATTTTTGTATGTAGTTCTTGAAGAGTGAATGATTACAATTTAGTAATACGTATATTGTGATCATAATATATCAGAAGTTCATTCAGTAACAACTTTTCCTCTATTATTACTGTGAGTAAAACAAGACATGTGACCTGTGTGAATTACTGAATTTTTATCTCCTTTCAAGGGTCCATCTTTTACTTTTCTTATACTGCAAACAAGGTGAGACTTATCTGTCCTTGATACCTGACTTTGTTTTAACAGTTTTGTAAATCATTTTTACATCATTTGACATTATAATTGTGACTCAGATAATGAGATACAACCTATGTATTGTCTTATCATTAATTTCATTTAAAGATTATTTCTCAGAAAATTGAAGGTAGAAAAAATCACTCATAAAAACACTTCATTTAAAATCTTTGATGCTTGACATTATTCTTTGAGCCTTAGAATCAATCTCAGGAGCAACACTGTAATTCTCATAATTTTAGACTACATCTTCTGAAATCATGAGATGACACAATAATGAGTGTGTTTCCTCAATGGGGGTTCACCTTTATTTATACAAGACTTATCACATCAATTGTTGTGTCGATTGGCACAATAGGGTCGACCTTAATAACTCAAAATATTATTAATAATTACCATATTAATTATCTTTTACATTAATTATATTTTACTTTATGGTGGGGCTGACATGTTCCCTTTACATCACAATTAGGGTTACGGGTAATTCTGACTCTTAGACAATATAGCAAGGTATCTCATACACCTACTAGTGCTCAGCCACTAGGGGCACGTCCACTTGTGCTCAGCCACAGGGACGTCCAAGTCAACAGATCTTTATCTCACTACGTATCACAGGAGAATCATCTAGACACACACTCACGAGTGCTCAGCCACTAGGATCATGTCCACCTGTGCTCATCCACAATGACGTCCTACTCAACAAATCTCTATCTCATTACATCTCATAGGAGAATCATCTGGAGTACCACATCGTATCAACTCTCTACACAGAGGAGAACAGTACATCATTTCATCTTTGTCTCAGAGAGAACGACACACCCAACTCATGGGCTTCCTCACCCCACATATGGGCACATAGTGTTCCATCTCTGTCTCGGAGAGGAACCACACACCCATCTCATGGGCACACCCAACTCATGGGCTTCCTCACCCCACACAGGGGAATACAATGTTCCATATCTGTCTCGGAGAGGAACAACACACCCAACTCATGGGATCTCTCTCAAGACAACTCACTCAGTCTGTGTCCTGGAGGATGTCTCATGCAGCTGTAATCATCAACACTCCCTCTCAGCTAGGGAGGATTTCTCCATCAGACCAAGTCTCATGTGGAAGTACCCGAACTTTGTCTTGGTTGTAGTCATCAACACTCTCTCTCATCTAGGGAGGTATTCTCTACCAGGCCAAGTCTCTCACAGAAGTACTCAAACTTCATCTTGGCAATAATCATCAACACTCCCTCTCAGCTAGGAAGGTATTCTTCACCAAGCCAATCTCTCACGGAAGTACTCGAACTTCGTCTTGGCAGGCAGTTTGATGAATATATCTGCAATCTGCTCATGTGTAGGAAGGTATTGCACGTGTACTACTTTCCTCTGCACCATGTCTCTGATATAGTGATAGTTTATCTCAATGTATTTCGATCTATCATGAAACATAGGGTTCTCAGAGAGCTTCACACAACTCTAGTTATCACAATGAATAATAATAGGATCTGTCTCATGATCAAATAAATATGTCAAAAGCTTGCAAAGCCACACTCAATGCTATATACTCTGCTTTTGTGGTACTCAAGGCCACAGAGCTTTGTTTCATGTTGCACCAGGAAACCATGGAAGACCCCAAGGTAAAACAACAACCAGACGTGCTATTTCGGTCCACTGTGCTCCCTTCCCAATCGGCATATCCCTGCAAACTCAAGTATACATTGGAGGCATATCTCAGGCCATATCCAACTATGCCTTGTAGATATCTCAATGCATGTTTCGTTGCTATCTAGTGAGTCTGTCTCGGCTCACTCATGAATTAACTAAGTACATTCACTGCATAGCATATATCAGGTCTGGTGTTGACCAGATACATCAGTGATCCAATCAGTTGTGGATCAATCTCATATGAATCATCATCATTCATTTTTTTCAAATCCATCACCATCGGTGTAGGAATGGATTTTCATTCTTTCATACTGAACTTCTTTAATATCCCCACTGTATATTTTCCTTGACTCAGGAAAATCTCATCGGTCGTATGCCATACTTCTTGTCCCAAGAAGTAGTGCATCATAACCAGACCCTTCATCTCCAAATCAAAAGTCAAAGCTTGATTGTATCCAACAACAAGGCTTCCTGAATAAGTCACCAAAATCAGGCTATCATCACCAACAATGTAATAATATAGGTTTGGATCAGAAACACTCTTGTTGAAACCCAAACTCATCAATAATCCATCCATATTCTTGTACCAAGCACGAGGTGTCTGCTTTAGTCCATACAAGGATTTCTTCAACCTATACACATGAGATTTATCATTGTATATCACGAATCCTTCTGGCTACTCGATGTAAACTTCTTCCTCAATCTCACCATTGAGAAAGGTTGTCTTTACATCCATCTGTTGTAGTTTCAAACTCATGGATGATAGTACGGATGGAAGTGTGTCGGGATACTAGATCAAATGTCTCATCATAGACAACTCCCTCTGTTTATGGGAATATTTTGGCTACAAATATCACTTTATATTTATCGACACTTCCTTTAGTTGCATTTCCCTTTTCCCCTTGCAGAGTTTGTCGAGCTTAGACAGGCCTTTCATGGCCTACTGCAATGTTTCTAGGAATATCAACTGGAGCAACTGGATCAATAATTGTCTCCCTCTGAACTATTGAAGGGGAGAAGGCATTGTCTTTTCCTTCTTCTCAAATAGTTTTGACTCCCTCTGAGCCAAGTGACTCCCTCTCAAGTTTGAAGGATAACCATCTTATGTTGTTGTTAACCTGCCTAGAACAAGGAAACAAAATAAAGGAAACAATACAAGAATATATCCTAGAGGAGATTCATGAGTACATCTCTAGAATCAAAACAATTTAAGGATTGTTGTCATAGCTACAATACCTACTTGTAATGTAGCAACCTTAGAAATGTAGGTTAGAGGCATGCTAATTAGAAAAAAATCAAACATGGAGTCTTCACTTCCAGTGTGTTGTTCCTCTGAATGCATTGAGATCCATCTGGATCCATGATTGCAACAAGGGTTCCTTCCTTTTGCAAGTGCCCCTATGACAATGATGCAAATAATATATATATAAGTGCATACATGAAAGTGTAAATCAATGGAGGTTATGCTTTCTTGTCAATTTCATGATGAGAAATGATATTCCTTGCTTGTTTGCCATAGACTAGAAGGCAAATTATGTTGTTGTAGCTTCTTGTGGTCGCCTGCCACTGCTACATTCTATAAACAGGTTTGTTTGCCCCTATAGCCACCTTGTACCATGCATATTTCTAACAAAGTTTGCATCAACATTGTAGTTGTTGTAGATGGGGTGGATTTTCACTTTGGTATTCATGCTCGGGATAGACCACACACTTGGTCCTTTTATACCTTCACTTGTGATTTACATTAGTTTTGATTTCTGCTGGAGAAATGCCCTCATAATGATGCATTTTTCATGATTGTTCATAACTCTTGGATATCAAGTTGTCTGGGTGTTATTCTCAAAGAAAAGATGGATATCCTCCAACTATATGTTCCAGAACATCAACCCTAAAGGGGTACTTCATTCTTCACTTAATCAGCCTTAGAGTTTTACTGAGAATCACCCTTAATACAATACCATGCCTCTGTTGTAACAATATTCTCTATTGATCTTCAACAATCCTCAATCCCCTTTGTTTCTCTTTGCCTCAAACCACTCTTTGTTGCCTCAACAAATCATGTTTCCTCTATCATCTTAATGGATCTAATCAATCTTGTATATTCCTTCAATTCAACTCAGCAAACATCCCCAGGTACATACTCAATATTCTCACAATTGTTTCAATACTTACTATGTCAGTGGCTTGCTTAGTTTAGTCATATATGTGCATGCTCCTTGTTATTTAATGAATGTTCTTTTCCACTCCATCGTGAAAGTACTGTAACAGTTTTGTTTCCTTAGGTTTGTTGTACACAAATATTAAAATACTCATAATCATCCCTTTGTTGCCTCAGAAAGTACTCTAACAGGTTTGTTTTACACAAATATCAAAAACTCATACTCATCCCTTTTGTTTCCTCAGAAATTACTATAACAAGTTTTAAGTTTGTTGTTTAGGAGTTTAAATTTATGGTGATGGAAGCCCTTAGCGGTTTCCGCAAGAACAGACTTGTGGCTAGCACGTCGAGCCTCTCCTAGGTTGCGGCTATTATTTATTTAGCAGGCCAAGCCACCAAGAAATATGTGGTTTCCTTCTCATATTGTAATCAAGGATAGGTCAAGAGCTTTAGGCCTACGGCCATCCTATTTAAGACAGCCAACCCTCCTCACAGAGCTCGATCAAGTCTACTTTACCACAGAAATTAAAAGAGGGTTCGGTGCTTCCCTTGAACTGGTGGTGGGGTAATTTAGTAGCTCCTAAGTGCTTCCTTTATCAATGATCAATGTGCATATGGTCATCTTTAGTACCTGCTCTGATACCATGTTGATTTTATGGTAGGTTGATGCATTTTTAATTTTCTTATTGTTTTAGCATAAACTAAACCATAACCATTTTTCAGAAACACAATGGTTGCAATAAACCAAGATCACAAGAAGAATAACCATGCACAAGAACACAAGAAGTATCCTGGGAAACCCTTCTCAACAAGGGGAGAAAACCCAGTCAATCCTTTGTTATATTATTCAAGAGAAAGACCTCCCACACCATCACCAAACCTAGCACACAAGAGGGTGTTGTAATTCTTATAATTTCATACCACAACTTCTAAAAGCACGAGATAACACAATAATGAGTGTGTTTYCTCAATGGGGATTCACCTTTATTTATACAAGACTTATCACATCAATTGATGTGTCTATTGGCACAATAGGGCCGACCTCAATAACTCAAAATATAATTAATAATTACCATATTAATTATTTTTTACATTAATTATCTTTTACTTTATGGTGGGTCCGACCTGTACCCTTTACATCACAATTAGGGTTACAATTAAGTCTGACTCTTAGACAATATAGCAATGGATCTCATACACCCACTAGTGCTCAGCCACTAGGGGCACGTCCACCTGTGCTCAGCCACAAGGACAACCAAGTCAACAAATCTCTATCTCACTACGTCTCACAGGAGAATCATATGGACACATTTTCACTAGTGCTCGGCCACTAGGATCATGTCCACCTATGCTCATCCACAGTGACGTCCTACTCAACAGATCTCTATCTCACTGTGTCTCACAAAAGAATCATCTGGAGTACCACATCGTCTCAACTCTCTACACAGAGGAGAACAAAACATCGTTTCATCTCCGTCTCAGAGAGAATGACGCACCCAATTCATGGGATTCCTCACCCCACACAGGGGCATAGCATACATTGTTTCATCTCTGTCTTAGAGAGGAACCACACACCCATCTCATGGGCACACCCAACTCATGGGCTTCCTCACCCCACACAAGGTCACACAACGTTCCATCTTCGTCTCAGAGAGGAACAACACACCCATCTCATGGGCACACCTAACTCATGGGCTCTCTCTCAGGCTGACTCACTCAGTCTATGTCCTGGAGGATGTCTCACACAGCTATAATCATCAAAATTACAGTTTGTGTCCTAGAGAAGTTTCGTGGAAGCTAAGATTACAAATCATGGAGATGATACACTATTGGTCAAGAACAATTAAATGCAAGACAAGGAAAAGTGAATCGTCATTAATTTGATGGAGGACCACTTGATCCCTCACATCACCAAGAAGATATCTAAGGAGATGTATGATGTCTTAGTCACTCTATACCAAAGTGTGAACAACTCTCATAAGATGTTTTTGAGAAACAAACTTATCGATACCCATATGAGTGACACAGACACAGTGGCTAGCTATCTAAGTAAGATTACCAAGTTGAGAGATCAATTTATGGATATTGGAGAAATGATAAAGAGTGAGGAATTGTTTCCCATATCACTAAATGGATTCTCTTAATATTTAGAACCACTTGTTAGGGGTCTTTGTGCTCATGAGAAGATTCCCAACTTTGAGAATCTTTAGGATGGTTTCATCCAAGCGTAGAAGACACTAAAGGAAGTTGCAACAAGGGTGGACAAGATTTGAAACCTAACCCTCATTAGGAAGATGAGGATAGGATGCAAGAAAGGAGGACCCATAAGGGGTTATAAGGGAAAGGAGGAAGAATCATATTCATCATACAAAGGAAGAAAGTGTTTCAAGTGCCACAAGATGGGCCACCATGCATCACAATGTCCTAAGTGGAAGAAATCCAAGCAACACCAACAAGAATATGCAAGGAATGTCAAAACTTCAACCAGAGCATATGAGATAGCATACAAATTGACATAGCTTTCTCCATGGTATCATTCCTTTCCACTAACAATATTTATGGTGTAGTGTCTTATGTGGATGGTGGATAATCCAAACACGTGACCTTTAATAAGAAGGAATTCAACGGAATTCAAGAACAAGAGGATGGAAAATAGGGGAGTTTGGAAATGATGCCACTTGTCTAGTTACATGATTATGTTATGTCCATTTCCACATGCATTTAGGTGATGGTCTTGATCTATATTTTGTTTTGCATGTCCCTGTTTTAACAAAGAGTCATGTTTCAGTTTCTGTCATGACAGATCTACAATATATGGCTAATTTTGATGATCAGTAATTGATCATTAGAAAACATAGTGGTAAAGTTGGTCAAGTTATGGCTAGAGTTCATGATGGTGGCCTTTACAAGCTACTTGTTGATCCAATACCGCAGGTATGGCAGGATCCCATGATGGGGGAGTGTCCTTTTTCTTTGTGGAGACAATTTCAAAACCTACCATGGAATCAGTGATTGCTTCTATGCATCCAACTTGATTGATTCTATGCATCCAACTAACAAGAGTATTGAAGAGTACCATAACATGTTTGTTNAAAGAGGTAGTGTTAGTTTTTTATGTTGTATTGATCAGGAGTTGTTCTCTAGCATGGTGTAGCAGTTATGGTTGTTCCATACAACAAATCAGTTTAGCAAGGTCATACCAATGAATCTAGTATGCCTCAGTTCTTATGCATTTATGAGGGAGGTGCAATTTTGGAGGCATCAATGATGGTTGTGGATAGATCCATACATTAATGTAGAAATTCCTTACCCTAGGATGCATGCACATCATCCTTCACAAATTGAAGGCGCAACACTAGTTTCTCTAGGTGGTGAGTTACAATTCATACGTAGAGATGTCACAAGTGCATGCATGTGTCAACCTTAGAGTACTTCCAGTTTTAGTTATTTCCTATCATTTGAATTTGATTTTATGTTTTAGGACTAAACTTGCTTTTCCATAATCAAAATATGTGATTTCCTTATTTTAGTTTGGTGTTCTTGTTTTATCTTACAACGATCTACTTAGGAGAGATTTTAGAATTAGCTAGGCATTGATCCCTAGTCTAGTTGGTTTCACTAATCTAGGGACTCACACATGCAGAGTAGGGCTTTATATTCTAAGGGAATTTCATATCTATGTACTTGCTATCCTATTTTCAGTATGATGTGTCTTTATATCAGAGCAATGAAAATTTGTAAAGTTGATTGAATTTTAAGTATTTAGTTACCTAGTTTTAGGGTTTAATTTTTTTAGGACAAAATCTACATACCATGATCCAAGAATCTTAACAGCTTCAAGTAGTATGAAATGATTTCAAGTATTTCATAGAGAAAAGAATAGTTTCCTACATACATATTTGGCCAACATATGAATCATAGTACCCTTCATAGAATAATGAATATAGTAGAGGCCCCATAGGATGTCCTTTATTTGGTCGACAAAATCAACGACACAATTGTATGTCCATAAAGGAGTAAACAATAAAGTTGTTAATGGAATAAGAATTGACAAAGAACCAAAGCGAGCGCCATTTAAGAGGTTGAGAAAGATGTGTCCCAACATGAGAAAGAATGGATTACATCCCAAAAAGGAAGGCCCAAACATGCACAATTGAAATAATGAGAAGATCAATAGAGAGCCAACAACTAAGGGATAGATGGAAACCCCCTTGAGCACTAGTAATTTCATTACTAGCCAAGCAAGTGTGGATCATTAGTACCAAGTCACATTGAAAAGCAACAAAGGCCAGGAGTAATAAAACATCATTCCCATTATAAAGGATTTTGAGCACAATTTAAAGCAGACAAAGTGGCAAGGGAACCAACCTGAACTACAAAATAGTTGGGGTAATCCAAGCACACAATTATCACCATTTTGGTTACTTGATACACTTAATCAAGAAACCATGAAAAAAATTGATCCAAAATGGATCATTATATAATTTGTCATCTATTTTGGTACTTTCCAAGTGTAAAATTTGGAGCTTCTAACTTACCCATTTTAGGAGAAGGTCCTAATTTGGTGATTTGAGGTCTTGAAACTTCCAAAGCCCATTTAGGAAATTAAATGGTTGTGTTTGTGGTCAAAATTTTGTAGATTAAGTCTCCAACCCTCCAATATTGTTGTACACATTGCGATATTTCGAATGGCACAAAGATCACCTCAATCGGAGTTTGTACGAGGAAGTTATGCCTATCACAAGTTGACCTATGCTTTTGACAACCACGGTACCAGGTGGATGCCACATAAATTCCCATTACTCACACATATGGAGCTAGTCATGTGTGGACTTTCAAGAAGGTTCTAAAGGGTCCACAATCCTAACCATAATTGGAAGTTGAGGCATGTAAAAACCCTAACCCTGACCCTAAATTACTATCAAGACATGTTAAATACTAGGTCGCTAGGAAAAGAAGATGGCTCTATTCGTATGGTATTGATTATTGTTCCATAGTTAATTAGAGCAAGGGAATGGGATATTGTGAGAAAAACGAAGGATGTAGAAGAAGTTATATAAGTCATACAAGGTTGCATTGTCTATGGAAACTCCATAGTGAGTTCATCTTGTTAATTTTAGAGCAGCTATTAAGTTTCTTTTCAATTTACTAGATAACAATAGCATAGTTAGGATCACTGAGAGAAATACAATCACAAGATACACAGCATTTATCCTGGGAAACCCTCATGGGGGAGAAAACCCAACAAAAACTTCCTTAATATAGATATCCAATACAATGCCAAAACAATAAAGAATATCCAACACTGAGCAATGTGCCTCTCTCTTCCTTCTTCTCCCAACTACAATTATCTCCAAACTTACGCACTTGTTGAGTAGAATGAGTGAGTGAATTAATGAGGCGCTAGCCTCTCTTATTTATATTAGTTGGGAGGCACTAGAGAGGTGTCTCTTCACTGGGCAGGGCCGACTTCTTCACTTAGTGGTTAAAACCACTTTAATTAGGCATGGGGCCGACTTCTTAAATTGCATGATATAATTAGGGTTTGACCAATCCGCAAAAGGGGATTTGGTGATTTACAAAGCCTGACATGATCAATCCACAAAAGGATATTGATCTAATTAATAATGACTCAATAATAAATAGAATACTCTTTACAATTACAATATTTCAACACATCTTTCTTTTATTTGAATTTCATATATGAGAAAAAAAAATGGGCAAAGCATAGTCCTCGCCTTCTCGTTGGGTTTTTCCCATATTTGGTTTCTCGAGGTACATCTTGTGTTCATTGTGTGGATGGTGTGGTATTTTTTTAAGATTTTTTTTTATTTTATTCTCAATGTATTTCCATGTTTTGAGTGCAGCTAAGCTAGTGATATTGAATTTTAATCTTAAGTAAAAACTATATAACAAAGATTTTGCAAAAACTTGTAAGATTTGTTGTGACAAACTGTTCTAGCGGAATATCCAAAATAGTTTACATATCAAAATACCTCAATTCGGAATACAACCAAGCAATAGTGAGAACAAAGTGGGCACAAGAAAGCAACATGAGACAATGTTTTGCAACCATCATCCCAAGTGCCCTCAACATGTCAAAGTTTGGCAATGAGGACACTATTCAATGTCACGGAGATAAAAGGCATGATGATGCCAAGTGAATGTGGAAAACTTGAAGGGAAAATGCAACATGGTGCTACAATAACCTAAATAAACATTCAAGGACCTACCGAAAACCTCCAAAGCCCTAACACAACTTATGGAGTTGAATAAGTAGTTTATTTTGCAAAGGAAGTTGCATGATTTAGCTGCAACATGTAATCCCTCAACACCCTCAAGAAGAATAGCAAAGACGAATAGATACAAGGATAGATTCAACAAAGGGATGGAAGCATTGAATACCTCCAAGTAGACCTTTAAGCTTAGAAAAAAAAGAAATAGAAGAGCCCACATGCCTTTAGATCATGGCCACCATATGCTCGAAAGAAGAAACCTTGAAAATTGAAATGTAAGTGGTGACAAGACTAAGGTTGTGGTAGATGCAACTCAAAAGAAAAACATGTTGGCTCAATTTCAATTGAACCGGGTTGAGTGTATTTTTTTAAAGATAACCCTAATGTGTTATTGTTGATGTGTTTTCATGACACCCATCAACTAGGTGATTTCGTTCCATACTTGAACCTATTTTTCTCTCAAATGGAGACCAAATTTTGAAATTTAAAAAGTGTCAGTTAATCCTCACCTATTGATCATGAAGACCCAACAAATTTTTAAAAATTCAGAATCAGTTTCAATGTTGCAGTTCTTCTTCACGCAAGGCCAATGGGGATGGTTCTCTAAATTTGAACAAAAGAGAAGAAAAGAAGGAAATTGCATGTGTTCATCCTCTCATTGGATAGCTCTATGTGTTAGCTTTGTCCATCATTTTATGGAATCAAAAATAGGGGTCATATGCCCAAGATACTACCAAATTTCTCACGTCCTCCACATTTTTGCAACCTTTATTTTTCCCTCTGCATTCATCAAGTTGTACTCCTTAACTACCCATACTTAGTCTCTTGTTCTTTGCGGAGAATTTCATGTATTAATTTCTACATTTCTAATACCTCGCACTCTCATCTTCCACAATACTCCAGTACTTAGCCATTTTTAAGGCTTTGCAAAATGTGAAACATCATCCTCATGCCTTATTTCTCCACATTTATTATTTTTATAATAAGCTTTAGTGCATTTTACTATTTTCATGCTATTTCACCACCTCCTCTTCTATTTCTCTGCAACGAACTAATTTTCCGCATAGACCAGACACTTAGTTTATTTTCCGACATTTTTTATGCTAAGAATTCATCAAGTTCCTTTTCTTTGCATTCTTTTTCTCCACATCCTCCATCTCATTTCTTATCATAAGTTGTATCCCCCTTCCCCCTCCTTTGGCACGGCTCCCAATACACACTCCAACCTATGACAACATGACACATGGAAACCCCTTGACATTTGGACATGTTGCAGTGAAGTGGACCTATCTTTGAGTAACACTTAGAAGGAATGGGTTGGACACGATGACTAGGCATTGAGGTGGTGACCAACAACTACACTATGCACAAGCTCTGCAAGGTTCCATGGTTCTCTCTACTTTACACACAAATAATATGGGGATGTCAATTGTTTATAAACATGATATGAATACCCTCCCACAATGCATGTGGGATAAATGGGGTGGATCTACAGATCAAGGGCCAAGAATTCACGTGGAAGAATAGATCAACGCATGTTGAGTATCTATCTTCTGAAGGCCATAACTTGAGATATCGATGTCCAAATTGATCAAACGAGAGCTCATTTGGAAATCCAAAGCCACGAAGAATAACCTACAAATGGTTTCCATGGTCGAAATGATAGTTATCATGCCCTAAAAATCAAAACACAATTATGACTATTTCTGACTTGGCAGCAAATTATTTTAGAAAATGCTTTATCAAAAGAAATTTATGAACATCTAAAGAGGGTCCCAATTGGGGGCACGAATATCTATGTTCACATTGGATTTTAATAACCATTGATATTTTATTGCAGAGAGTGGTGTAAAAAAAAACTAACCCTAAAGCAGATTCAAGAGGATGAAGATAAGATTATAAAAGAAGTTGAGAAGCATATTCAGGAGGGAGTTTTTTCTTTGTTGTCAGCGATTTTTGTCTTTCCAAAATTTATGAATTAATTTGCTTGACTTTCTCCCTCATCTTCTCTTATGCCTGATTCTTTCCATCAAGTTTTCCATGTATGTTTTTGTTGCATTTTAATGTTGTTCAATTACATTCAGTTTCTTTACAAACTTACATGAACAGTAGCAGCAGTAATAACCAATATCACAAGAAGAATAACCATGCACAAAGACACAAGAATAGTAGAAAATTCTGAGACAAAATGATTATAATAGATTGTTATATTATTACGATGATCATAGTTTCATATATAGAGAACATATGGTGACCATCCATGAAAGGATGCGTCCCTTGGATAATAAATAACTACTTATTTACTATATATATTTATACCTTGTATTATAAATATCATGTCATATTATATATATATATATGGAAGAATTTCTTCTCGATGTTGTCCAAACATCAACAATCCCTCTCAACGAGGGAGACATTCTCAACCAAGGTCGTTCATCACAGGTACACCCCTTGTGAGTGAATTTCAACGCAATGCTAATTGACATGTGGAAAGAACCTCAAGCACCTCGAGTCCATATTATTCCTTGTCATGATCAAGGAAGGACTACGCCTGGGCCTAATTACCACAAGTACACCTTTGTGATAAATGCATCATATCTCCCTTGGTCTGTAGCCCAATCTAGGAGAAGGTTCGCCTGATGCTTACTCGAGACATTGTAGCAAAAGGTTTGTCACACATGGCACTCCCATGTCGGCTTATAGAGGCTACTCCCTCTAGAAACACTAGGATCAACTCCCCATAGTATGTCATGTCAAGGTCAACTCCTTGACATGTCCTCATGTGCTCTCGACAAGGGATGTTGGGCTATAATCCCAAACCCACTTATCCCTTCTCGGATAAGTGTCCTCACAGATCCACTCAACTCAGTCACAGAGGAGTATGATCTAGAGAATGTCTATCACACATTCCACTCCCATGTGGACTTCTAGAGGCTACTCCCTCTAGAAACACTAGGGCCAACTCCCCATAGTGTGTGGCGTCAAGGTCAACTCTTTGACATGTCCTCATGTGCTCTCCACAAGGGGCATGTCCTCATGTGCTCTCCACAAGGGATGTTGGGTTATAAGCCCAAACCCACTTATCCCTTCTCAGATAAGTGTCCTCACAGATCAACTCCACTCAGTCACAGAGGAGTAAAATCTGGAGAATGTCTCAGAAAACTCCAAACATCAACACTTACTCTCAGCGAGGGAGGCATTCTCTGCCACGCCAAGTCTGTCACAGAAGTACTCGAACTTCGTCCTGGTAAGGGGTTTGGTAAGAACATCAACGACATGCTCATTTGTAGGAAGGTATTGCACCAGTACTGCCTTCCTCTATACCATGTCTCGGATGTAATGGTACTTTATCTCAATGTGTTTCAATTTGTCATGAAACACTGGATTCTCTGAGAGCTTCACAAGCTCTAGTTATCACAATGAATAATGGTGGAGTCCATCACATGTCCAAATAAATCTACAAGGAGCTTGCGAAGCCACACTGCTTCTTGGACTGCCACACTCAATCCAATGTACTATGCTTTTGCGATGCTCAAGGCTATAGAAGTATGTTTCCTGCTACACGAGGAAACCATGGCAGATCCCAAAGTGAAGCAACACCCAGAGGTGCTCTTCCTGTCCACTGTGCTCCCTGCCCAATCAGAGTCAGTATATCCCTGCAATCTCAGGTCAATACTAGAATTATATCTCAGACCATGTACAATTGTGCCTCGCATGTATCTCAAGACATGCTTCATAGCAATCTAGTGTGTTTGTCTCGGTTGACTCATAAACTGGCTAAGTGAACTCACTACATAGAAAATATATGTCCTAGTGTTAACTAGATACATCAATGATCCAATCAGTTGTTTGTACAGGGTCAGATCAATCTCGTTAGAATCAAAAGAAGACACTTAGTTTCTTCATATTTGTCTCCATTGGTGTAGCCATGGGCTTACAATTCAGCATACCAAACTTTTTCAATATCTCAACTGTGTACTTCCCCTGACTCAGGAAGATATCATCAGTTCTCTTCCACACCTCTAGTCCCAAGAAGTAGTGCATCATACCAAGGTCCTTCATCTCAAACTCAGAGGCCAACGCATACTTGCATTCAACTATAAGGCTCTATGTACCGGTGAAGAATAAATCATCAATGTAGAGGACCAAAATTAGGGACTCGCCATTAACAGTCTTGTAGTACAGGTTGGGATCAACAACACTTTTTTTGAAGCCCAAACTCATCAGATGTCCATCAATCCTCGCATACCAAGTTCGAGGTGCTTGCTTGTGTCCATACAGGGCCTTCTTCAACCTGCACACGAGACTCCTTCTCATGTATCACGAAACCATCTGGTTGCTCGATGTATACTTCTTCAATCTCTCCATTGAGAAAGGTTGTCTTCACATCCATCTGATGTAGTCTCCAACCCATGGATTTTTCAAGGGAAATAATCGTCCAGATAGAAGTGTATCGAACAACAGGAGAAAATGTATCCTCATAATTTATTCCCTCCACCTGAGAGAATCTTCTAGCAACAAATATTGCTTTGTGCTTCTTGATGCTCTCGTCAGCTATGTGTTTGATCTTATAGGTCCACTTGGAAGTCACTACAGACTTCCCCTCAAGTCTCAAAACAATATCCCACACATCATTCTTCATGATGGACTATTACTCCTCCTCCATCATGGCATCTCTCCATATTGGTTGACTAGATGCCTCCTCATAACAGGAAGGCTCAGAATCAATGATGTGGCTCATAGTTGTGGCATAGCACGAATATCTCTGACGTCTCTTGCTCTCTCGAAAGGTACCACGAGGAGTTGCATGTCCTCCTGCCTCCTATAGAGTCTGACAAGCACATGTAGGTCTCTTCCGACCTATTGAAATATCTCTAGGAACATCAAATGGAGCTACAGGATCAACAGGATCAATAGGCTCAATTGTCTCCCTCTAAATTGTTGGAGGGTGAGGGGGACAAGGCACCATCTCTTCAAGTCTCTCACTATCAATCTCCTTGTGAGATCCTCTAGATCTCATGAAGGTTACCTTCTCCTCAAATATAACATCTCTGCTCACCTCAATCTGTCTCTGACCAGGGATGTAGATCCAGTATGCCTTCGAAGACTCATTGTACCACACAAATGTACCCTTTCTATATAAAGGGTCTAGCTTGGTCCTTTTCTCCTTGGGTACATGAATGTATATTGGACACCCAAATATCCTGAGGTGTCCAACCTCAGCCTTCACTCTGGTGAAGTGATGCAAGAGCATCGCCAACGTCAAGCGAGCGTGGGGCAACCGCAACACATTTTGAGCACATGATAAATTGTTTAAAAACTTTTAAAAATTGGATGCGCCAAACTTAAATGTGATAGTTAAGGAGAGGCATACTAATAGATTGTAATTAGACCTTGAGCGACCCGCTCTCGTCTGAAGGACTAATAAGGCATTTATGTTAGTAGGTAGCTTTAATGCATAGATTAGACAGTTTAGAATGAGAGAGAGGGAAAAAACGGAATATAGACACCCTCATTGTGTATTGTAACATTAAAGAGAGTGAAGAGCATAGAAGAAAAGAGAGCAGAGAGTTGTGTGAAGACACCCATGTACAGAGATTTGAATCAATAGAGAAAGCTTTGACTCAAATTCATGGTGTTGGGTTTGTTCTCTGTGTATGTATGTTGAATGTTATGCTCATGGTTTTACTTTTTCTGTCATACAATT
>JZKD02S1637330.1:140282-155820 GCA_000966675.3 Picea glauca
AACCAACATCACTTGAAACAAAACTCAGTCTACATTCCTGAATATTGTGACAAAATCTGAGTTGTTTCCAAAGGCATACTAGGAATTGGAATCGAATAAGACCTAATCAAAAGTCTCACCATACAGTGCCAAAGAGATTCAATTTAGGGTGGATTGATCGATTTTCAACGTGACAATATTATTCAGAACTTTGAAGATCTTACCGTCTTGTTTTGCCAGTGAGCACTGTTGTTGCCTTTATACACACCTCGGGTAGTGTGGAAGAAACCTTCAATCCAATGGGTGTGTCCTTGGGGGCAAGTCTTGAGTCAAGGTGTTGTCACCTGATCCTCGACTCCCCCGTCTAGGCCAACTCCTAGCGAAGCCAAGGGGGGTAGTCCCTAAATAAAATAATCTATGGCTTGAACTAGTCTAAGTACAAGAAAAATGAATCTAGGAGTTTTATTGCAACAAGGACAGTATAACAATAAGTAAATCTACACTATCAACATATATCATTCATTCATTCACTATAATTGCTTATGAAAAAAATATTTAAAACCAAAGAGATACTTGCATGAAAGATAATAAAATGGATACAGATACTTGCAAGTAAATAACCACAAGCAAATAAGATACTTCAAGATAAAAGGAAATGCTTTGCAAATATAAATACTTGAAGTAAATGGCTTGAAAGTAAAATAATGAGACCAATGCCTTATATTGAGATATATGTAATGCCACCAAATGAAGAATATCGTGTGAAATGTCCTTGTAAATTTTCGATTAGAGTTGATTAATGTTTTGAAGTGACTTTTGTGTTGAGTGTTGCAGAAAAGAAATCTAATCTAGATGTGGCCTCCAAGAGACTATTTCTTAGATTGGAGGCTGAGCTTGCTGAATGTCCAACAGGGAGAGTATTCCTCCGACTTTACAGACATGATCAAGAGAATGCGGGAGATCCAACGAGAACCTAAATCTCAAAGTTCCCGCCGGATTTCTTACACAAACCCTCTTTCGTTTCCAAATAAGCAATAGAATCTTAAAGGTTTCCCTAAATTAAATTAGATCCACACTGACCAACCACGGTTCTGATGAGTTCCCCAGGTCGAGCTAGGCTTGCAAGGGTTCAGAGCTTACACCGGGGCGCTGAGGGGATGGGTTTATTTTACTAAATTAAAATTGCAGAAAAGTAAATACTGAAATGAAAGTTAGTCTAGTAATTAAATATTACTTTTCCAAAATGAAAGCCAAACTATTCTAAACTAAGAAATTGAAACTAACTAAGCTAACTATGGAATTGAAATTTAAACTAAACTTGCGGTGCTTGTGATAAATTTTATGATAAGTTTTATCTTTCCTTTAGGTGAGGATTGCAAAATTGAAAGACTTGAGGAAAATTAAACAAGCACACCACAAGACACAAATCCCCCCAAGGGGAAAGAAAACTGGGCGCTGGGTAGCCCAATCTTTTATTGCTTTGGTTACAATGATCTCTTTTTTGGGAGGCTTGTGATCTTTATAAATGATGGATCAACAAGTTTTACGAGTTTGCAAATGGTTTATTGAGGTATGAGGTATTTTTGGGGTCCCGGAAGCTCCAAATATTAAAAAATGGGCAGAGTTTCCCCTGGTCTGTTCACTAAACCTGCAAAAACAGAAAATTAATTGGGGCAAAAGATACCCAAAAAGATATTGGAAGACCCTGCAAAACATGTTAATCAATGTACAAAAGTTTATGGAAAAAAGTCTAAGTAAAAAACTACACTAAACTAACAACTTGAACTTAGCAAAACAAGAAAGTAAAGGCCTTTTCTTAATGATATTACTAGCTGTCCTAAAACAATAAACAATATTAAAAAGATGCCTAAATATAACTTTTAAACTCTTTAAAATAAGAAATTACCTTTAGCCTTTAAATATCTCTTTGAAAAATGAGCGAAATGATAGATTGCAAGCTAGATCAAAGAATGAAGCTTTGTGATCCAATCTACTTGCTTTAATCATGCAAAGAAAAATCTCTTTAGATCAAACTTTAAAGATGGAAATCAAGCTTTGCATGCATTCAAAGTAACCAAAGAAAGTATATTTTAAAAGGTTGAAAAAGAGAGAGAGAAAGCCTTTCTTTAAGACTTGAATCTTGGGCTATGGGGTCCTCCGGTGAATGGATGAGGGACTAGTTCTCAAAAGAGCTTGAAGCTTGTGGGAGATTGCACTCAAATCAGCCACCACTTCAAGTATGAAGACCTGCAATCTTGATAAACTTACATACAACTTGTTAAATATCGATGTTCTTTACACATGAAGTCTAAATAGCATGCAATTAAGCAAAATTAACATGCAAATCATTAACCACATATGTAAAGCAACAAAATATCTTAATAGCCAAACTAGTTAAGAAGATCTTTTCTATTGGGTGATGGCACCCCTACTAAGGCCAATTTACAAATTGAAATGCACATAAACAAGATACAATTACCTCACAATATTAAACCATGAACATCAACATCCACACAATTCTACCATCCACCATGTGACCTCCAAAGTCTTCTTTATTCAATCTTGAAAGAGTGTTACAATAATACAATACAATAGCACAAGTAATTTCCCAAGCTCCAACAAGCTTGCAATAGGAGAATGCTTCAATTTATAGGAGGGGTGCATTTCCCAAGGAGGGAGGGTGCACCACTTGGAGAGCAAAGGCATGCCAAGTGTGAGAGGTGGGGTTGCCACCTCTCTCCAATCTCCATTATCTTGACACATGTGAGCAAGGAGTGGGTAAGAGGGGCACCACCTCTCAAGAGGTAGGCAACCTTTTCTTGGAGTGCGCCACCTCTCTTCAAAAGGGGTGCACCTCTTCTTAGTGTCAAACCAAAACTCAAGCAAACTCCAACTTAACCCCCATAACTCCTCATAGATTGCCAAAAAGGCTTAGTTAAGTCCAAGAGAGGGGGAGTTAACTCCAAACATGTTCCATACATGTTTTCCAAAAAATAGGTTCGCTGTTTTATTTTTTATTTTTTATGTCTTTTATTGACTTTTATTTTTATTTTTTATGTCTTTTATTGATTAAAATTACTAATTTTATTCACAAAAGTGGGTATTATAAATCCAAAAACGAATACCCCCAAGACATATAATGCCTCCTAGTACTACTTTTTAAATTTATGACTAAAATACAATTAAAATATCTCGTTTTACGAGAAATTTTTTATTGACTCAAAACATTAAAAAACCTAGGGGGCACTTAGCACAATTTCCATATGACTCAATATTGATGACCTAACATGGTAATATAAACATTTAGACACTAGACTTAGATTTTCCAAGCTAAGGCTTAACCATCCGTACACACTCTAGCTTTGGAGGTAGTGAGTGAAAAAACTTAGAAATTATAACTCGCCTAAGATGAATTTCAGGCAAGAAATAATTAACAAGTGAAAAAAAACACTTTAGAGTATGTACTCATGATCCAATCTTAGGAGGCTAAGCTTTTTACAAAATCATCATGCTAGCTTCATCTTATTAGAATGCCCCATCAGGGGATGGAAATGCGAAAAAGTGGTCATATTGACTCGCTGGACTTTTGAACTTTGATTTTGAACATATGAATGTTCAATCTTTGGGGACTCAACTGCAAGTCCATCCTAGTGCAACTTGGTGAATAACAAGCACACCATCCTGAGTAGTTAATGAAGTATAAGTGGGAACAAAGACGTAGGTTCTTCCAGCCATGATTAGAGGACAAAACATCCTTTAAGGTGGAGGACATGTAATGCTATGTTACCAGATTTGTGGGGTCGGGGGGGCTGGATTCGTGGATGCCTGGACCATATGGATTCAGATCCAGATTCGTTGGGATCTGCCTAGGATCCACTCGCTCTTAACAATTAGGCATTTCTCTTACACAAGATCTTCCTTAATGACACCTTTACGGGTTGGTACCTTTTTTCATGACTATGGAAGGAACATGCAAGAAAGGCACGGCCTACATACGCACTAGAAATAATAGTTTATCCAACAATGAACCTGACAACATCATTAGTAGAAGGTGCAATGCATCCTGTATTTACCATCACGATATGAGTTGTGGCAGCCACGACCAGTTTCTAATAAGTGTTGTAGCGGGTGATTCTCTCGTCTTTGGTGCTGTCAGATGGGAAGTAGCCCCACACCGATTTCCTTGAACGTATTCCCTCCAGTATTTCGATCTATTGAGTCTAATGCCTTGTGGTCAATTTCTGGCACAGTTACTTGGTACTTTGTGAATTTTGAAACTTGAAACCCTCGCACACTGTAATCAAACTCAGCCATATGGTTTATGTTATTTCATGAATCTAGTTCATGTTATACATAATGATTATTAAATAATTTGTCCCTTTTACTTTATGTTTAGAATGTTTATACTTTGGCATTGTTTATAATTAATATTTAATATGTTTATAATTTAATTTGTATAAATAAAATTAATGTTTAATACTTATAAATACTATATTAATTTTAAGTTTATTAAACTTATATATTAATTATTTGATATAAGTATTACATAATATAAATATATAGAAGTTATATATTATAAAATTTGTAAATTTTATGTAAAAAAAATTATTTATATTGTTTGTACTTGCCATTTTCCGGCTGTATCCGGATCCCAGCTTTTCAAAAAATTGGTGGATCCCTATCCGTATCCCAATCAATGAGTATTTATATTGTCATGAGAGCTTTTGTAAATCAGTCAATACTATTCAAATACAAAATATATTTAATTTATCATATATGGATTTATTTCCCCTCTTCTATTTGGATTAGATGTTTTATTGTTAACGGACATATTGTTCATAACAAATAATTAATAATAAAATTATATTATCTATAGGTTTTATTATATTATATATTACATATTATATTAGATATATTACATGGTAAAGATATTTTCTGTTTTTCTGAAAATGAATTAGATATGAGAGGTTGCATTCATGGACCTATGTACTGTTCTACTGATTTTATGGATTTATTTGATGGCATATGGATAGGAGGTGATGCCAGTATGTTATGGTTCTCATTTCATTACTTGTTTGCTAACAGATGCTTGGGACTGATACTATATGACTAACTTAGAGTTTTGGTTTCAGCATGGCAGAGGATGCAGTTGATGCAGCCATTAAGGTTGGGAAATTGAGCCCATCAAATGCCTGCATGACAGCTCATCTCAAAATTGTTGGAGGAGATCGATGGGATCCTGCATCCTTTACAGAAATTGCACAGCAGTATGTTCGCATGAAGAAGACACATTCAGGGAAGATTGTTCCTGGGACAATGGACACTGCTGTTGCCAAACATTTGGCACATGCATATGGTATTATGGCAGAAAGAGTTGCATCAATAGCACAGGTTATATGTGACTCCTTCCCTACTTCAATTTCTTTTCCAAGAGATATTATCGTTTCATACAAATGTTGTGGTTATGTATGATAACCATTCTTATTCAAGGCAGGTGGACCTAAATTTGACAACAGTCTATCAAATGCCAATTTGCTGCCAGAAGACCTATTCTGTTATAATATGCAAACCAAAACAGATGCAGATAGAATTTATTCTGAAGGAGTGGGACTGTATGTAATTGAATGCAGTTTGCCTAGACACTTGGATATTTCACAGTTGATCTATATATCTCCAGATCTTCACAGAATTTTCATCCTCAATTAAGTGGCATCGATACCTCATTTCAGCTCTTTTAAGACTGAACAGTTTATAGTGTTTTAAACTAGATATATATATTTTTAATTTATAAATTAATGAAGGGAAACCTAGCCCAAAGTTCAGCAGAGAGTTCCTTTAATGTTTTAATTGATTGCCAAGGTCGAATAGAGCACAGAATGAAGGGGATACACATCAGCTAAATTCCACCTTTATACCACTCTTAATCGGATTGTAGTACTTCCTGCCACTGTAATCAATCTTGGCTCATGAAAATTGTCTTGAAGGATCTGCCTGACAAGTGGTTTAGTTCCTTCATGGAGGTGGTTCTAACTGTCATTTAAAATTTGTTAGATAGCTTGTCCTCTGAAATCTGTAGCCAGTATCAGAAATATCTCAAAGTCAGCAGGATAGCATCTTTATTAACTTGAAGGAAGTTAAGAGCAGAAATAACATCAAAACATTATTTTATTGCAGTTCACATGTTGCACAAGTTTTCTGATGCTTGGTTGAAAAACAGTGAAGTCTGGATTGTGGGCTTGCTTTTAGTGATAAGAAAAATTAAACATCGACATGGTTGGGAACATGCATATGCTCTGCTTATGATTTTCTAGATAGAAAATTTGTGAAAACGTTCTGTTCTAAATCAAAATCTTGAT
This sequence comes from Picea glauca, assembly GCA_000966675.3. NCBI lineage: Eukaryota > Viridiplantae > Streptophyta > Pinopsida > Pinales > Pinaceae > Picea > Picea glauca. Next base: position 146,618 of record JZKD02S1637330.1, read on the forward strand.
TCTATGGGTTGCAGAATGAAAATTTGGGCAAAAGATTAGCACATGGGTATTCTTTTCTGGAGGCAGAGGTGGCTTACTGTGCACGGAACGAGTACTGTGAGACAGCAGTTGACTTCATTGCTAGGCGATCAAGGCTTGCCTTTCTTGACACAGATGCAGCTGGAAGAGCTTTGCCTCGTGTCATAGAGATACTTGCTGCAGAGTATGGTTGGGACAAAGTGCGAAAGAAAGCAGAGATGGCAAATGCGAAAGCTTTCTTAGAAACATTTAAATCCTCTCAAAATGCTCAATTTGATGATGGAAAACACAGCTCCAGTAAGTCAATATTCTCTCTCCTCAAGACATAACGAGAAATCTTGTTATCTTCGAATTAAAGATTCAATCTACATAGCAGTTCCAAAAACTATTCTGTTTCAGCATGTACATCTCATCCATTAGTGATTGAAAATAATACCTTCAAGTGAAGGCTCCAGATGGAAAGTTTCATTTTCTCCAGCGGGTTTTGCAGTTACAGAAAAGACATATCTAGTACAAGCAATTATTCAATATTGAGATTATATGAATGTATTTCATTGGTGCCATCAGATATACTAATTCTTCCCTTAATGAGTTCATGTTTTGTGAGCTGGTGAAAATCTTTTGGCAATAATTTTGGTCTAGTGAGAAGTAGCCAACTGGAGAGCATAAAGAATGCTAAAGAGGGCTTCATGTCTGGAAGTTCAAATACCATGTATGCATTACTTGAGTTGATATTGTAAAGGACAATTGATTAAAATAGTTGGTAAAAATTAGTGTTTGGACTGGCAATTAGTGATAGGAGATATTTATAATCATTTGCTTAATTTTGTTGCATTCAGGTTAAGAACATTATCAACCTATAACTGGATTACATAGTAGTTGAGCAATTAATTGCTCACTATAACTCTTAGTACACACAAATCAGATGTGTATAAAAAATTGTTGCCGCTAGACATTGTATTTTCACTGGGAATTTGTAATTTAACTTTTTCCTTTTCCAGCTATATCTATGAGGGAAGCATTAAATTGTCAAATAAATATTTGAAAAGGAGTCTTGTAACCTTCTTGAAATTCTGAGAGAAGAGGAATTTCCGTGCTTTCTGGCATGTCTGGGTATTTGACTTCTTTGTCATCATATATCTTTTTAGAGTTTGGTACAAAATTAAATAATATGTCTATATATATTATAGAGTTGAAGATAAGACAGACTTGTTTCTTTATTTCAGAAGTCATAAGTTTATGTATTCTAATTGGCAATTACATTTTGTTTTGTAATGCGTGGCCTATGGTTTGGCCATGCGAGCCTACTTATAATGTATACTTGCCCCACCGTAAGTAATACAATACTAAAAAATTAGCATTTTACAAAATTTTATACTCGTTCATAAGTTGTAACTAATGATCACTAGCATGATGTTAATCTTTGACATTGTTGAAAACAACTCTTCACTCGCTTGTTGATGTCAAAAGGAGTTTCTATTAGCTTGGATACCATGTTGTAGAGGACTGCTAAGATCTTGGTCTTCATAATATTGCATAGATTTAATTCCCATGTCCTCATCTAGACTTGACGAATATGTACACAAGAGAGTGTGCCCTTTACCCTTTTCCATTTCTCCTTGTATCATTAGAGTGGCCAAGATTTGATCTTTGCGTAACAAACTGACATATATACTTAATTAGTGAACATCCTCTTCCATTTGGTCTTTTAAGTAACCGTTGATCACTTTTTCTTGGCAAGGGAAAATAACCAACATTGAGAGAGTAAAAAAATATTCTCCTGCATTTTCATAGGGATGTTACTCCTCTTTTGATATATGGAAGCTTCTTCTTATGACCTTCTTATGACCTTGGATGAATGTAATGAGTGAGTGCTAAATAACAAACCCCAATGAATCTTCCAATAAAACTCTTATATAACATATTTACTTTCCAAGCACATCATTTCATTAAAAAAAAGAATAAATATGACTGCAACATATTTTTATTTAATATGTTTTTCCTTCCTCTTAAAATAGTCTAAATCCAAACTCAATTATAACTTTGCAAGATGAAATGAAAAATGTACAAGTCATCAAAGAATTTTAAATGACTTTTGTTAATATCAAAGAGTTTGAAAAACATCATAGATGAAATGAAAAATGGACAAGTCATCAAAGAATTTTAAATGACTTTTGTTAATATCAAAGAGTTTGAAAAACATCATATCAAAGAATTTTAAATGACTTTTGTTAGTATCAAAGAGTTTGAAAAACATCATAGATGAAATGAAAAATGTACAAGTCATCAAAGAATTTTAAATGATTTTTGTTAGTATCAAAGAGTTTGAAAAACATCATATAATTTTGCAAGATGAAATGAAAAATGGACGAGTCATCAAATAATTTTAAATGACTTTTGTTAATATCAAAGAGTTTGAAAAATATCATATGTTCAAGAATCCATCGATATCATCACAACACAGATTCATAAAAACAAAATGASATTTGAATAATTTTTTGTGGGAGTAATTAATATAATATTTCAAATGAACAAGTTTAACAATGTTTGAAACAAGATGGTTGAAACAACTTCGACAAGATCTCAATGACAATTAGATAAACTTGAATATTATTGCATTTATTTTATTCAAGTAGGGAATTCGCTCATCTAGACCTGAATATCATGGAGAATGCTTGAAATATTATAGAGAGTTGATCAGTGCTAAATCCTCGTGTTGCAAAACTGTTGATGTTTGAACAACATCGGGAAGACATTCTTCCATATATATATATGACATAATATTTGTAATACTAAATATAAATATATATAATAAATAAGAAGTTATTTATTATCCAAGGGACACATCCTTTCATAGATGGTCAGCATATGTTCTCTATATATGGAACTCTCATCATTGTAGTAATATATCAATCTATTATAATCATTTTGTTTTAGCATTTTCTACTGTACTTGTGTCTCTGTGCATGGTTATTCTTCTTGTGATCTTGATTATTACTGCTGCTATTGTTCATGGTTTATGCTTTAGTTCATGTAAATTTGTAAATAAACTGAATGTAATTGAACAACATTAAACTCCAACATGGTATCAGAGCAGTGTTCTTGAAAGAAGACTATTGCACATACGTTGACCTTCTACAACAACTTGTCGTACCTTTCATATAGTTCGCTGTTTTGCTGCAACTACAACTCGGGTTAAGATTTCTGCACTCTTCCAACAACCATGGTGAATCTTATTTTGGTGGAAGATAGGTTTGATGAAACAACCAACTTCAGTTCTTGGAAATCTAGATTGCTCATCACTCTAGAAGAGAGTGACTTAATAAAGTACATTGAAGAAGTTATACTAGAATCAATTGACGATGCAAAAAAGTCTCAATGGAGAAAGAATGATGCAAAAGCTAGAAAGATCATCATCTATTTTGTGAGAGACCATTTAATCCTTCACATCTCCAACTTGAAGACAACCAAGAAGATGTACAATGCCTTGAAGAAGTTGTTTGAGAGCAACAACACCAACAAAGCACTTGCCTTGAGACACCACCTTCGAAATCTCAAGATGACGAAGTCAGATACAGTTGCCACCTTCTTCATGAAGATTTCAGAGATCAAAGATAAGCTGGGTGCTATTGGTGAAATCATCTCTGACAGAGAACTTGTCATGATTACCCTTAATGGTCTTCCAAGCCATTGAGAGCCATTCATTCAAAGTATCAGTGGGCGATCCAAATTGCCCAAGTTTGATTGTTTATGGGTAGATTGTAATTAGAAGGAGACTAGACCTGCAGCTAGAGGCGTGCAATGTTCCCATCATGATGACAATCAAGCCCTTGCTACTCATGCAAGGAAAAACAAAGGAAAAATAAGAGGTTTTGACAAAACATTAAAAGGAAGGAAGTCGACACTAGCTTCAGAACACAAAAAGGACATGTCAAAGATTCAATGCTTCAGATGTGACAAGTATGGCCACTATGTGAAAACTTGTCCTATTTTGAAGAAAGGAAAGCATCATGCTTCCATTGCTAATGTTGATTCAGAACCACCTCAGAGGAAGTCAAGGAATGCAAGCATGGACGATGAAGAGTTATTCATTTCAACCCTCTTAGGTATGGTTCCTACTAGTAATGATATTTGGTTGATTGACAATGGTGCTTCCAGACATATAACTGGATACAAAGAGCACCTTACAGATCTAGTAGAGAAAGAATCTCGTTTGCATGTTGTACTTGGTGATGATGCCAAATATACTGTGAAGGGAGTTGGATCCACTTCCTTACAATTGGATTCTCGCACCCCACTCCATTTGAGTGATGTATTATTTGTAGCTGGGATGAGAAGGAACTTTGTCTCTATTTCAGCCTTAGAGAACAAAGGCTACAAGGTTGCTTTCTCTGATGGAAAGGTTCTTGCATGGAACAAGAACTCTAGTATGGATTCTGCTTAGGTGATTGGTGTTCGAGAGGACATATTGTATATATTGACTATCCAACTAGTTCAGGCCTTGATACATGATTCTTTCAGTTTGAGCGAATTATGGCATGGGAGACTTGCTCATTTACATTATAGAGCTCTTCTTGCTCTGGGGAAGGTGGTGACATGCCTTCCAAAGATCCATGTTGAACACGATGGCATTTGCAGAGGTTGTGTTCTTGGCAAGAATGCCAAGGGGTCCTTTTCGAGCAGTGAAAACAGATCCAAGGGGATCTTAGACTTGGTTCATACAGATTTATGTGGACCCATGACAGTTGCTTCCTTGAGTGGATACCTATACTATGTGATTTTCATTGATAACCACTCTCGAAAGACTTGGATTTACTTCTTGAAGACCAAGGATGGAGTCCTTGCCAGATTTCAGGAGTATAGAGAACATGTCAAAAACCTGACCGAAAAGAAGATCAAAGCGCTGAGATCAGATAATGGAGGAGAATACACCTCCCAAGTTTTCAATGATTTCTACATTAAGGCAGGGATCAAGAGGGAGTACATCGTTCCTTACAACCCTCAACAAAATGGGGTCATAGAGAGGAAGAACATATCTATTGTTGAGGCAGTCAAGGTGATGATTCATGATCAACATTTACCTATGTTTATGTGGGCATAAGCATCCATGACTGCAGTGTATGTTCATAATAGAAGTTCTCATAAGACTTTGAGGAACAAGACTCCCAAGGAGTCCTTCATGACGCAGGCTGTCACCCTTTGCCTCGACAAAGGCCTCTGCGCTGACCTCTCGGTCTTAAGGATCGTTCAAATTTTACCCTCGAGCCGGAGTGGCTCCTTCGATTCTCCACTGGAGTCTCTATTAAAATTGACCCACAGGTCTTTTCTGCTCCTTGCATCCTCTAGGCTGATCGCTATTCCCTTCACGACAAAAAAATGGAATTTCGGGCTCCGGGGTTTCGAAATCCCGATGTCACAACTTTGTCTTTCCGGTTTCTCGATCTCCGCTATCTTGATATGCTTTAACTTCAGTTATCCCTCTGGGCTAGACTCGTGGTCCACACGACCTCGCCTTATATGACCGCAGTCCTACCTCTTTTCGGGATTTCGGGCTTTCGGATGTCGAGATGTATTTGACCCCTTGTCCTCAGGATCCCCGATCCTTCGAATCCCGATATGGCGTCAACTAGGAACCCCTTCCGCCGTAAACACGATCAACGACCGTGATCATCTACTAAACCAACGATTCCGGATCTCCCTCAGGACTTTGGGGTTTCAAATGCCGAAATGCATTTGTCCTCGATTCTTCCGATCTCTCGAATTTCGATTTCCCGGTATGATGACAACTGACCCCCTCCCGATGGAACTTTCCAACTTATCGGGATTTCGGATTTCGCAATTCCGAAATGTGGATGTTTCCTGTCTTCAGGATCCACGAAACGCCGAACCTCGACTTCTCGGATTTCCGCCACGTGTCCCAAATGGATGGACGGTTCAGATCAAACCTCAGACTTCACCAAATGCAAAGTCAAACTGCTCACTTATGTGAGTCCCGGTGCCCGAATCTTCGATTTGGATGATCACGCGACACACGTCCTTCCTTAGATCCATGGTTGTGATCCTTTCGCTGCTTCGGGACTCAAAAGGTCTCAGACTCTTGGTCTCTAGACTTCCGAGATGCCGATGACTCTCGATCCCTGCCACATATCCCAACAGATGGACGGTTCTGACTTGTTTCGGGGTTTTTCACTGTGGATTTACCCGATCTCTTGTCCACAGGACTTCCGATATTCCGAACTCCGACACCTCGATACCCCGATACCTTTCAGGACCTTCGCTCGACTTGAGAGGGTTTAAACCAAGTGCAACTCCTGTCAGGTCGGATGACTGACGGGTATCTAAGTGAAGATCCGACGGTTCACAATGTTCTAAGCTTGCACCTTGGAAACCCAGTCGTAACCTCCTCGCTTCTTTATCAGATCGGACGGCTGACGGGATTTCGCTAATTCTCTACAGAGAATTTCGACCGTCTGTTTCTTCCCTCTGACGATTTCTGCGAAGTGAACCAAGGATTCTTCCTCGGACTTATCCACCTGCGACACAAACTTCCGATCCCTTCAAATCACTTAAATGCACCAACTTCTTGTACTGCCTTCAATAGTTTCAAAGGCTTTATCCTTCCTAAGTTTTTTCACAACTTCGAGTCTTAAAGAAGACCCTTGCACGCACTCCTTGCGGCAACCTCCAAACACTCGGAGTGTTGAACGCTCTTCGACCTTGCGCACACTCTACAACAATAGTCTCTCAATACTTTGCTCAGGTTTGAAACTCTGAGACTTTCCCTCGGCCTGCACACTCCTTGCATGGCTCCTGTGCCTGACTGCACTTCTGTGTGAATGAGGACAAAAGCTATCTCTCCTGAGATTTCAGAGACAAACCTCTGAACCCTTTGTCAACGCACTCCTTGCGGACAATTCAACTGCACTCATTGCAGGAACTCTTGCTCAGATAGAGAAACAATTGAAACTCATTCCTCTTACTCTCTCTCTCTCTCAGATTTCAAACACTCAACAAGAATCATTCATACATAGCATAAAAGCAATTATATGACAGAAAAAGTAAAACCATGAGCATAACATTCAACATACATACACAGAGAACAAACCCAACACCATGAATTTGAGTCAAAGATTTCTCTATTGATTCAAATCTCTGTACATGGGTGTCTTCACACAACTCTCTGCTCTCTTTTCTTCTATGCTCTTCACTCTCTCTAATGTTACAATACACAATGAGGGTGTCTATATTCCGTTTTTTCCCTCTCTCTCATTCTAAACTGTATAATCTATGCATTAAAGCTACCTACTAACATAAATGCCTTCTTAGTCCTTCAGACGAGAGCGGGTCGCTCAAGGTCTGATTACAATCTATTAGTACACCTCTCCTTAACTATCACATTTAAGTTTGGCGCATCCAATTTTCAAAAGTTTTTAAACAATTTATCATGTGCTCAAAATGTGTTGCGGTTGCCCCACACTCGCTTGACGTTGGCGATGCTCCTACATCATACTCCCTCGCTTGAAAATTTTCATGGGCTCCTATCCATGAGCTCTCGCACGGTCTGTCCATGCTTCTGAATCTCTGCTTCATTCTCCCAGCTGGCATCTTCAACTGGATGTCCTTTCCACTTGACCAAGTATTCAAAGTATTCCCTTCGTCTGGTATTCTTGCTGACCCTTTTGTCCAGTATGCGCTCCATCTGCGGCTTTTCTGCAACTGGCATCTTCTTTTGCCACTGAACCTCTGACTGTTCATCATTTGTTCCTGCTTCCTCAACTTTGTATGGCTACAAATCTGAGACATTGAATATCAGAGAAATTCCGATCCCATTGGGTAATTCAATCTTATAAGCATTTGCCTCAAATTTCTTCAAGATCTTACACGGTCCGATCTTCTTCATCTTCAGTTTATTATATGTTCCCTTCGGGAACCTTTCCTTTCTCAGATGTGCCAGAATCAAATCACCCACTTCAAATTGAAGTTGTCTCTTGTGTTGATCTGCTCTTCATTTATATTCCTGGCTTGAATTCTGTAAACGCTCCTTCACCTGGCTGTGAAGTTCCTTCATCGCCTCTGCAAAATCTTCTGCACTAGCACTCCTAGTCGCATTTTGTTCTGAATCTCTCAATTCAGAAATTCCCCTCGGCTGTATGCCATAGATAATCTGAAACAGACTTTGCCTTGTACTTCTGTTGATTGAATCATTATAAGCAAACTTTGCCTGTGGTAACATGTTGTCCCACTGACTGTGGTGTTCTGTCACCAGGCTCCTCAACAAGTCTTCTAAACTTCTGTTTACCACTTCTGTCTGTCCATCTGTCTGAGGATGATAAGCTGAACTGAACACCAAGTTAGTTCCGAGCTTCTTCCATAAGGTCCTCCAAAAGTGTCCTACAAACTTGGTGTCTCGATCCGAAACTATGCTTCTTAGTAAGCCGTGAAGTCGAATGACTTCTTTGAAAAACAGATTCGCAATGTGATTTGCATCACTAGTTTTCTGACATGGAATGAAGTATGCCATCTTGGAAAATCTATCCACCACCACAAATATTGAGTCAAATCCTCTTTTTGTTCTTGGCAAACCCAATATAAAATCCATGTTGATTGCATCTCACGACCTCTCAGGTATGGGCAATGGTTGATAAAATCCTGCATTCTGTCTCTTTCCTTTCGAATCCTGACAAATTCTGCATTTATCTACAAATCTTTTGACATCTGCTCGCATTCCCGGCCAAATATATGACTCATTCAATTTGGCGAACATCTTGTCGTGACCGAATTGTCCTGCCAATCCTCCACTGTGTTTCTCCTTCAACAAATTCTCCCTCATGGAGCATTTTGGAATACAAAGCTGATTACCTTTAAACAACAATCCTTCCTGGATCATGTATTCTGTCCATTGACTTCTATCTCTGAGAATTGAATTCTCAGCTGCTTCATACACCTCTTTAAAATCTGAATCATCCTTGTACATGTCCCTGAGGTCATCAAAACCCAATGTTTTGACTTTGAACTCCTGCAATAGCAAACACTTCCTGCTCAAAGCATCAACAACTTTGTTAGCAGTTCTAGAAATATGTTTAATCACAAAAGTGAAATTTTGCATATATTCAACCCATTTTACATGTCTCTGATTCAACTTTTCCTGTTGAGTCACAAACTGCAGTGCATGATTGTCACTGTAT
>JZKD02S1637341.1:3914-28287 GCA_000966675.3 Picea glauca
AGTTAGCCTACTACTTATTTCATCATGTTATTAGATTTATCATTGAGAAGATGTAGAAGAAATGTGTAAATAAAAATCAATGAAATAATGCTAAAACAAAGTTGTTAATGTGGAACTATTTAAATAAATAGTTAATTTCTTAGCATCCTGTGGATGGGTGCTACAACCAAGTAGTAAAATTATGTATTGGAAAAATCATTATTTTCAGTTTATCGTTATAACTATGATACCTTAAATAAATCTCATGTACACTTAATATAACTTTTTCATGTGCTTAAATGAAAATATTATTTTATTTCTTTTTAAAATATTTATGATGGATAAATGATATCATATAAAACTTATTTATTTGATATTGTAACGGACCTCCTTTTTCGTAACAACATCAAGCCTTGCATAACAAGTGCAATTTTTATTTTTATTTGTGTGTGTGTGTGTAAGAAGGTAATAATGACATTATACTCAACATTGCAACACGACAATGAACCAACGCATGCAGCTCACACGACAACAACATAACTACCAATAAAAAATACATGAAGCACCTAGAGGCAACGTACAACATTCAACTGATGAGTAATAAGAATGACTACCCGGTCGTCCTACCCTGCAATGGTTAGGACTTCTAGGACACATAAGAAACACTCAAGCCCAGGTTCCCATCGTTTTTGACCATTTAAGGTCTCAGGGTTGGCGACTGTTTTGAGGAACAAGGAGGTGTCTACATCCCACCTGACACAAGCAGACCAAGACTATTAAGCTAAAAACAATCACCCTAACATCATTGTAACATTCCTCCTCGTTACGACGATAAACCTCTTATAACAAGTGTAAAAAAAAAAAAAATCCCTGTGTGTGTGTGTACAAGGATAATAAAGACATCATATTCTGCATCACAACAGAATGACAAATCATGGTGCATGCAACTATGACAACAACATAATGAGCTAAGACGCACATCCAGCATCCGGAAGCAAATAACAACAATCAACCAACAACCGAATAAGACTGACTACCCGCCCTTCCTACCCTGCAATGGTTAGGACCTCCAAGACATATACGCAACACTCAAGCCCAGGTTCCCATCGATTTTAACCATTTAAGGTCTCAGGGCTGGCGACTGTTCCGAGGAACATGGAGGTGTCTACGTCCTACCTAACACAAGCAGACCAAGAAATTAAATGATTACAACCAAGTACCACAATAATTAAATGAACAACCACATCCTCTATGGAAGGCGCAAGAAAGAAGGACTCAGACAATGACCAACCAATATTAAGACAAGGCATTATCTATGACTCAACTGGGATTAATTACAGACCAATTACTCCATTTAATTTCCATTAATCGACGAGTACCTTAAACATAATGTAAATCCAATTAATTGCAATTCCCCATTTACTAATTCATAATAACTGGATGTACTTAGTTCAAGACCTTACATTTTATATGTTAACAAATTCAACAAATTTCAACAAAATTACCATAAAATAATAACAACATTACTTTTTGTACGATAACTTTGCCAATAAAATAATAATCACATTACATCTTGTGTGTTATCAATACAATAAAATTACAATACCCTTACCATAAAACAATAACAACATCACGTTTTATATTATAATAACTTGCAAATAAAATAACAATCACAATACTTTTTGTATGTTACCAATACAATAAAATTATAATAACTTACCATAAAACAAAATCAACATTTCAATTTGTAATATAATAATCTTGCAAATAAATAACAATAAAATTGCATTATAGTAGCATTACACTTTACCTATTAAAATAACAATATACTACAGTTACATATTCCATAAGTAATAAATTCAATGACGTTAAAATAACAATATACTACAGTTACATATTCCATAAGTAATAAATTCAATGACGTTATCTTTAGGTATTACAATAATAATATTACCAACCTTACATTTACACTTTACTAACATAATTTAAATTATCAATTAACAATAAAAGCTAGCAGTAGTGCGTGCATGCCAGAACAAAGGGCAACTGATGCACATATCCCAGAAATCATGCCTCATAGTGGCATCCATCAATGGCAGTTGTCATAGACCAAAATCAATCGGTAATTTCTAAATTGGCAACTGACAAAAATCGAGAATTAATTCGACAAAAATCATCATGAAGGCACGAAACATCCAATCAACAGTTCACAGAGGAAGGGTGGGTATTGCATTCAGTAAACACGGCCTTAACAATTTGCAGAGGCAAAAAATGTGTGAATTTAACATTGTGCACAGGAGAAATGCATGAGATTATCACAGTTTGCAAGGGCGGTTGTTAAGAGTTAAAAGGTATATGTTCAAGCGTTGAATCGAGTTACAACCAACTCCATGCAGGATCTATGCCTCAATACCCACCTAAAACTGCCTTAATAAAGCCCGCGTCCAATAGACGGAGGACTGTTGAGCGGTTAAAAGTTTGAGATGAAGGCTGTGTAAGAAGTTGGACATACAGAAACTAATTTTCTTCAAACCTGGAAATGCCTCAGACCTCTAATTGCACATTGTTGTCCACATTGCACGCTTCAGGAGTTCAACAATTTCTAATCCTAAAGAAGAGGCGTTACAGTCCAAACAGAGCGATGGGTTGCATAGAATTAGAATTTTAAATCTATTCTCATGCTTCAACTTTTAAACTAACATAAATTTGTTTAGAGTACGTAACACTGAAGCATAGGCGAATGTTCTTTGTTACGCCTATCCCTATTCTCCTTGGAAAACGAAAATTAAAAATCTATCTGGTGCGATGGCTAACCTTGGGTTCAATACGTTTATGGGTGGAACATTCGATGGAAAATCAATGTTCGCAACATTTAAAAACCGTTCCCAGTCATGGTCTTAAGGGTAAAAGTCACAAGCAATACAATGGTGATCACCCAACGCCACAGTCAGCATCGATCAATCGTTAAAGGATTGTGTGAGGCCATCAAGGTAACATAGATTCAACGTTGCATACAATGGCGCATTGTACAGAAGGTAAAACAACCCAATTGGTAATAAATCGTTGAGCCTATGAAAATTTCAATAACATAAATGAAGAAGGTATCGTTGTGTAGTGACCAGAACATGATATAACTTTGACAAGCATAAAGAATTGACATTCCCTTGGGCAGATCTATTTTCCCTGCTCATGGGATCTAGAAGAAGAAAAACCATAATGGTTGGGCATAAGTTATGCCTCTCAATGCTCGCAGTCATCTACAGGTTTCTTCAAAAACATAGTCAACAAGGCATTTCTAGTGACGACAATCGTTGGGATAAAGTGGGAGAATGCAGGGTAGAAGCCCTCGATTAAATAAAATGCAGAACCAATAAAAAAAATCTGTACAGACGCACCAAAAGGGGGGTTTTTCAACGCCGCCATTTACATATCAGAAAATCGCTAAACATCATTCCAGTAAAAAAAATGCTTCCATTCAAATCGAAGACATCTACTTCCAACCATAATATGTTTTCATTAAAAATTCGCACGTAAACCTTCAACAATAAACAATTTCAATAAAATTTTAGACGGAACCTTAATAAGCCTATCCAATCCATTTTCAACAATAAAAAAATCCAAGAGTAAGTCCTAAGCATTCTACTCTACAAAATAAACAAGTGTATTGTTGCCTTATCACCCGCCTTGATGACGTCTGCGCGCTCCATGCCACTCTCGCTCGTCGACCATCGAGACCTCACCGGTACCTCCCAGCCAATGCTAGGGGTACTCTTCTTACCCCTTAGCCCCCTGAGCCACAAAGAGCCACACATTATCCATATGGTACATCTAGCTCCCAGCTCGCCTCACAAGGCTGAGCTACCACTCCTCTTCGAGATGGGAAATCCCAACTCCCACAAGTAAATCAGTCAAGTCACTATTCTGGCAGCGTAACATTATGCTAACAACCGATCCCCTTCTTCCTTCTCCTCCCTCTCTTTTATATCATTTTAATAAAAAAATGATATAAAAATTCCTAAAAATTTCTCCTTCGTACAAGTGTCACCCATCCCCCACATTCCTCCGACAATTATTTTCTTTAATTTATTAATTGTCTCATTTCTCTCACCCACCTAGAGTTACTCCTAAATTTACTCCTAGGTGTCCCTAGATTCCCTCACAAGATTTAAAGGCTTTCCCTATTATGAAGTTGCTAATTTAGTTCCATTTAGAAGGTTCTTAATTGCAGATTCTTTACTAAGTTGGTTTCCAGCTTTTTACCATAAGTTCCCCGCTTTCCCCTTTTTATTTAAGCTAGAAAAGTCAGTTGTGCTAATTACCCTCTTTTCACTTTTACTAATAATTTAATACCTTCTTAAATTATCAAAAGTTTAAAATAAATTAATTGCCTCCTTATATTATATAATTAACCTCTTTTCACTTTTACTAATAATTTAATACCTTCTTAAATTATCAAAAGTTTAAAATAAATTAATTGCCTCCTTATATTTTATATTCACAGGTTTTCATTTAATTTCTTACTCTCTTCATGTTACTAAAAATTTTATGAAGACCAAAATTATACCAAGTGGTTTTTATTTTAATTTTTTTTATTATTATTATTTTATTTTTATATAGATTTTTTCTTAAGGGTAGACAAAATTTTACCCCTCGCAAAGTTTTAGACTTAGAACATAGATTCTGAGCTGGGCGACATTTAATTAGGGAAGTTGTTTAAGAATTCTTAACGTGTTAATTTTCTTAGGTCCATCTAGGTTCATACCTCCATCATCAACACTGCGACGTGCCCTTCAAGACACATTATGTGCTCCAAGGGTGCCACTCGCCTCTTTTGTTTCCTTTGCACGACGTGCCCTTTAGGACACACCATGTGCTCCAAGGGTGCCACTCACCTCTTTTGTTTCTTTTGCACGCTGTGCCCTTTAGGACGCACCACAAGCTCCAAGGGTGCCACTCACCTCTTGACTGATTGGTAGACATCAATAACCCTGGAGTCAACATTCTGCCAGGAGAACTTGTGGGAGACTAAGGGATTCTAAGGAATAAGGCCCCCGCCTTATTGCTCGCCCCTTAGAATCATCATGAGCCACTATCACAGTCTACCCTCATGACATCGTGGGTCCTCTCGAGCTAGGTAATCGTTAACCTACACTTAGAGCCACAACGGGAGTGCTATTAGGCTGTGGCAGGGATGTTATCCACACCCCTCCCTCAACCTCTCTGGTAGTCGTGTGTGGCCTCTTTACTCCATTTGTGAGTCTAGTCGGCAAGCTATCGTCAACCTACATCATCAACAAATCAGGTCAGAACATGTCCACATCATATCATCTAATCAAATGTACTAATATCACAGTAAATCAATCAAACCCCAATAGCACACTCCCTGACTCAATCTGGAGTCCAAGGGGTTCCATCGATGGCTCTGCATCCTCAAGGTCCAAAACCCTGCACACTCAGACAAACTGAGTCAATAACACCTGTTTATGTCAATGTAGTAAAACAACATGTCATCTACCCATGATGCATCACAATCAAAGACAAATGTTTTAATATCATAATAATCTAGATCACTTGCGAGCAAGTTTCCTCAACAAAATAAGTTCGCTCAGTGCGCCAGAGTGGGATGTTACATACACCCCCTCTTTTTCTAAACTTTGTCTCGAAGTTTCACAGTATACATGCCGAAATAAGTGTATCACAGTATCATATGTCTATCTATCAACCAAAAATGGAAACTATCGGCACATATCATATGTGTCCTCCCAATTCATCGAGTGTGGACTATAATGGTCCCACTGGACCTTGACCTGATCTACTATTCGACATCGTAATTATCAAACATGATGATCTAAGATGTGAACCGACTCAGCCGTAAGCGCTCCCTTGTCCAATACCTACAAGGAACTCATGTCAATAACATGTGCAGGATCACTAATATAATGTCTCAAAACAGATACATGAAAAACATCATGCATACGCCTCAAGGAATCAGGCAAGGCTAATCGATAGGCCACGGGCCCCTTTCTCTCTATAATCTCGAAATTTCCCATGAACCTAGGAGAGAGTTTAGCTCCATTCCCAAACTTGATCGAACTCTTATGTGGTTTAACTCGCAAGAAGACTCGATGGCTGACCTCGTAACTACGGTCGACTCGGTGCACATCAGCATAACTCTTTTGTCGATCCTGCACTTCTTTAATCCTTTGTCTTATGGTTTGAATTTTCTCTTCCATTTCTTGGATCGCTTCTAGTCCCACTAGGACCCTATCCTCAAGCCGATCCCAAATCAAGGGCATTCTACATGGTTTCCCGTAAAGAAACTCGAAAGGCGCCATCTTAATGGTGCTCTGGTAATTGTTGTTGTAAACGAATTCCACTAGTTGCAAGAATTCTTCCCAATGCTTTTGTTGGTCCATCACATACATGCGCAACATTTCCTCCAAGGTCTGGTTCGTTCGTTCGGTCTATCCGTCAGTCTCTGGGTGATACGCAGTACTAAAGTTAATTTGGGTTCCCAAGGCCACTTGGAAACTCATCCAAAATCGTCCAGTAAACATAGATCCTCGATCAGATATAATCCTCTTAGTCACACCATGCAACCTCACAATCTCACTGATGAAAACTCTAGCTATGTCAGGTGCCTGATACATCGTACGCACAAGAATAAAGTGAGCACTCTTCGTCAGAGTGTCTACTACTACAAAAATCGAGTCCTATCTCCTTGTCGTCAGTGGAAATCCATCAATAAAGTCCATCGAAATAACCTCCCATTTCGATTCTAAAATGGTATGTGGTTGTCGTAATCTTGTTGGGTGTCTATGTTCAGCCTTTACCTGCTGACATTCTAGACATCTCGCCACATAGTTGACTATGTCGGCCTTCATTCCCTTCCAGAAAAATAAGGGTTTAAGTTCTGCCCTCATCTTCATGACTCCTGAGTGAGCCATGTAAACCACTCTATGAGCCTCTCTCAGGATCAACATCCTAAACTCGTCGTTTGGCGGTACGTAAATCCGATTTTTAAACCTCATTAAACCAATGCTATCAAATAAAAATCCCTCATATCGTGATACCATCATTGTGTTTTGTCCGATAAAACCCTCAACCTCTTTGTACCAATCGTCGTCACACTATAAAGTTAGAATCTTTTCACGTAGATTCATCTGAAGAGGCAACACTAAAAATATGCGTGGCCTCCAACTCAAAACATCCGCCACTCGGTTCACTATTCCCTTTATGTAAGTAATCTCAAAGTCTGACTCGCTAAGCAATTCCGACCAACGTCGTTGTCGTGCGTTCAGGCCACTTTGCGTAAAAACGTGTTGTAGTCCACAATGGTCAGTCTTTAGTTAAATTTTTTTTCTAACAAGGTAGTGTCTCCAAACCTTCAACGCATATACGATGGCTAATAACTCCAAATTGTGCGTTGTATAGTTCTCCTCATGCCTTCTCAGTTTCCTCGAAATGTAAGCAATCACTTGTCCGTCTTGCATCAAGACTCCGCCTAAACCTTCCTTGGATGCGTCTGTGCATACCAAGAATTCTGCGTCCATGTCCGGGACCTTTCGTATTGGCATTGTTTTCAACAACTCCTTAAGCCTCCGAAATGCTTCTGCACATTTCTCAGTCCAAACAAACTTTTTGTTTTTCTTCTGCAATTTCATGATCGGATTTGCTATCTTCGAAAATCCCTCGACAAACTGTCGATAGTATCCCGCTAAACCCATAAAGCTACACACTTCCATGACATTTGTTAGAGTAGGCCATTCCATAATAGCCTCGACCTTGGTTGGGTCCACAACAATACCTTCATCGGAGATGACATGCCCTAAGTAGTGAATCTTCGATTGGTAAAAAGAGAGTTTGGACAACTTCCCATACAATTTATTCTCTTGCAAACACTGTAGTACCAAGTGCAAGTGCTCATCATGCTCCCCTGTCATCCAAGAGTAGATCAAAATATCGTCAATGAATACTTGGACAAACTTGTCCAAGCACTCGCGAAACACCTTGTTCATCAAACTCATAAATACCCCTGAGGCATTTGTCAGTCCAAAAGGTAAAATAGTAAACTCATAATGTCCAAACCTCATCTTAAAGGCAATCTTAGGGATGTCATCCTCCTTGATCTGCAACTGATGATACCTTGATCGCAAGTCGATCTTGGAGAACATCGTCGCACCCTTCATTTGATCGAACAGATCATCAATTCTCGCCAAGGGATAATGATTCTTGATCATGGCCTTGTTCAGTTGACGGTAGTCAATGCAAAGCCTCCACAATCCATCCTTCTTCCATATTAAAATAATAGGTGCACCCCATGGTGACACGCTAGGACGTATCAATCCCAAGTCCAACAACTCCTTCAGCTGAATTTTTAACTCTTGTAACTCCAGGGTCGACATTCAATAAGGTGTTCTTGCTATTGTTTTCATCCTCAGTTTCAGGTCTATGGTAAACTCCAACTCCCTCTCCGATGGAATCCCAGGTAACTCCTCTGGAAATATGTCCACAAACTCCTTCACCACCAGAAGGTGTTCTAGACCTTCCAGTACTCCCTTCTCATTTAGTGCAAGGATTGCATAAAGCTTGCACCCCTTGCGCATACTTTTCCGTAGATGTAAGGAAGAGATGAACCTTAGGTAAACTCCCTGGTTCCAGCCTACAATCACACATCTCTATCCCTCGTCATCAACCAAGCTCAACCGTTTCATCTTACAGTTGAGTATTGCCTCATGTGATTCCAACCAATCCATACTAATCACGACATCATAAGATCCTAAGATCATGACGTACAGGTTGGCCCTCCTGAAAAACTCTCCTAAGTTAAGGACAGAGCTCGTAACCCCTCCTCTGACCTTTTGTTTGGCTCCTGAAGCCATCTCTATGAAGCTAAACTCATCCTGTTTGACTGCCTTTACCTTAATCCTTTTTAGTGTTGCACCAGAAATGAAACTCTCGGTAGCACCAAGATCTATCAAAACACTAAGGGTCTGGTAAGCGACAATACCTGTCGTCTCGAGCACAGTCGACTGGTGCTCTGCCTGGCGGTTATTCACTGCTGCATGAATCCGATGGGCCTTGCCCATATCTCCCACGGTAGTGGGTCCGGCTGATCCGAACGCTCTAGTCCTCTCCACAGGATAGTCACGCTAGTAGTGTGGCTCCCCACACATCCAACACCCCTTCTTCAGCCCAATATTCCTAGTACTCGAAGTATAATATGATCGCCCACCGGCCTAGAACCTTGTTCTATTATGCTGAATAGGCCTAAACTGTTGTTGTTGCAGGCGACGCTACTGCTGATGCTGGGGTCCTCGATAAGGTGTCCGCTACTAAGGCGGTGTTCGTCGGGGTGTAGTGAATGTGGATCCCCTCTGGAAGCCACGATATCCCAGTGTATGTCTCGCTGGTGTCTTGTGTTGTTGTGTTCCAGATGAAACCTATCCTATTGGTCTCACTGGAGTCTTGGTTTGACCCCCACTGATAAGATCCTCCTCTGCTATGAGGGCCTTCTAGACAACATCATGTAAGGTTTGGGGCTTCAAAATCCTAACCTTTGCACGTAGGCTACCATTAAGGCCAATCATGAACCTGTTGACCTTCAGTTTCTCTATGTTAAGGTGCAGAGCATACCAGAGTAGCTCCATAAAATGGGCCTTGTACTCGGGCATCGTACGACCTCCCTGTCGTAGGGCGTTGAATTCATTGAGTTGACACTCAATGAATTCCTTTGAAAGGTACCTCTCTCAGAACCGTTCCCTGAACAGTTCCCATGACACGTCTTCGACGACCATGTTCAACTGCGATAAGAGTGTCTTCCACCATAGAAGAGTGCTCCCCTTCAGTTGAAAGACCACCATGCATACCTTCATGTTGGAAGTATAATCATGAAGTGCCAAGCACATCACCATGTTCTCCAACCATGCTTGGATAGCTGCACCATCTGGGGCACCAAAGAACTCGGGAAATTTGACCTTCTCAAGTTCACAATGAATGCTATTAGTAACAACCGGAGTGCATGGCAGAACCTCAATGGGTGTTGGCGCCCTGGCCTCATCTCTATCCAAATAGTTGATCAGTGCCTTGGACATGCACTGAAATGATCTCATCATTCCAGCTACATCACCAACTACTATCTGCTCCTGCCCGAGAACTTGCTCGTCTCCCTGGGGGTTCAACCCTTCAGGCATGGATGCTACTGGAGGCGTCGTGCCTCCTCCCCTATTACCCCGTCGTCTGCCTCCACGGCGTCCTCTAACCATGATTACCTACACGCACACAAGTCAACTCAATTAGCAATAGTATAATCAATCATTCACATCATTGAAAGTCGTAGCAATCACAAGTCGTGGGTTGAACCCCGCTCTGATACCATATGTAATGTTCCTCCTCGTTACGATGACAAACCTCTTATAACAAGTGTAAAAAAAAAAAATTCCTTGTGTGTTCACGTGTGTACAGGGATAATAAAGACATCATATTATGTGTTGCAACACGACGACAAATCATGGAACATGCAACTATGACAACAACATAACAACCTAAGACGCACATCCAGCATCCAGAAGCAAAGAATGACAATCAACTGAAAACCAAATAAGACTGACAACCCGCCCGTCCTACCCTGCAATGGTTAGCACCTCCAAGACACATAAGCAACGCTCAAGCACAGGTTCCAATTGATTTTAACCATTTAAGGTCTCAGGGCTAGCTATTGTTCTGAGGAACATGGAGGTGTCTATGTCCCGCTCGACACAAGCAGACCAAGCAATTAAATGATTACAACCAAGTACCACAATAATTAAATGAACAACCACATCCTCTACAGAAGGCACAAGATAAAAGGACTCAGACAATGACCAACCAATATTAAGACAAGGCATTATCTATGACTCAACTAGGATTAATTACAGTACAATTACTCCATTTAATTTCCATTAATCGACGAGTACGTTAAACATAATGTAAATCCAATTAATTGCAATTCCCCATTTACTAATTCATAATAACTGAATGTACTTAGTTCAAGACCTTACATTTTATATGTTAACAAATTCAACAAATTTCAACAACATTACCATAAAATAATAACAACATTACTTTTTGTACAATAACTTTGCCGATAAAATAATAATCACATTACATCTTGTGTGTTATCAATACAATAAAATTACAATACCCTTACCATAAAACAATAACAACATCACATTTTATATTATAATAACTTGCAAATAAAATAACAATCACAATACTTCTTGTATGTTACCAATATAATAAATTATAATAACTTACCATAAAAAAAATCAACATTTCAATTTATAATATAATAACCTTGCAAATAAATAACAATAAAATTGCATTACAGTAGCATTACACTTTACCTATTAAAATAACAATATACTACAGTTACAAATTCCATAAGTAATAAATTCAATGACATTATCTTTAGGTATTACAATAATAATATTACAGTAACCTTACATTTACACTTTACTAACACAATTTAGATTATCAATTAACAATAAAAGCTAGCAGCGGTGCATGCATGCCAGAACAAAGGGAAACTGATGTGTGTATGCCAGAAATCATGCCTCACAGTGGCAACCATCAATGGCAGTTGTCAAAGACCAAAATCAATCGGCAATTTCTAAATTGGCAACTGATGAAAATTGAGAATCAATTCGGCAAAGTTCATCCTGAAGGAAAGGAACATCCAATCAACAATTTGTAGAGGGATGGTGGGTACTGCATTCACAGAGAACAGCCTTAACAATTTGCAGAGGCAAAAATGTGTGAATTTAACACCGTGCACAGGCGAAATGCATGAGATTATCACCGTTTGCAGGGGTGATTGTTAAGAGTTAAAAGGTATCTGTTCAAGCATTAAATCGAGTTACAACCAACTCCATGCAGGATCTATGCCTCAATACCCACCTAAAAGCACCTTAATCAAGCCCGCGTCCAATAGAAGCCGGACTGTTGAGCAGTTAAAAGTTTGAGATGAAGGTTGTGTAAGAAGTTGGACATACAGAAACCAATTTTCTTCAAACCTAGCAATGCCTCAGACCTTTACTTGCACATTGTTGTCCACATTGCACGCTTCAGGAGTTCAAAAATTTCTAATCCTAAAGGAGAGGCGTTACAGTCCGAACAGAGCGATGGGTTGCATAGAATTAGATTTTTAAATATATTCTCACGCTTCAACTTTTAAGCTAACATAAAGTTGTTTAGAGTACGTAACACCGAAGCATAGGCGAACGTTCTTTGTTACGCCTATCTCTGTTCTCCTTGGAAAATGAAAATTAAAAATCTATCTGGTGTGATGGCTGACCTCGGGTTCAATATGTTTACGAGTGGAACATTCGATGCAAAATCAATGTTCGCGGAATTTAAAAATCATTCCCAGTTGTGGTATTAAGGTTAAAAGTCACAAGCAATACAATGGCGATCACCGAATGCCACAGTAGGCATCGATCAAGCGTTAAGAGATTGTGTGAGGCCATCAAGGTAACATAGAATCAACGTTGCATACAATGGTGCATTGTACAGAAGGTAAAACAACCCAATCGGTAATAAATCGTTGAGCCTATGAAAATTTCAATAACATAAATGAAGAAGGTATCGTTGTGCAGTGACCAAAACATGATATAACTTCAGCAAGCATTAAGAATTAGCATTGCTTCAAGGCATATCTATTTTCCCAGCTCATGGGATCTAGAAGAATAAAAACCATAATGGTTGGGCATAAGCTATGCCTCTCAATGCTCGCGGTCATCTACAGGTTTCTTCGAAAGTGCAGTTAACAAGGCATTTCTGGTGATGACAATCGTTGGGGTAAAGTGCGAGAACACAGGGCAAAAGCCCTCAATTAAATAAAACCCAAAACCAATAAAAAAAAAATTATGTATAGACGCACCAAAAAGGAGGTTTTGCAGCTCCACCATTTACATATCAGAAAATCACTGAACATCATTCCAGTAAAAAAAAATGCTTCCATTCAAATCGAAGACATCTACTTCCATCCATAATATGTTTTCATTAAAAATTCGCACGTAAACCTTCAGCAATAAACAATTTCAATAAAATTTCAGACGGAACCTTAATAAGTCTATCCAATCCATTTCCATCAATAAACAAATCCAAGCGTAATTCCTAAGCATTCTACTCTACAAAATAAACGAGTGTATCATTGCCTTATCGTCTGCCTCGATGATGTCCGCACGCTCCGTGCCGCTCCCGCTCATCGACCATCGAGACCTCACCGGTACCTCCTAGCCAATGCTAGGGGTACTCTGCTTCCCCCTTAGCCCCCTGAGCTGCAAAGGGCCACACATTGTCCAGATGGTACGTCTAGCTCCCAGCTCACCTCGCAAGGCCGAGCTACCACTCCTCTCCGAGCTGGGAAATCCCAACTCCCAGAAGTAAATTAGTCAAGTCACTATTCCAGCAGCGTAACGTTACGCTAACAACCAATCCCCTTCTTCCTTCTCCTCCCTCTCTTTTATATTGTTTTTGAACTTCACTTCTTTCCCTTAATCTCATTAAATTTAAGTTTTAATAAAAATTCCTAAAACTTTCTCCTTCGTACAAGTGTCACCCATCCCCCACATTCCTCCAATAATTATTTTCTTTAATTTATTAATTATCTCATTTCCCTCACCCACCTAGAGTTACTCCTAGGTGTCCCTAGATTCCCTCACAGGATTTAAAGGCTTTCCCTATTATGAATTTGCTAATTTAGTTCCATTTAGAAGGTTCTTAATTGCAGATTCTTTACTAAGTTGGTTTCCCGCTTTTTACCATAAGTTCCTCTCTTTCCCCTTTTTATTTGAGATAGAAAATTCAGTTGTGCTAATTACCCTCTTTTCACTTTTACTCATAATTTAATACCTTCTTAAATTATAAAAAGTTTAAAATAAATTAATTGCCTCCTTATATTTTATAATTAACCTCTTTTCACTTTTACTAATAATTTAATACCTTCTTAAATTATCAAAAGTTTAAAATAAATTATTGGCTCTGTATATTTTATATTCATAGGTTTTCATTTAATTTCTTACTCTCTTCATGTTACTAAAAATTTTATGAAAACCAAAATTATACTCAATGGTTTTTATTTTAACTTTTTATTATTATTATTATTTTATTTTTATATAGATAGTTTCTTAAGGGTAGAAAAATTTTTACCCGTAGCGAATTTTTAGAATTAGAACATAGATTC
Organism: Picea glauca; assembly: GCA_000966675.3. Lineage (NCBI taxonomy): Eukaryota > Viridiplantae > Streptophyta > Pinopsida > Pinales > Pinaceae > Picea > Picea glauca. Next base: position 18,118 of record JZKD02S1637341.1, read on the forward strand.
TGAGATGGGTGACATTTAATTAGGGAAGTTGTTTAAGAATTCTTAACGTGTTAATTTTCTTAGGTCCATCTAGGTTCATACCTACATCATTAACAACGCGACGTGCCCTTCAGGACGCACTACGTGCTCCAATGGTGCCACTCACCTTTTTGTTTCCTTTGCGCGACGTGCCTTTCAGGACGCACCACGTGCCCCAAGGGTGCCACTCGCCTCTTTTGTTTATGTTGCGTGATGTGCCCTTCAGGATGCACCACGTGCTCCAAGGATGCCACTCGCCTCTTGACTGATTGGTAGACATCAATAACCCCTGGAGTCAACACTCCACCAGGTGAACTTGTGGGAGACTAAGGGATTCTAAGGAATAAGTCCCATGCCTTATTGTGTTCCCCTTAGAATCATTGTGAGAGACTTTTGTAGTCTACCCTCATGGCATCATGGGTCCTCTCGAACTAGGTAATCGTTAACCTACAATTCGAGCCACGGTGGGAGTGCTAGTAGGCTGTGGCGGGGCTATTGTCCACACCTCTCCCTCAACCTCTCTGGTAGTCATGTGTGGCCCCTTTACTCCATATGTGAGTCTGTTCAGCAAGCTATCGTCAACCTACATCATCAAAAAATTAGTTCAAAACATGTCCACATCATATCATCTAATCAAATGTACTAATATCACAGTAAATCAATCAAACCCCAATAGAAAACTCCCTTACTCAATCCGGAGTCCAAGGGGTTCCATCGATGCCTTTACATCCTCAGGGTCCTAAACCCTGCACACTTAGACAAACCGAGTCAATAACACATGTCTATGTCAATGCAGTAAAACAACATGTCATCTACCCATGACGCATCACAATCAAAGACAAATGTTTTAATATCATAATAATCCAGATCACTTGCGAGCAAGTGTCCTCAAAAAAATAAGTTCACTCAGTGCACCAGAGTAGGATGTTACAATCACAAAGAACCCGAAATTAATTACACAAGAAACTATAATCTCTTACAGTGAGTGAACCAAGCACATTAAATGTTTACAAGACCAAGCAAAAAAAACAATTTTGTCAACACCCAACAATTCTAAACTAGTCAATGATTACCATCTATTTTAACTTTGGTTACCATTCTAAAAGGGGCACGTCTAATTTACAATTATCCATTAAAGCCCCCTCTAAATTAACATTAAATACAAACAACTTAGCAAGTCTAAGTAAGCAATACTAGAAATATAAACAATAAATACAATCTAACCTGAATTATAATCAAATTAGCAAGTCAAATTTGCAATTTAGTCACCACTCACCAATCTAATTTTAATCCTTATTACAATCTAATTGGGCGTTTCTAATTTAATCCAAAATCTCAATCTAACTAGCCATCAATAGTAATTAACAACATTAACAGTATTAAGGTAGAATGCTACCATTATAACACTTATGAACAACTTAAATCTCAACATGTTGTCTTACCTATATTGATCGAACTGAAAGGTAACAACTATCTAGTAAGATTAAAGAAAACTGTTGAGAAAGGATAGTGTAATTAAATCTGGCTATTTTCACATATCTAAGGTCGTAACACAATTAGGTTCACTTCCCCTAACGCAGTCGTACAGTTAATATTACTATAATTAATTAATTCACTGCAATAATAACAATGCCTTCCAAGCATGGCTGACAAGGCTGAGTAAACACATCGGCGTTTAGAATAAATCAAGGGAAGGTAAACTCAACTACAATTATTTATGTCATAACTTGTTAATAGTTAGTTGGATAAATCTATAAGAGTTTGCTAAGTAGTAAAAGCAGGTACAGGAAACCCTGAAAACGCGAGTAAAGTATGGATTCGCTGCACCCACCGTCCTCTTGTCATTCTATTAAAAAATTTCGCACAACTTGCAAGGGTTGCTATCAAGGAAACTAAAACTGTAATCGTTGTCAAGGAAACTAAGCTAGTAATCGCTATCCTCCTAAAGGGACTCTCTAGAATCTGTTTTATTTAAAAAAACAATCTCTTAAGCTATGAAACAATTGTCATCAAGCAACTGTGGTCTGTCCAGCGTGAAGTTGTTGGCGAACAAGTAAACTTACAGTCTAAAGGTATATTGCTATCGGTTGGGTGTAGTCAATGTTCAACTCCGGTTATTATTGTATACAATTTAGGAAAAAATTGTGATGGTATTTGCGCTATCTCACCATACTATTCAAAATTACACTATGGTTATTCTAACCATAGATCGAATCCCTCTGCCATACGTTGTGGTAACCAATCCAGATTTAATGCGCCAACGCATAATCGATTCCAAAGAAAGAGGGTTCGTTGGAATGGATTCCACGACCCTGTCCAAATTAACCAAAGATTTTACCATTTAGACACACGCAAGAGCTACGAAAGTTGGTTCGTTGCCCAGCCTACGGCAATCACGCATGCACACGCAGATAAGTTGCATAACCCCCCAAAAAAACATGAAGTTGTCAATCAATCCATGAGCATGCATGTACTGGCTGAGTAGTAGCTACTGCTAGGTCATGGGTCACACGCTAAGAAATTAGAGGTTGGGAGATGGTTGGAGCACCCAGGTAAGGAGTTTATATTTGGAGTTGAACTATTATTCAGATTACAAAAAAATATTGTATGAAAAGAGAAGTTAAGCACTTGCATAATCCAGGAACCGAACCTGCACTAAGATAAGATTTGCGTAGAATGAAACACTAGCCAGGTGTGAGATAACCACAGGGCATAACTTCATCCGTAACCATTAAAATCAAGGGAAGGATCCGAAACTAGACTGGAAAACATCGCAGACAGAGAAATAACACAGAATGCTTAACCAATTCGGTGTCCCCAAATAAAATGCAGAATTTAGAATATTTAATTGTTATTCCATTTTCAGGATGCCAATATAAAATGCAGAAGGGAACTGAATAAGTCTGTCCAATGCCAGAATACCAAATGAAAAAATTATAGACACAAGGTCAATTCATTTTCCAACCAAAATACCCATACATCGCAAATAATAGTGAGAGAAGCGCAAGGATCCAAAGGGAAGGGTCATGGAAAGATTGCAGGGATAACAAACACTACACAAGAATTCCATACACAGAGACACTTTTTGCTAGAAGGCACAAACAACAATCGACCAAGAACAATAACAGAGGTAGATGGCTGATGAGATCTTCCTTCTCTCATCATCCTCACACAGAAAAGTAGGGCTTTGAGATCCATAGGTCTTTTAACGCTAAGGCGACGACCATAGATCAGGCTCCTGGCTGACTGCTCAGGCGAGGACTGGTGAGCTAGGGATGAAGGCTAAACCACCCGAAGGTCACAAAAAACACAACGAGGTGGTCACAACATGTGGGAAAATGAAGGTCATGGGAAAACAATCAACCAATCATTCAGCTAGGCTATAAAAATTTCAGTCATGAAACTAGACAACCAGTTTACCTACCTTGTAAACATGCAGATCCAAATCATAAATCCTATAACAATCTACCAATCAAACAAAGAAAGCATATTGTTTCCTATTCGCTCGCTTCCAGTGTCGTATGCGTGCTCCATGCAACTCCCACTCGATGACCATCGAGACTTCGCCGGTACCTCCCAGCCAACGCTAGGGGTACTCTTCTTCCCCCTTAGCCCCCCGAGCCGCAAAGAGGCCACACACACTATCCAGAGAATTTGACTAGCTCCCAGCTCGCCTCGCAAGGCCGAGCTACCACTCCTCTCTGAGCTGGGTATCCCAACTCCCACAAGTAAATCAGTCAAGTAGATATTTTTGCATCATAATGTTACACAAACAGAAGATGATCTTTCCTCCTCCTCCTTCCTTCATTTTATAGAGTTTCGAACTTCCTCTTTTTCCTAAAATCTCATTTAATTAAATTTTTAAAAATAAATTCCTAAAAATTCTTCTCCGGACAAGTGTCACCCATCCCCTTCATTCCTCAATTATTTAATTTCTTTAATTAATTAATTATCTTATTTGTCTCACCCACCTAGAGTTACTCCTAGAATTACTCCTAGGTGTCCCCAAATCTCTTACAAGTTTTAATAACTTTCCTTTTTATTAAATTGCTTGTTCAGTTTAAATTAGGAAGCTCTTCAATGGTAGATACTTTTTCTAGGTTTGACTTTCCACTTTTCCCTATGTTTCCCCCTTTTTCCCTTTTTAGTTTACCTATTTTCCTAGTTTCCTAAATTTTTAGATTTTCCCTCTTTCCCCTTTTTAATTAGAACTTAAAAAGGCAGGTGTGGAAATTAACCCCTTTTTCCCTTTTCTCATTTAATTAATATTTTAAAATTATCAAATTAGTAAAACCATTTATTCCAACAGATTTATTATATTGTTTTTGAATAAATTAAATTTCTTATTCCCTTCATGTTACAAGATTTAACTAAGGTCATAATTACTATTTATGTGGTTTTTATTTTTATTATTTTTATTGTTATATATTTTTTTTATAGAGAGATAAAATTTTACCACAAGCATAGTTTAGACTTAAACCTTAAATTTTCGTATAGGGCAACATTTAATTAGGGAAGTGGTTTTTAAAAAATTTCTTAACATGTTATCCGTCCTAAGGCCATCTAGGTTCATTCATCTATCATCAACAACACAACGTTCCCTTCAGGACACACTAGGTGCTTCAAGGGTGCCACTCACATCATTTGTTCCCTTGCACGATGTGCCCTTCAGGACGCACCACATGCTCCAAGGGTGCCACTCACCTCTTGACTGACTTGGTAGACATCAATAACCCCTGGAGTCAACACTCTGCCAAGTGAACTTATGGGAGACTAAGTGCTTCTAAGGAATAATGCCCCCGCCTTATTTCCTTCCCCTTAGAATCATCATGAGCGACTGTTGCAGTCTGCCCTCACGGCATGGTGGGTCCTCTCGAACTAGGTAATTGTTAACCTGTAGTTTGATCCACGGCAGGAGTGATAGTAGGTTGTGGCAGGGATGTTGTCCACACCTCTCCCTCAACATCTCTGGTAGTCATGCTTGACCCCTTTACTCCATATGTGAGTGTGTTCGGCAAGCTATCGTCAGCCTACATCATCAAAAAATCATGTCAGAATATATCCATATCATATCATCTAATAATATGCGCTAATATCATAATAAAGACAATCAAATCCCAATGTTACACTCCCTGACTCGATCTAGATTCAAAGGGGTTCCATTGATGCCTCCGCATCCTCAAGTTCAAAAATCCTGCACACTCAGTAAACCAAGTCAATAGCACCTATCTATGTCAAAGCGGTAAAACAACACATCATCCACCTGTATCGCCTCATAATCAAAATCAAAATTTTTAATAGCATAATAATCCAGATCACTTGTGAGCAAGTGTCCTCAAAGAATAAGTTCCCTCAGTGCGCCAGAGAGGGATGTTACATAAACCCCCTCTTGGTATAAACTTTGTCCCGAAGTTTCACAATATAAATGCCAAAATAAAGTGTATTGTATGTCTATCTATCAAACAAAAATGGAAATTTTTGGCGCATATCATATGCGTCCTCCCAGGTTGTCGAGTGCAGACTATAATTGTCCCACTAGACCTTGACCTGATCTACCATTCAACATCGTAGCTGTCGAACATGATGATCCAAGATGCAGACCGGCTCAGTTGTGAGCGTTCCCTTGTCCGATACCTGCAAGGAACTCATGTCAATAACATGTGTAGGATCGCTAATATAATGTCTCAAAACAGATACATGCAAAAAATCATGCATACGCCTCAAAGAATCAAGCAAGGCTAGTTGATAGGCCACGTGCCCCTTTCTCTCCACAATCTAAAAAGTTCCCACGAACCTAAGAGAGAGTTTATCTCCCTTCCCAAACTTGATCGAACTCTTATGCAGTTTAACTCGCAAGAAGACTCGATTGCCGACCTCATAACTACGGTCAACACGGTGTGCATCGGCATAGCTCTTCTATCGATCCTGTGCTTCTTTAATCCTTTGTCTTATTGTTTTCATTTTCTCTTCCATTTCTTGGATCGCTTCTGGTCCCACCAGGACCCTATCCTCGAGCCAATCCCAACTCAAAGGCGTCTGACACGGTCGCCCATAAAGAAACTCAAAAGGCGCCATCTTAATGGTGCTCTGGTAACTGTTGTTGTAATCGAACTCCACCAGTGGTAAGAATTCCTCCCAATGTTTTTTTTGGTCCATCACGTACATGCGCAACATGTCCTGCAAGGTTTGGTTCATTCGTTCGGTCTTCCTGTCAGTCTCCGGGTGATATGCAGTACTAAAGTTAAGTTGGGTTCCCAAAGCCTCTTGGAAACACGTCCAAAATCATGCAGTAAACACCGATCCTTGATCGGATATAATCCTCTTCGACACACCATGCATCCTCACAATCTCACTGATGAAAACTCTAGCTATGTCAGGTGCCTGATACGTCGTACGCACAAGAATAAAGTGAGAACTCTTCCTCAAAGTGTCTACTACTGTGAAAATCGAGTCATGTCTCCTTGCCGTCAGTGGCAATCCAACAATAAAATCCATCGAAATAACCTCCCATTTTGATTCTAGAATAGCATGTGGTTTCAGTAATCCTGTTGGGTGTCTATGTTCAGCCTTTACTTGTTGACATTCTAGACATCTGACCACATAGTTGACTATGTCTACCTTCACTCCCTTCCAGAAGAATAAGGGTTTAAGGTCTGCCCTCATCTTCGTGACTCTCGAGTGAGCCATGTATTCTATGAACCTCGCTTAGGATCAACATCTTCAACTCATCATTTGGTGGTACGTAGATCCGACCTTTAAACGTCAATAACCCATCGTTATCAAATGAAAATCCCTCAAATCGTGGTACCATCATTGTGTTTTGTCTGATAAAACCCTCGACCTCTTTGTACTAGTCATCGTCACACTGTAAATTTAGAATCTTTTCATGTATATTCATCAGAAGAGGGAGCACTGAAAAGATGCATGGTCTACGACTCAATGCATCTGCCACTCAATTCACTGTTCCTTTTATGTATGTAATCTCGAATTCGTACTCGCTAAGAAATTCCAACCAACATCATTGTCATGCGCTCAAGTCGCTTTGTGCAAAGATGTGTTGTAGTCCACAATGGTCAGTCTTTAGTTCGAATTTTTTTCCGACAAGGTAGTGTCTCCAAACCTTCAAGGAATATGCGATGGCTAACAACTCCAAATCGTGTGTCACATAGTTCTCTTCATGCCTTCTCAGTTTCCTCAAAATGTAAGCAATCACTCATCCATATTGCATCAAGACCCCACCTAAGCCCTCATTGGATGCGTTAGTGCATACCAAGAAGTCCATGTCCATGTCAGGGACCTTTAGTATTGGTGTTATTGTCAACAATTCCTTGAGCCTCCGAAAGACTTCCGCGCATTTCTCAGTCCATACTAACTTTTTGTTCTTCTTCTACAACTCCGTGATCAGACTTGCTATCTTCAAAAATTCCTCGACGAACTGTCGATAGTATCCTGCTAAACCCATGAAGCTATGCACTTTCAATACATTCATCGGCGCAGGCCATTGCATGATAGCCTCAACCTTTGCTGGATCCACAGCGATCCCTTCGCTGGAGATGACATGCCCTAAGTAGTGAATCTTTGTTTGATAAAATGGGCATTTGGACAACTTCCCATACAATTTGTGCTCTCGTAGACACTGTAGTACCAAGCGCAAGTGCTCATCATGCTCCTCCGTCATCTGAGAGTAGATTAAAATATTGTCAATGAATACTTAGATGAACTTGTCCAACTACTCACGGAACACCCCATTCATCAAACTCATAAATACCCCTGGGGAATTTGTCGGTCCAAATGGTAAAACAATAAACTCGTAATGTCCAAACCTCATCTTAAAGGCAGTCTTAGGGACGTCATCCTCCTTCATCCGAAACTGGTGATACCCTGATTGAAAATCGATCTTGGAGAACACCGTCGCACCCTTCATTTGATCGAACAAATCATCAATTCTCAGCAACAGATACTGATTCTTGATCATGGCCTTGTTCAATTGATGGTAGTCAATGTAGAGCCTCCACGACCCATCCTTCTTCCATATGAAAATAACAGGTGCACCCCACGGTGACACACTAGGACGAATCATCCCCAGGTCTAGCAACTCCTTCAATTGCATTTTCAACTCTTGTAACTACGGGGTTGACATCCGATAAGGCATTCTTGTTATCGGTTTAGTCCCCGGTTTTAGGTCTATGGTAAACTTAAATTCCCTCTCCGGTGGCATCCCAGGTAACTCCTCTGGAAACACATCCACAAACTCTCTCACTAACTTAAGGTGTTCTAAACCTTCTTCTACTCCCTTCTCGTTTAACGCAAGGATCACATAAAGATTTCACCCCTTGGGCATGCTCTTCCAAAGTTGCAAGGAAGAGATGAACCTCAGGGAAACTCCCTAGTTCTGGCCTACAATCACACGTATCTATCCCTCGTCATCGACCAAGCTCAATCTTTTCATCTTATAGTTGAGTATCGCCTCATGCGATTCCAACCAATCCATACCAATCACAACATCATAAGATCCTAAGATCGTAACGTACAGGTTGACCCTGGTGACAAACTCTCCCAAGTTAAGGACACATCCCGTAACCTTTCCTCCAACCTTCTGTTTGTCTCTCGAAGCCATCTCCATGAAGCTAAACTCATCCTGTTCGACTGCCTTTACCTTAATCCTTTTTAGCGCTACACCAGAAATGAAACTCTTAGTAGAACTGGGATCTATAAAAATACTAAGGGTCTAGTCAGCGAAGGTACTTGTTGTCTCAAGCATTGTTGACTGATTCTCTGCCTAGTGGTTATTCACCGCTGCATGAATCCGATGGGCCTTGCCCATATCTCCCATGGTAGTGGGTCCAGATGATCTGGACGCTTTGGTCCTCTCCACAGGGAAGTCATGCTGGTAGTGTGGCTCCCCACATGTCCAACACCCCTTATTCATCCCAGTGGTCCTGGTGCCTGAAGTAGAAGATGATGGCCCACCGGCCCAGTACCTTGGTATGTTCTGTTGAACAGGCCTAAATTGTTGCTGCTACGAGTGACGCTACTGTTGATGTTGTGGTACCCGATAAAGTGTCTGTTGTTGAGGCATCGATCGCCAAGGTGTAGTGAAAGTTGATCTCCTCTAGAAGCCACGATATCCCGACATATGTCTGGTTGGTGTCGGATGCTGTTGTGCTCCAGATGAAACCTGCCCTGCTAGTCTCGCTGGAGTCCTAGTTTGACCCCCACTGATAAGCTACTCCTCTGCTATGAGGACCTTTTGGAAAACATCATGCAAGGTTTGAGGGATCAAAATCCTAACCTTTTCAAGTAGGTTGTCGTTAAGGCCGAACACAAACCTTTTGACCTTAAGTTTCTTAGTGTTAAGGTGCGGAGCATACTGGAGAAGCTCCATAAAATGGGGCTCGTACTCAGGCACCCTACAACCTCCCTGTCGTAAGGTGTTAAACTCATTAAGTTGACGCTCAATGAATTCCTCTGAAAGGTAAATCTCTCTAAACCATTCCTTGAATAGTTCCCATGAAACGTCTTCGACCACCATGTTCAAGTGCGATAGGAGCATCTTCCACCAAAGAAGAGCGCTCCCCTTTAGTTGAAATACCACCATGCGGAACTTCATGTTGGAGGTATAATCGTGAAGTGCGAAGCACATCGCCATGTTCTCCAACCATGCCTCGGTGGATATGCCATATGGGGCACCAAATAACTCGGGAAATTTGACCTTCTCGAGTTCACGGTGAATGCTACCATTACCGACCAGAGCGCGCGACGAAACCTCAACGGGTGTCGGCGCCCTGGCTTCATCTCTGTCCAAATGGTTGATCAGTGCCTCAAACATGCACTGAAAAGATCTTATCATTCCAACCACATCACCAACTACTATCTGCGCCTGTCCGAGAACCTTCTCGTCTCCCTAGGGGTTAGACCCCTCAGGCGTGGATGCTACTGGAGGCATCGCGCCTCCTCCCGTAGCACCCCATCGTTTGCCCCTGCAGCATCCTCTAACCATGATTACCTGCACGCACACAAGTCAACTCGATCAACAATAGTATAATCAATCATATCAATGAAATTCGTAGCGATCCCAAGTCAAAGGTTGAACCCGCTCTGATACCATATGTAACGAACCTCCCTTTTCGTCATGACATCAAAACTCGCACA
>JZKD02S1637341.1:28344-41821 GCA_000966675.3 Picea glauca
TGACATTATACTCAACATCGCAACACGACAATGAACCAATGCATGAATCTCACACGACAACAACATAACTACCAATCAAAAACACATCAAGCACCTGGAGGCAACATACGTCATTCAACCGATGAGGAATAAGAATGACTACCCACCCGTCCTACCCTGCAATGGTTAGGACCTTCAGGACACATAAGTAACGTTCAAGCCCAGGTTCCATTCGATTTTGACCATTTAAGGTCTCAGGGCTGGCGACTGTTCTGAGGAACAAGGAGGTGTCTACATCCCACCCGACATAACAAGACCAAGACTACTAAGCTAAAGACAATCACCCTAACATCACAACGCACCCAAAATTAATTACACAAGAAACTAGAATCTCTTATAGTGAGTGAACCAAGCATATTAAATGTTTACAAGACCATGTATGAACATTAGTTAGAATGAATATCAACTCCCTCAACGGGAAGCGCAAGCAAAAAAATGATTCCGTCAACACTAAACAAGTCTAAACTAGTCAATGATTACCATTTATTTTAACTTTGGTTACCATTCTAAAAGGGGCACGTCTAATTTACAATTAGCCATGAATGCCCCCTCTAAATTAACTTTAAATACAAACAACTTAGCAAGTCTAAGTAAGCAATACTAGAAATATAAACAATAAATACAATCTAACCTGAATTATAATCAAATTAGCAAGTCAAATTTGTAATTTAGTCACCACTCACCAATATAATTTTAATCCTTATGACAATCTAACTGGGCATTTCTAATTTAATCCAAAATCTCAATCTAACTAGCCATCAACAGTAATTAACAACATTAACAGTATTAAGGCAGAATGCTACCATTATAACACTTATGAACAACTTAAATCGCAACATGTTGTCTTAGCTATATTGACCGAACTGAAAGGTAACAACTATCTAACAAGATTAAAGAAAACTTATGAGAAAGGAAAGTGTAATTAAATATGGCTATTTTCACATATCTAAGTTCGTAACACAATTAAGTTCACTGCCCCTAACGCAGTCATAAAGTTAAGATTACTATAATTAATTAATTCACTGCAATAATAACAATGCCTTGCAAGCATGGCTGACAAGGCTCAGTAAATACAACGTCGTTTAGAATAAATCAAGGGAAGGTAAACTCAACTATAGTGATTGTTGTCATAACTTGTTAATAGTTAGCTGGATAAAGCTATAAGAGTTTGCTAAGTAGTAAAAGCAGGTACAGGAAACCCTAAAAATGTGAGTAAAGTATGGATTCGTTGCACCCACCATCCTCTTGTCATTCCATTAAATTTTGTCACACAACTTGCAGGGGTTGCTATCAAGGAAACTAAAACTGTAAACGTTGTCAAGGAAACTAAAGTAATCACTATCCTCCTAAAGGGACTGTCTAGAATCTGTTGTATTTTAAAAAAAAATCTCATCAGCTATGAAACAACTGTCATCAAGGAACTGTGGTGGTTTGTCTAGCATGAAGTTGTTGGTGAACAGGTAAACTTACAATATGAAGGTATACTACTATCGGTTGGGTGTAGTCGATGTTCAACTCGGGTTGTTATTATTGTATGCCATTTAGGCAAAAATCGCGATGGTATTCATACTATCCCACCATACTATTCAAAATTTCACTATGGTTATTCTAACCATATATCGAATCCCCCTGCAATACGATGTGGTAACCAATCTAGATTTAATGTGCCAATGCATAATCGATGCCAAAGAAAGAGGGTTCGTTGGAATGGATTCCATGACCCTGTCCAAATTAACCAAATATTTTACCATCGAGCCACAAGTGAGAGCTATGAAATTTGGGTCACTGCCCAGCCTACGACGATCACGCATGCACACACAGATATGTTGCATAACCCCCCAAAAAAAATGTGAAGTTGTCAATCAATCCAGGAGCACGCATGTACTGGATGAGTAGTAGCTATTGCTAGGTCGCGGGTCACATGCTAATAAATAAGAGGTTGGGATATGGGTGGAGCACCGAGTTAAGGATTTTATATCTGGAGTGGAACTGTTATTTAGATTACAAAAAAATATTGTATGAAAAGAGAAGTTAAGGACTTGCATAATCCGGGAACTGAACTTGCGCTAAGATAAGATTTGCGTAGAATGAAACACCAGCCAGGTGTGAGATAACTACAGGGCATAACTTCGCCCTTAACCGTTAAAAGCAAGGGAAGGATCTGAAACTAGACTGGAAAACATCGCAGACGGAGAAATAACACAGAACGCTTAACCAATTCAGTGTCCCCAAATAAAATGCAGAATTTAGAATATTTAATTGTTATTCTATTTTTAGGATGCCAATATAAAATGCAGAAAGGAACTCAATAAGTTTGTCCAATGCCAGATTACCAAATGTAAAAAATGCAGACATGAGGTCAATTCGTTTTCCAACCAGAATACCCATACAACGCAGACAATAGTGAGAGAAGTGCAAGGATCCAAAGGGAAGGGTCATCGAAAGATTGCAGGGATAACCAACACTACGCAATAATTCCATACACATAGACACTTTTTTCTAGAAGGCACAAAAAATTTCGACCAAGAACAATAACATAGGTAGACGATTGAGGAGATCGTCCTTCGCTCATTATCCTCGCACAGAAAAATGGGGCTTTGAGATCCATAGGTCCTTCAACTCTAAGGCAACGACCGTAGATGAGGCTCCTAGCCGACTGCTCAGGCGAGGACTAGTGAGCTAGGGACGAAGGCTAAACCACCCGAAGGTCACAAACAACACAATGAGGTGGTCAAGACATGCGGGAAAATGAAGGTCATGGGAAAACAATCAACCAATCCATCAGCTAGGCTATAAAAATTTCAGTCATGAAACTAGACAACCAGTTTACCTACCCTGTAAACATGCAGATCCAAATCCTAAATCCTACAACAATCTACCATTCAAACAAAGAAAGTGTATCGTTATCTGTTCGCCTGCTCCGAGTGTCGTCTGTGTGCTCCATGCAACTCTCGCTTTCTGACCATCGAGACTTCACCGATACCTCCCAGCCAATGCTAGGGGTACTCTTCTTCCCCCTTAGCCCCCCGAGCCGCAAAGGGGCCACACTCACTATCCAGATATTTCTACTAGCTCACAACTCACCTCGCAAGGCTGAGCTACCACTCCTCTCCAAGCTGGGTATCCCAACTCCCACAGGTAAATCAGTCAAGTATATATTTCTGCAACGTAACGTTACGCAAACAGAATATGATCTTTCCTCCTTCTCCTTCCTTCATTTTATAGAGTTTCAAACTTCCTCTCTTTCCTAAAGTCTCATTTAATTAAAGTTTTAAAAATAAATTCCTAAAAATTCTTCTCCAGACAAGTGTCACCCATCCCCTTCAGTCCTCCATTATTTAATTTCTTTAATTAATTAATTATCTTATTTCTCTCACCCACCTAGAGTTACTCCTAGAATTACTCTTTGGTGTCCCTGAATCTCTTATAGGTTTTAATAACTTTCCTTTTTATTAAATTGCTTGTTCAATTTAAATTAGGAAGCTCTTAAATGGTAGATACTTTTTCTAAGTTTGACTTTCCACTTTTCCCTATGTTTCCCCCTTTTTTCCTTTTTAGTTTACCTCTTTTCCTAGTTTCCTAAATTTTTAGATTTTCCCTCTTTCCCCTTTTTAATTAGAACTGAAAAAGGCAGGTGTGGAAATTAACCCCTTTTTCCCTTTTCTCATTTAATTAATATTTTAAAATGATCAAATTAGTAAAACCATTTATTCCAACAGATTTATTATATTTCTTTTTGAATAAATTAAATTTCTTATTCCCTTCGTGTTACAAGATTTAACTAAGGTCATAATTACTATTTATGTGGTTTTTATTTTTATTATTTCTATTGTTAATATTTTTTTTTAGAGAGATAAAATTTTACCACCAGCATAGTTTAGACTTAAACCTTAAATTTTCGTACAAGGTGATATTTAATTAGGGAAATGGTTTTTAAAAACTTTTCTTAACACGTTATTCGTCCTAACTCCATCTAGGTTCATTCATCTATCATCAACAATGTGACGTGCCCTTCAGGGTGCACTAGGTGCTCCAAGGGTGCCACTTGCCTCATTTGTTCCCTTACGCGATGTGCCCTTCAGGACGCACCATGTGCTCCAAGGGTGTCACTCGCCTCTTGACTGACTTGGTAGACATCAATAACCCTTGGAGTCAACACTCCACCAGATGAACTTATGGGAGACTAAGGGCTTCTAAGGAATAATGCCCCCGCCTTATTGCACTCACGTTAGAATCATCGTGAGCGATTGTCGTAGTCTGCCCTAACGGCATCGTGGGTTCTCTCGAACTAGGTAATCGTTAACCTATAGTTCGAGCCATGGTAGGCGTACTAGTTGGTTGTGGCAGGGTTGTTGTCCACACCTCTCCCTCAACATCTCTGGTATTCATGTGTGACCCCTTTACTCCATATGTGAGTCTGGTCGACAGTCTATCATCAGCCTGCATCATCAACAAATCACGTCAGAATATATCCCTATCATATAATCTAATCAGATGCGCTAATATCATAGTAAAGGAAATCAAATCCCAATGTTACACTCCCTTACTTGATCCGGAGTCCAAGGGGTTCCATCGATGCGTCTACATCCTCGAGGTCCAAAATCCTGCACACTCAGTAAACCGAGTCAATAGCACCTATCTATGTCAAAGCGGTAAAACAACACGTCATCCACCCATATCGCCTCATAATCAAAATAATAATCTGGATCACTTGCGAGAAAGTGTCCTCAAAGAATAAGTTCACTCAGTGCGCCAGAGCGGGATGTTATAGATATTTATTTATTTTCATGCTTGGAATATTTTTTTTTATTTAGTGTATAAATATTTTATGCATAGAAATTTGCACAAAGAGTTTAAACGCAAAGAGAAGACCCATATTATATTGGTTCAGAGTAATATTTGATCGAGCTTGAAAGATGAAATGGGATTCATTACATCTAAGCTTTCTCTATCTGGGAGGATCAAAACTAAACAATGTCATATATATCTAAGGATGGATCAACAACCAGACACTGTCATATATATTTAAGGATGAGATTGATTTTATTTGAAATTCAAAAACAAATTTTTTTAAATTAGGGGTTATATATTGTTTATGGTTAATTTTTCGTACTTTTTCCCAAAAACAATTAAGCCAATTTCCATTTTTTATAAAAGTGATTCACCCAAATTCTATAGAATAAAATTATTTCACTATTAAAGGAAACATGTTCATGACACCACGAAAATCGATTCATAAACAGAGGACTCCCTATAGGGTACCACTACATCAACAACATCATCGCTCGCAGCAACAAGAATTTAGGTCTGTTCAGCAAAATAGACTATGATCTCAGACTGGTAGGCCAACAACTTCTACTTCGAGGATCAGGAGTACTGGAATAAAGACCAGATTTGGGACATGTGGAGAACCACATTACCAGTAAGACTATCCTATTGAAAAGGTTAGGGCGGTCAAATCAACAAGACCCACTACAGTGGGAGATTTGGGAAAGGCCCACGAGATTCATGCAATGGTGAATAACCACTAGGCCGAGTACCAGTCCACTATGCTCGAGACATCAGGTACAATCATCGACCAAACTTTTAGTCTTTTTAAAGATCTAGGTGCTACCAAGAGATTTATTTTTAGTGGAGTGATAAAAGGAATTAAGGTAAAGGCAGTTGAGTAGGACGAGTTAGGTACGTATAAATGGCTTCTAGTGCTAAACAAAAGGTTGGAGGAAAGGTTACAGATTGTATCATTAACTTGATAGATTTTGTAATGAAGACCAACCTATATGTCATGATCTTAGGATCTTACGACATAGTGATCGGTATGGACTTGTTGGAATCGCATGATGCGATACTCAACTGTAAGAAGAAATGATTAAGTTTGACAAATTATGTGGGACAAAGAAGAGTGATTGTAGGAAGAAACCAAGGAGTGTCCTTGAGGTTCATTTATTCCCTACAAATACAAAAGAGCATGCGCAAAGGATGTAAGTTGTATGCAATATTAGAGCTAAATTAAAAGGGCGAGGTAGAGGGATTAGAAAAACTTTCAGTGGTATGAGAGTTTGTAGACTTGTTTCTAGAAGAGTTACTAGGTTTACCACCTAAAAGAGAGTTGGAATTTACAGTCAACTTAAAACCTAGAACTGAATAAATCGCATGAACGCCATATCAGATGTTAACGCCTAAGTTATAGGAGTTGAAAATGCAATTGAAGGAATTGTTGTAATTGGGACTTATACGTCTAAGTGTGTCACCTTGGGGTGTGTTACTTGTTTTTGTAAGAAATAAGGTTGAATAATGGAGGCTTTGTATTGACTACCATCAATTGAATAAGGCAACGATCAAGAACCAGTATCTCTTGCCCAGAATAGATGATTTGTTTGATTAGATGAAAGGAGCGACTTTGTTTTCAAATATTAACTTAAGATCAGGATATCACCAATTACAAATTAAAGAGGAAGATATTCCTAAAACAACATTGAAGACAAGGTTCAGACACTATGAGTTTACAATTCTACCGTTTGGAATATCAAACGCCCCCGACGGTATTCATGAGTTTGATGAATGGGGTGATCCGCAAATACTTAGACAAGTTTGTTCAAGTATTCATTGATGACATATTGATTTATTCTCGAATGAAAGAATATCATGATGAACATTTAAGATTGGTAATACAGTGTCTATGAGAAAACAAATTATACGGGAAACTATCGAAATGTTGTCTTTACCAATCAAAGATTTATTATTTATGGCATATCATATCTGGTGAAGGTATTGTTGTGGATCCATTGAAAGTAGAGGCTATTATGGAATGTCCTGCACAGACAAATGTACAATAAGTATGCATATTTATGGGTTTAGCTGGATATTATCGATGGTTTATTCAAGGTTTTTTAAAGATAACAAATCTGATCACAAAATTGCAGAAGAAAAACAAGAAGTTTTTAAGGACCGAGAAATGTGTGGAAGAATTTCAAAGCCTCAAGGAGTTGTTGATGACAACATTTATACTAAAATTCCCCGACATGGACAAGGAATTCTTGGTATTCACAAATGCATCCAAGGAAGGTTTAGGTGGAGTATTAATGCAAGACAGTCGAGTGATCACTTACATTTAAGGGAAATTGAGAAGGCATGAGGAGAAATAGGCAACACATGATTTGGATTTATTGGCCATTGTATATGACTTGAGAGTTTGGAGAAACTAGCTGATTGGATGAATATTCAAATTAAATAAAGATCATTGTGGACTACAGCAGATATTTACGTAGAGTGAATTGAATGCGTGATAGAGGCGTTGGTTAGAAATACTTAGCAAATACGATTTCGAGATTACTTACATAAAAGGTACGATGAATAGAGTGGTCGCTGCATTGAGTCGGAGACCACGCATATTCTTGGTAATACCTCTTCAAAAAAATCTTCAAGAAAATATTATAACTATACAGATCAATGATGACTGGTACAAAGAGGTTAAGGAAAATATTGGACCAGACACCATGATGGTACCAAGGTTTGAAGGATATACATTGGACAATGATGGATTGTTGAGGTATAAAAACATAATTTACATACCGCCTAAGGACAAATTAAGAATTTTGGTGTTCAGTGAAGCACACCGAGTAGTGTACATAGCTCATTTGAGAGCCATGAAGATGAGGTTAGACCTTAAGCCTTTATTCTTCTAGAAATGAATGAAACAAGACATAGTTAGTTACTTGGCGAGATGCATAGAATGTCAGCAAGTGAAAGCTGAACATAGACATCTGGCAAGATTATTATAGGCACACGTTATTCTAGAATCGAAATGGGAGGTCATTTCGATGGAATTTATAGTTGGATTTCCAATGATGGCAAGGAGACATAACTCGATTTTCGTGGCAGTTGAAACTATGATGAATAGTGCGCACTTTATTCCTATGCGTACGACGTATCAGCCGCCAGACATAGCTAGAGTTTTTTTCAGCAAGATTGTGACATTACATGGCATACCAGAAAGGATCATATCTGACAGAGGATCGATGTTTATAGGACGATTTTGGAATAGTTTCCAAGAGGCTTTGGGAACACAACTGCACCTTAATACATCATATCACCCTGAGACAGACGAACAGATGGAAAGAATGAACCAAATTTTGGAAGATATGTTGCATAGGTATGTAATGGACCAACATAAATGATGGGAAGATTTCTTGCCACTGGTATACTTTGCATACAACAATAGCTATCAAAGTACCATTAAGATGGCACCGTTTGAGTTTCTTTACGGGTGACCATGTTGAATGTCATTGAGATGGGACTGAATTGAGGATAGGGTCCTGGTGGGACCAGAAGTGGTCCAAGAAATGGAATAACAGATGAAATCGATAAGACAAAGTATTAAAGAAGCGCAATATCAATAGAAGAGTTATGTTGATGTGCATAGCATTGACTTCAGTTATGAAGTTGGTGACCGAGTTTTCTTGTGGGTGAAACCACACAAGAGTTTGATAAAGTTTGGAAAGGGTGCTCAACTCTCTCCTAGGTTCGTGGGACCTTTCTAAGTTATGGAAAAGAAAGGACTCATGGCCTATTGACAAGCCTTTCATGATTCTTTGAGGCATATGCACAACATATTTCATGTATCTGTTTTGAGACATTATGTTAATGATCCTACACATGTGATTGATATGAGTTCTTTGTAGGTGTCAAACGAGGGTTCTCTCAAAGCAGAACCAATCTGCATTTTGTACAATCACATTCGATAGCTACGACGTCAAATAGTCGATCAGGTCAAGGTCCAGTGATACAACTATAGTCCACACTCGACTACATGGGAGGATGCATATGATATGCATCATCAGTTTCCTTACTTATTTGATAGATTAGACATATAGATCTTGTCAGATACTTTTATTACAACATTTTATATATTGTACTACTTCAGGACGAATTTTAAAAAAAGAGGGGGTGTACATAACATCTCACTCTTACGAGCACATGTTATTGACTTATTCTTCCATGACACTTGCATGCAAGTGATTCGGTTATAGTACATGGGTAATTGTTTCGCTTATGGATTTTTATGATGATGTTGATGGTTTTGATTTAATGGTATTTGAAATATATGTATTGACAGATCTTATTGATGAGTTTCCTTGAGTATGCAAGATACCTAACAGATTGTAAATGCCAATGGCATTAATGGACCTTCTTGGACTCTGAATTGAGTCAGGGAGTGGATTGTATTGGTTTGAGTATTTCATTTATGCATATGTGAAATATGATTGATTATAGCATGATTTTGTATATGGATCATTGACAATGTTTCGTCAACAGATGCATGCTAACGAATTATTGCTAATATAACTCATATATGGAGTAAAGGGGCCATGCACATAAACTAGATATTGAGGGAGAGGTGTGGCAGCGTCCCTGTCACATCCTACTAGCACTCTCACTGTGGCTCTAATTGTAGGTTAACGATTACCTAGTTCGAGAGGTCCACGATGTCGTGAGGGAAGACTTAGATAGTTGCTCATGAAGATTCTAAGGGGTGCATAATAAGGAAAATTCATTATCACTTATAAGCCCTTACTATGCCACAAGGTTGTCTGAATGGAGTGATGAATCCAAGAGTTTGACAACTACCAAAACCAGTCAAAGAAGAGTGGCGCCCTTGGAGCACGAAGTGCATCTTGAAGGGAACATGCTGTAAATAAAACTTGGTGGCCTAAAAAACCTTGAGAGAATAATTGAACCTTAAAAAATATTTAGTCCTTGCCGGATTTAATTAATTAATTAAATATTGAATATATTAATTAAGGATCCCAATAAAAGTCTAAGCCTATTCAAAAAAGAGAAAGGAAGAAATTAAGCCTAATTTTAAGTTTTTCTAAGAAGACTAAAACTAAATTAGAAATTAAATTAGAAAGGAATGAAGTAAATCAAGTTAAGAATTAAGAAAATGTAAAATATATATGAATATTTGATATAAGGTACATGTGTGCAAGAAAATATTAACAGGGAGTTTTAAAATAAGAAGAAATAAATATGAGATAATAGGGTACAAATAGAAATGAATCTAGAGTCTAGCTACCACTATTCTAACTAGAAGAAGACTCGTATTTTAACTCTAACTCATATTTAGTAAGGCGCGGGTCATTAAATAAGAATATGGGGAATGAAGAGACAACTAGCAACGATTTAGGGAGCGCATTTATCAAAGGTGAGGGAATTTCACTTTGAACCAAAATAAAATATGTAATTACTAGTGCAACTTGGGGAGAGGGGAGCGCATTTATCAAAGGTGAGGGAATTTTACTTTTAATCAAAATAAAATATGTAATTACTAGTGCAACTTGGGGAGAGGGTAACAAGTGTGAGGAGTAATAATTCTAATTTATTTAATTAAAAATAAATTAATTGTGCAAGTGGGGATGTGTCATTAAGGAAATTCCTATAAAGCAAATGGTCTAAATAGGAAAAAGATCACACTAGTGATGGGTAAAGTAATGATGCCAAAATGATTTTGACTAGTTTTACTTGTGAGAGTTGGGATACTAAGCTTGAGATAGAGTGGTGGCTTTACCTTGCGAGGAAATACTGGAGCTAGAATATTTCCGATTTTGTATGTGTGGCCACTTTGCAACTCGGGGGAAGAAGAGTACCCCTAGTGTTGGATAGGAGGTATCGGTGTAGTCTCTATGGTTAGCAAGCGAGAGGTCGAAAGGAATGTCGGTTGCCAAGGAACATCATTTCGGCCATCATCGTCAGTCATGGTATTCTTATTGTTCTTTGTAATTATAATACGAATTAAATTGTGCAAATGGTTTATAATTTTTTCTAGAAATAATATTGTTTTCCTAATGCAGAATTTGTAAGATTCCTCAATGGTTGTGTATTGGAATAAGATTTATGTATTTCCGCTATTCAACTTTTAACTAGATGTATTGTAACTTGTATTCGATGTATGTTCTTTTATCAAGACATTTCTTATTGTTATTGTTCATTTTTATCATATTTTCCATTAAAAGAATTGAAATTGTTAATCGTTGATTGTAATCTGCACCCAATTTACAAATTTTCCTTGGTCGTTTCCATGGGATATTTATCAGTTTTTGCTTAAAGGAAAAATGCATGTTTCATTGGTAATCCACTCACTAAACTACCTGGTGGTTTTTTCACCCTTGAACTCTGGTGTGAATTTCGGGGTATTTTTAAATCAAATTGGAATCCAATACAGAGATGAAGTTTTGGGGAATCTTGTGTCAGTTATTCTTCTGTGTGTGTGATTAATTTTCATCCAGCTGAGATGAGTGAGATAGAGAGAGATTTGGTTTTTTTGTTATAAATTAAGTGAGCGAAGGAAAAGAGAGTACGCACCAAGGAAATAATGCACATCTTTGTGATTTCTATTAACCATGTGAGCAAGTCATGTGCATCTTTGTGATTTCTGTTAACCATGTGAGCAAGTCACATTCTCAGTTCCTTAGTAGACAGTGTGAATAATATCCCAGAATGCCTATCTCCAGTAGAAAATTTTCTTCCTTACTTAGTACGCTATTATCCCCAAGGCACTTGCTAAGATATGAGTGCATCCCTGAGTCAGGTATAGTATTGCGCCCTTTAGAAAAGTTGAGTTCCCAAATGCCCACACACATAGGTAGATCAATTTTCCTCCATCGTGCAAGACGCCCACACACACAGTCAGATCAATTCACCTCCATTGTGCAGGATGCCCACACACACAGTCAGATGAATTTGCCTCCATTGTGCAAGATGTTGACCCCCATAGTCAGATCAATTTTGCCCCATTGTGCAAGACGCTCACACACAATCACATCATCCTCCTCCTCCTAGTGATTTGGTTCTTGGTCTTAGTTTTGGAAACTTGGCGCTCTATTGTGTTATTTGGGTGCTTCCGGCCTATGCATAGTAAATTTCTTAAATAAGAATAAGACGTCACATTCTCAATGAGAGTGTCTATATAAAGTTAGCTCTTGGTTGCATTGTCGAACCTCTAAAAGTGATATAGTCCGAACTCATGCAAGATTTTTCATGTTTAGACACTACGATGGTTGGACTGTATTATCAATTGGTCGGTTCTTGTTTTAAATTGCTTGTAAGACTTGGCCCCTTTAATTTTCTTAAAGGACACATATGCTATCATTTAAATGCTTTAAATTTGTTTTGATTGACTTTCTACGAGTCATTTGATATAAGGAAGTTGAGTTACGTAGTCTCTTTACTTTCTTTTGAACCTTACATATTTTACATGAATATGTATTGGGTAATTAAAGTCCTTATGATATTAAACGTTATGACCCCTATTAAATGCCTTTGTGATTGTTCCTTATAAGTTTAAAAGTATAATAAATGTAGAATAGAAATCCTTACTTTTGCTTAAGAAGATGTGATCTTATGTGAGTTACATTTGATTTTATTTTAAATAGTATTTGATTTTTATAAAGTTAGGAGAGAGTTAATATTCTTATAGGGTTGTTTTTTAAATGACTTATGTTAATTAACATTGAATCCTTACATATATTATATAATAAGGATTTATAATAAGTGACATATGTACATATAATTAGATGCTATGATGATTTATTATTATTGCTTACATGATTTGTTGATGGATGCAGGCTCACGATAGCTTGCTGACCAGACTCACATTTGGAATAAATGGGTCACGCACGGCAACCAAATACATTGAGGGAGAGGTGTGCCAGCAGCCCTCCCACAGCCTAATAGCACTCCCACCATGGCTCGAACTGTAGGTTAATGATTACCTAGTTCGAGAGACCTGCGATGTTGTGAGGGTAGACTATGAAAGTCGCTCATGATGATTCTAAGGGGCACACAATAAGGGAGGGTCCTTATTCCTTAGAGGCCCTTAGTCTCACATAAGATCACTTGATGGAGTATTGGAGTTTGACATCTACCAAATTCATTCAAGAGGCGAGTGGCACCCTTGGAGCACGTAGCGCATCTTGAAGGGAACGTCGGGCAAATAAAATGGAAAGAGGCGAGTTGAACCCTTGGATCATGTAGTGTATCTTGAAGGGCATGTCGGGAAATTAAAACGGAAAGAGGCGAGTGGCACCCTTGGAGAACGTAGTGTGTCCTAAAGAGCACATGGCAATTTTAACTAGTAAGTGAATAAACCTAGTACCTAGAAAACTTTGCCTCCTTAGGATGTGGTCGGCCTTAAAATGAATGATTTGATAAGTAAAGTTTAATAACAATTTGTTCCCTTAAAAATTGTCACCCAACCTAGTGAAATTAAAACCTAGGTCTAATTAGAACTTGTGGATAAAGAAAAACTAAATAAACATGTAACTAGAAGGGGGGTAAGAAATTCAAACTTAATTATTAAAGTAAAAAAATTATAATGGAGGATAAAATTTATTAAAAGGGTAAATGGTTTTTTTTTATCTACACTTGCTAAATTGATTTT
>JZKD02S1637341.1:44332-56865 GCA_000966675.3 Picea glauca
TTTATTCGGAAGTGTATTCCCTTTGTTTAGATGACGGATTGAACGCGTTGTCACTGTATTATCATTTTTATTGGCAGTATATTTTCATTGATTAGATGACGGATTGAGCGCACTATCACTGTATTATCATTTTTATTGGCAATAAATTTTCATTGATTAGAAGATGGGTTGAACATGCTATCACTCTATTATCGTTTTTATTGGAAGTATATTTTCATTGATTAGATGACGAATTGAATGCGTTGTCACTGTATTATCATTTTTATTGGCAACTATCCCCCTGGCAGCGATTCTTGATGATGTTCTATCTGGTTTTTTTAAATTATATAATTTCCTGGCACGGATAAGTGTGTGGCGTAACTGCTTCCAAAACCATCAACAAAGGACCGTGGATGGACACTAAACAACAAATGGGAATAAGGACAAGAGTAATTTCCTTTTGGCAGCTATCCCCCATGCATGTGTTTCATTTCCCAGGTCTGTGTTTCATTTCCTTCTGGAAGTTATCCCCCATGTTTCATTGGGCACTGAAAGTGGCCTTGTAATTAATTCTAACCTTCTTTTAAACTATTTAACATCCCATTGTTGGAGAATCGTGACTTACAGACAGAGTGAAATCATTCTAATTCAGATAATATTGGGTTGAGTATGCCTAGTCTTTTAATTTCCTTTAATAATTAAACCGAGATTTTTCAGTGGAAAACGCTGACATAAAATGTAAATTAGTTAGATGTTCAGTTAAGCATAATTCAAGTCGATTTACAATGGTTAGCACTGGCAGTGAATTTGTGATTTAGCTAATTGTTAATTAGAAAATTTGTTCACTACGGCAATGGTATTCATGGAAGGGAATCTAATTGTTATTATCCCCATTATTGTTAAATTATTCCGCCACAGCTTAACCGTTTAATTATGAAATTGTTGATATACTCTTTATTAGTGAATTGTTATATAACAATTTTACTGTGGAATAATTATATCACATATTCATATCATCATTGGAAGAGATTAATGGCATAAGTAGATAGTATATTGCTTAGGATACCAATAAATGCATGGGTTCTATAATGTGTATATACCATACCTTTGAACAGAGAAAATATTGATTGAATCTATCAATAAGTGAATATTTGACTTTCCTTGAAAAAAAGAAATGATTAGTGGAGTAAAAACGTGAAGAGAAGAAAAGAATGATAATGGGAAAGGTAGAATTATGACTCGAGGCATTAACTTTTAGTGAGTGGTTAGAATTTTTTCTTAAAACAGGTATAGTATCATGAATACTATAGTAAGATGATACTTCATTCATTGGATTAAATATGATTAATGATTTGGGTGTTGATGAACCGTGATAATAGAAATTATTAATACGCCTAATGAAAAGTGAAATCATTACTAGATTGCTTTTGGAATTTAAAACCTTTGGGAATTAATGATTTCAGCAAGTGGATAAAAGAATGCAAAAATGTTAGAGGATATAATTGTAAAAATGATGATAAAGTTATAAGAGTCTTAACTGATATAGTCAAATCCTTGTGTGTGGGGATAGAAAATGGAGAATTAATGTTGGTCTTGAAAAGTGAGCTAATACTTTGAAGACACTAGTTCAGGGGGAAAGAATTCAAACTTGACCAAAGTGTACATAGGATTGTGAAGAATTGAATCTAGGTAAGGATATGAGGATTCATGTAGAAACAATTAGTATTTTGTAAGAAGGGTAAAGACACTTGAATTCTTGTAATTGATTATTAAACTATGATTGGATAGTATATGTCATATTCACAATGGAGGATATGCATATTTAAATGCAAGAAAGTTAGAAGTATTTGATAATGAATTGATCCCTAAAAAAAGACACTAAAATTTTAAAACAGTACTTTGTGGTGCGCGGTGGAAGGCCACCACTGTTCGGTTGATGTTAATTACTTATACACCATGCATTGTTGATTCATTGATTTCTATTCCTCTCTCACATTGAAGGTTCATGTTACGTGTGTCGGTTGGTGTTGTTGCGTTTGTTGATTGATGTTTCCTTTAGCTTAGTAGGTGTAGTCTCGCTTTTGAAGGGTGGGATGTAGACACCTCCTTGTTCCTTAGAAAAGTCGCCATTTTGAGACCTTAAATGGTCAAATCGATGCTAACTTGGTTTGAGTGTTGCTTATTTTGTCCTGGAGGTCCTAACCTTGCAGGGTAGGACGGGCGGGTAGCCATTGTTATTTTGTCTCGTTGATTTTTTCTAGTTGCATCGAGTTGCTTGATGTACTAGTAAGTTGGGTCGTTATGATGTATGTTTCCTGGATGGCATTCGTTGTGTTCATCCCCAAGTTGTGTTTTTGTCATGTTACCTTCCTACCTAAAGAAAAAAAAAAAACTTTAGCACTTGTTATGCATCATATGTTGTCGTAACGACAGGGGCCATTACATATGGTATTAGAGTAGGTTCAACCATGTGACTGTGGATCACCATGATTTCCACTGCATTAAACCCTTGAGTAATAACCTAACGCTAATTAAAACTTTAAATTTCCCATCCGATAAGAACAATTAGCTGACATCGTAGAGATTCACTATGTGGTGCCAGGGGAGGAGACATGACACCTCTAGTAGCACCTACGCCAGAGGGGTCCAACCCCTGAGGAGAAGAACAAGTCCCTGGGCAGGAGTCAATCTTTTTAAGGAATGTGTATGGTTAGACAAGGAGCTTCAAGGGAAATGTTGCAGGCCTTGAAAAATTGTTCGTACTAAGATAAGGCCATGACGCATGTACCCCTGAGGGTCCATAGCATTCCCCAACAAGTACTGGTAGAATTCGTGGGGAACTCTAGAAGATTAATTTCCCAAGTTCACGAGTCCCACAGATGAATCAGCTGCCAAGACATGGTTGGAGAACAAGGCGATGTGCTCCACACTTCGCAGTTACGACCTCCACCACGAATCTCTGCATGGAAGTCTTCAACTACAAGGGAACACTCTTCTAAGGTGGAAGATGCTCCTACCTCAGCTAGACATAACCATCAGAGACGTGTTTTGGGAACGATTCGATGAACGCTTCCAGGAGAAGTAAATGTTAGAGGAATTCATCAAGTTCCAGCACAATGAGTTTCACGCCTTACGAAAAGGTGGTGGTATGGTGCCACATTATGAGATCATATACTATGGTATGCCCCACATATGGACACAGAGAAGCTAGAGGTCAACAAGTTCGTGTGCAGCCTTAACTCCAGTTTCGTGTGAAGGCGAGGGTACAAATTCCTGAGACTTTGCACGATGTTGTCCAGTAGGTCTCATTGTTGATGAAGAATTGAATGCGGTGGATAATCGTCGGGCCGAGCACTAGTCCAAGTTGCTCTAGGCATTATGTGCCATCTCCAAACAAACTTTTAGTATTTGTTAGATCTTGGTGGTTTAGAGAGATTTATTTCTTACCACACTAAAGGGGTTTTAGGTAAGGGAATTTGACTAGATGAGTTTAGATGCATCGAAATGACCTCAAGTGCCAACTACATGGTTAGAAGAAAGGAGTATGAATTGTTTCTTTAATCTGGGGATAGTGTAATGAAGTCCAACCTATGACATGATCTTAACATCTTACGAGGACGTGATCATTATGGACCGGTGGGACTCGCATGATGCAATACTCAACTGTAAGATGAACGGTTGAGCTTGGTCGATGATGAGGGATAGGGACATGTGATTGTGGGTTAGAACCAGGGAGTCTCCTTGAGGTTCATCTCTTCCTTGTAGCTATAGAAGAGCATGCGCAAGGGATGTAAGATTTATGTGATCCTTGCATTAAATGCAAAGGGAGTAGTGGAAGGTATTGAAAAACTTCTTCTAGTGCGAGAATTTGTGGACGTATTCCTTGAGGAGCTACCTTGGATGCCTCCTGAGAGGGAATTGGAATTTACATAGAACTAAAACTGGGAATTGAACCGATAACAAGAACGCCTTATCGAATGTCAACCCTAGAGTTACAGTAGTTGATAATGCAACTGAAGGAGTTGTTGGACCTAGGACTTATACGTCCAAGTGTGTCACCGTGGGGTGTGCCTCTTATCTTCATATAGAAGAAGGATGGGTCATGGAGACTCCACATTGACTGTCGTCATTTGAACAAGGAAACGATCAAGAATCAATATATATTTCCAAGGATTGATGATCTGTTAATCAGATGAAGTGTGCGATGGTGTTTTCAAAGAACGATTTGAGATCTGGGTATCACCAGTTACAGATCAAGGAGGACGAAATCCCTAATACCTCCTTTAAGATGAGGTTTGGACATTATGATTTTACTATTTTATGATTTGGACTGACGAACTCCCCATGGGTATTTATGATTTTGATGAACGGGGTGTTTCGTGAATACTTGGACAAGTTCGTCTAAGTGTTCATTGATGATATTTTGATTTACTCTTGGACGATGGAGGAGCATGCTGAGAACTTGAGCATGGTACTACAGTGTCTATAAGAGAACCAATTGTATGGGAAATTGTCTAAATGCTCATTTTATCAATCGAAGATTCACTACTTAGGGCATTTCATCTCCGACGAAGGTATCGTCGTGGATCCAGAAAAGGTTGAGGCTATTATGGAATGGTCTACGCTGATGAATGTCCCCGAAGTGAATATTTTCATCGGTTTAGTAGGATAATATCAATAGTTCTTCGAGGGTTTTTCAAATATAGCAAATCCGATCACGGAATTGCAGAAGAAGAAAAAAAGTTGTTTTGACCAAGAAATGTGCGGGAGCATTTCAGAGGCTCAAGGAGATGTTGAAAACAACACCAATACTAAAGGTCCCTGACATGGACACGAACTTCTTGGTATGCACTGACGCATCCAAGGAAGGCTTAGGAAGAGTCTTGATGCAAGATGGTCAAGTGATCACTACATCTCGAGAAAGTTGAGAAGGCATGAGGAGAACTATGTGACGCATAATTTGGATTTGTTAGCCATTGATTATGCCTTGAGAATTTGGAGGTACTACCTAATAAGAAGGAAATTTGAACTAAAAACAAACCACTATGGTCTACAACACATCTTTACGCAAAGCTACTTGAACGCGTGACAACGACATTGGTCGGAATTTCTTAGCGAGTACGATTTCAAGATTTCTTACATAAAAGGAACAGTGAACAGAGTGGTGGATGCATTGAGTCAGAGACCATGCATATTTTTGGTGGTGACTCTTCAGTCGAATCTACGTGAAACTATTATGACTTTATAGTGCAACGATGACTGGTACAAAGAGGTTAAGTATTTTATCATATAAAACACAATGATTGTACCAAGATTTGAGGGATTTACTGTGGACCACGACAGATTATTTAGATTTAACAGTTGAATTTACGTACCATCGAATGATGAGTTGAGAAGTTTGATCCTAAACGAGGCTCATAGAGCAGTGTACTTGGATCATCTTGGAGTCACAAAGATGAGGGCAAACCTTAAACCCTTATTCTTCTTGAAAGAAATGAAGGAATACATAGTCAACTACGTGTCAAGATGTCTAGAATAACAATAGGTGAAGGTTGAACATAGACATCTGTAAGGATTACTACAGCCACACGCTATTCCAGAATCGAAATGGGAGGTCATTTCGATGGATTTTATTATTGCATTGCCACTGACAGCAAGGAGAAACGACTTCATTTTTGTGGTATTCGACACTCTTACGAAGAGTGCTCATTTTATTTTTGTGCATACAAAGTATCATGCACATGATATAGCTAGAGTTCCCATCAATAATATTGTGAGGGTTCAAGGCCTCCCTAAGAGGATTATATCTGATAGAGGATGGGTGTTTACAAGACAATTTTGGACTAGTTTCCAAGATGCCTTAGGAGCCCAACTTAACTTGAGTACCGCGTATCACCCGGAGACAGACGACAGACCAAAAGAATAACAAAAATCTTGGAGGATATGTTTTGTATGATTGTTATGGACCAACAAAAGCATTGGGAAGAGTTCTTTCCACTAGTAGAGTTTACATACAACAGGAATTATCAAAACACTATTAAGATGGCGCCTTTCGAGTTTCTTTACGGGCGACCATGTTAGACGCCTTTGATTTGGGATCAGCTTGAGGATAGTATCCTGGTGGGACTAGAAGCGATCCAAGAAATGGAAGATCAAATGAAAACAATAAGACAAAGGATAAAGGAAGTGCAAGATCGATAAAAGAGTTATGCAAATGTGCATCATGTCGATCGTAGTTATGAAGTTGGCGATTGAGTCTTCTTGTGGGTGAAACTGCATAAGAGTTCAATCGAGATTGGAAAGGGTGATAAACTCTCTCCTAGGTTCGTGGGAGCTTTTGATATTGTGAAAAGGAAGGGTCTCGTTGCCTATCGACTAGCCTTGCCTGATTCTTGGAGGCATATGCACGATATTTTTCACGTATCTGTTTTGAGACATTATGTTAGTTATCCTACACATGTTATTGATGTGAGTACCTTGCAGGTATCAATCGAGGGTGCTCTCACGGCGGAGCCAATCAGCATCCTGGACCATCGCATTTGACAACTATGACGTCAAACAGTAGATCAAGTCAAGGTCCAGTGGGACAACTATAGTCCACATTCGGAGACCTGGGAGGACGCATATGATATGCATCGATAGTTTCCATTTTATTTGATAGCTAGACCTATGATATTTTAATACACTTTATTTCGGCACTTACATAATGTGAAACATCGGGACGAAGTTTAAAACAAGAGGGTGTGTATATAACATCCCTCTCTTGCATGCACTAAGAGAAATTATTCTTTGAGGACACTTGCATGCAAGTGATCCGGGTCATTATACTATTGGTCGTTTTGATTATGATTATGAGATATTGTGGATTTTATGATATGTTATTCTGTTGTATTTACATAGACATGTGCTATTGACTGAGTTCTCATGAGTGTGTAGGACTCTAGACATTCAGAATGCAGAGGCATCGATAAAACCCTTTAGACTCCAGATCGAGCGAGGGAGTGGACTGTTAGGGTTTGAATGTTGTTGATGTGACATATGTACATATGATTAGATGTTATGATGATTGATTATTATTGCTGACATGATTCGTTGATGGATGTAGGCTGATGATAGATTTTCGACAAGACTCACATTTGGAGTAAAGGGGTCATGGACGACAACCTAAGACATTGAGGGAGAGGTGTGGCAGTATCCCTACCACAGCCTACTAGCACTCCCACCACGGCTCGAATTGTAGGTTAACGATTACCTAGTTTGAGAGACTCGCAATGTCATTAGGGAAGATTGTGACAATCGCTCACGATGATTCTAAGGGGTGTTCAATAAGGCATGGTCCTTATTCCTTAGAGGCCCTTAGTCTCCCACGAGATCACCTGACGATGTATTGACTCCAGGGGTTTGACATCTACCAAATTCAGTCAAGAGGCAAGTGGCACCCTTGGAGCACGTAGTGCATCTTGAAGGGCACGTCACGCAAATAAAACAAAAAGAGGCGAGTGGCACCCATGGAGCACATAGTGTGTATTGAAGGTCACATTGCACAATTAAAATGGAAAGAGGCGAGTGGCACCCTTAGAGCACGTAGTGCATCCTGAAGGCATGTCGCAATTTTAACTAGTAAGTAAATAAACCTAGTGCCTAGAAAACTTTGCCTCCTTAAGACCTGGTTGGCCTTATAATGATGATGTGATAAGTAAAGTTTAATAACATTTTTTTCCCTTAAACATTGTCACCCAGCCTAGTGAAATTAAAAGCTAGGTCTAAGTAGAACTTGTTGATAAAGAAAAAATTAAATAAACATGTAACGAGAAGGGGGGTAAGAAATTTAAACTTAATTATTAAAGTAAAAAAATTATAATGGAGGATAAAATTTATTAAAATGGTAAATGGTTGTTTTTATCTACACTTGCTAAATTGATTTCTAGTTAAAAAGGAAAAGGGGGGAACTTAAAATAAAAAGGAAACTTAAGGAAAAAGGGGAACTTAAAGAAAAGTGGAAACTTAAAGAAAAAGATGGATGTCAAACTTAGTAAGGAATCTAGCCTTTTGAACTTTCTATTTATGAAATCAAATAGGAATTAAGGCGTAAGTCATTTAAGAATTGTAAGGGGATAATGGGACACCGATGAGCGTTTCTAGGAGCTCTTTTAGGTGGGTGAGGGAAATAGGAATACTAAATTAATTAATAAATTGGTTTTCTGGTGCAACTAGGGGATCGGGCGACATGTGTATGGGGCAGGTTTTTCCTAATTAATTAAATAAAAAAGGAATTTATTGATGCTTTGGGA
The DNA here is from genome assembly GCA_000966675.3 of Picea glauca. Lineage (NCBI taxonomy): Eukaryota > Viridiplantae > Streptophyta > Pinopsida > Pinales > Pinaceae > Picea > Picea glauca. The sequence goes on from JZKD02S1637341.1 coordinate 52,603, forward strand.
TACTAATGAGTAAGAAACTCTATAAAATAGATGGCGGAGGAGGAGTATGGATCACATTTGGCTTGCATAACGTCACGCTACCGAATTTTATCTTAACTGGGTTTCTTTGTGGGAGTTGGGATACCCATCTCGAGTAATGAGTGGTAGCTCGACCTTGCGAGGCGAGATGGGAGCTATCATGCTCTGGTATTCTGTGTGTGGCCCCTTTGCGGATCAGGGGGTTGAGGGAGAAGAAGATTACCCCTAGTGTTGGTTGGGAGGTACCAGTGAGGTCACATTGGTTGGCAAGCAGGAGATCGACAAAGGACACATGGGACAACGACTTCAGAGCATTCACATTTGGCTATGGTACACATGTGTATATTTGTATTGAATGGTAGTTAAATTATTTTTCTGCGCCTTCAATTAAGGTACTTATATTGTGTTAAAATTTATATTTTATTGAGCGTAAGACTATCCAGACATTTCATTTTTATCTTTCATGGATTTTGTGTTGATGAGCCCAGTGTTTTATGATTAAAGAATTGAAAGTCATCCCAACCTTATGCTCACTGTACTTTTGATTGATTTCCAATGGCAAACCCAAACTCTGAATGCAAATGACTCACTGTGTTTTCTTTTATTGTTTTGTAATACAAGGGAAAATTGTGTTTTTATCTTTTGTTCCTTATCCTTTGAGTTATTAGTCCATTCCTGAGCAGTCGGCGAGGAGCCGAATCAAATTTATTTCACTCTGGTGTTAAAGATTTAGATTCAAATTCCCTGATTTCTTGTGCATGGATAATAATTGTAGGATCCTTTCACTGTCCAGCAAAGAATTCTCTCTTGATCATTTATTCCCTTTTTTTCTCTGCGATTATTGTGATTTTTCTCTGCGAACTCGCGCTTCCACACAATGATTTGGGGATGTCTCTTCAGATTCACCCAACTTTTCGTAATGTATCCTCTACAATTTTCTTTTAGTTTTAATATCTACCCCCTTCTATTTTTACACTGTGTTTTAACCCTCTCTTTACCCAATGATCCCCTTCCTTTATCTCTGCATGATGCCTCTTAAACTCAGTGAACACGTCTTTACATTATTTAATTTATTTATTGCATTTTTTTCCTTTGCGAGTATGCCAACAACTTAAATCCTGATGTGATCTGCCACCGATCACGAATCACCTTTAATTATTTCCCTTTATTTTGTTTGCTACTATGTGTTTTCCAACCCTTTGAATCCATTAATAAGATTTGTGTTTTAAAAGAAATAATTTCATGCGACTTACCTTGGGGTCTGTAAATATTTTTAAACTCAGAGTGTATTTTAAGTTTAGATGATGGGTAGAATGTGCTATCACTGTTCATTATTTTATTTGGCAGTGTATTCCCTTTGTTTAGATGACAGACTGAACAGGTTTTCATTGTATTATCATTTTTATTGGCAATATATTTTCATTGATTAGATGAAGGATTGAACGCGTTGTCACTGTATTATCATTTTTATTGGAGGTATATTTTCATTGATTAGGTGATGGATTGAATGTGCTTTCATGGTATTATCTTTTTTTTGGTAGTATGTTTTCATTGATTAGATGACGGATTGAACGCACTGTCACTATATTATCATTTTTGTTGGCAGTTATCCCCCTCGGAGTGATTCTTGATGATGTTCTATCTATTTTTTTAAAATTATATAATTTCCTGGCGTCAATAACTGTGTGGTGTAACTTCTTCCAAAACCACAAACGAAGGACCAGAGATGGACACTAAACAGCGAATGGGAATAAGGACAAGAGTATTTTCCTTCTAGCAGCTATCCCCCATGCCTGTGTTTCATTTCCTAGGTCTATGTTTCTTTTCCTTCTGGCATATATCCCATACGTTTCATTGGGTATTGACAGTGGCCTTCTAATTAATTCTAATCCTCTTTTAAACTAGTTAGCATCCCGTTGTTGGAGAATCACGACTTACAGACAGAGTGAAATCATTCTAATTAAGAGAATCTTGGGTTAAGTTGGACTAGGTTTTTAATTTCCTTTAGTAATTACACCAAGGTTTGTTAGTGGACAACGCTAGCAGAAAATGTAAATTAGTTTGATGTTTAGTTAAGCGTAACTCAATTCAATTTGCAATGGTTAGCGCTAACAATGAATTTTTTATTTAGCTAATTGTGAATAGGAAACATTTTTTTACTATGACGATGGTATTCATGGTAGGAAATCTAATTGTGATTATGCCCTTTATTGTTAAATTTTTCCACCACAGCTTAATCATTTAATTATGAAATTGTTGATATACTCTTTATTAGTGAATTGTTATATAACAGTTTTACTCTGGAATAATTATATGGCATATTCATATCATCATTGGAAGAGATTAATGGCATAATTAGAAAGTATTTTGCTTAGGATACCAGTAAATGCATGGGTTCCTTAATGTGTATATACCATACCTTTGAACAGAGAAAATATTGAGTGAATCTATCAATAAGTAAATATTTGAGTTTTCTTTAAAAAAGAAATGATCAGTGGAGTAAAAATGTGAAAAGAAGAAATGAATGATAATGGGAAAGGTAGAATTATGACTCGAGGAATTAAATTTTAGTGAGTGGTTAGCTTTTTCTTTTAAAATATGTATAGTATCAAGAATGCTATAGTAATATGCTACTTCATTCATTGGATTAAATATGATTAATGATTTGGGTGTTGATGAACCGTGATAATAAAAATTATTAATACGCCTAATCAAAAGTGAAATCATTACTAGATTGATTTCGGAATTTAAAACATTTGGGAATTAATGATTTCAGCAAGTGGATAAAAGAATGAAAAAATGTTAAAGGATATAATTGTAAAAATGATGATAAAGCTATAGGAGTCTTAACTCATATAGTCAAATCCTTGTGTGTGGGAATAGAAAATGGAGCATTAATGTTGGTCTCGAAAAGTTAGGTAATACTTTGAAGACACTAGTTTTGGTTGAAAGGATTCAAACTTGACCAAATTGTACATAGGATTGTGAAGAATTGAATCTAGGTAAAGATATGAGGATTCATGTAGAAATAGTTAGTATTTTGTAAGAAGGGTAAAGAAAATTGAATTCTTGTAATTGATTATTAAACTGTGATTGGAGAGTCTATGTCATATTCACATTGGAGGATATGCATATTTAAATATAATAAAGTTAGAAGTATTTGATAATGAATTGATCCCTAAAAGAAGACACTAAAATTTTAGAATAGTACTTTGTGGTGCGCAGTGGAAGGCCACCATTGTTCGGTTGATGTTAATTACTTATGCGCCATGCATTGTTGATTCATTAATTGCTATTCCTTTCTCATGTTGAAGGTTTGTGTTACCTGTGTTGGTTGGTGAAAATCTATTTGTTGATTGAAGTTTCCTTTAGCCTAGTCGGTGTAGTCTTGCTTTTGAAGGGTGGGATGTAGACACCTACTTGTTCCTCATAACAGTCGTCAACCTGATACCTTAAATGGTCAAATCGATGGGAACCTAGTTTGAGCGTTGCTTATTTTTTCCTGGAGGTCCTAACCTTGCCCTAACATTGTGTTCGTTGTCAAGTTGTGTTGTTGTCATGTTACGTTCCTACTTGAAGAAAAAAAAAATTATCACTTGTTATGTGTCATATGTTGTCGTAACAACGAGGGTTGTTACATAATATGACGCATCTTGAGATTCATTCCCATTATTTAAGATATTTGGTATATTGTCTCTTGTTTAATGTGGGCCATGGCCATTGTTTATGATATTTGGTGTAGTGTCTCATGTCTAATGTGGGATAGATGATTAGATTCCCAATATCTTTATGAAGCATTAACAATAGCAATGTTTGTGAAATTTTGGTTATGTTTGGGCTTGAGCAAGATGCAATTCTTTTGGGGGCGGCGTACAAAGATTATCTCACCTTTTAAATCACTAGAGAATTGTGCTCATGGAGGGGATTAGATCAACAACTCCATCATATCTTAGGGGTCACTTGACAAACAAATTTGTCACATCTTTGGATATTCTAGGAATATTCATACAACATTTGAAATTCGACTAAAACCAAACTAAAAGTGGTGCTATTTTGGCTTTCTTTAAAAGGTAATTATTATTATTAAATTCAAATTTTAACAATAAAACATATACTTTGATCCCCATTTCAAAATGCTTGGAAATAGAAACAAAGCCATAAGGCCTCTCATATGGAACAATAAGAATTTGGTGTTTCCTAGTTTTTAGTCAATTCAGTGTTAGAATTTTTAAATTTCAAATTGTA